>CM034361.1:112435320-113035320 GCA_019925275.1 Mytilus edulis
ACGATGGATTACGATGATGGCGCGATGGCCATACGATGTCTAAAAGACGTCGTGTACAGCTTACGATGCATTTAAATTATATGTCGAAGACATCACGCGTTTTAAATTGTTTGATCAATATTGAATAAACATTATATTGTACATTTAATTTTTGGTTTAATCATAAGACGGAAGACCGTGGGTATTTCCAGTTACTGAATAATTTGGTTGATTTCGAAAAAAAATAGTTTATGTATCAAATATGCGTATTCAATTTACCATTTTCTAAATGTGTCATATACAAATATAGTGTCCATATTTGTCCCCAATTTGACAGTGTGACGCGGGCATAAACAAATATATACTAGTTCAGTGATAATGAACAACTTACTAAACTTAAAATTGTACACAAGAAACTAAAGGTTAAAAGACTAACAAAGGCCAGAGGCTCCTGACTTGCGACAGGCGCAAAAATGCGGCGGGGTTAAACATGTTTGTGGGATCTCAACCCTTCCCCTATACCTCTAGCCAATTCAGAAAAGTAAACGCATAACAATACGCACATTAAATATTAAACATTAATTATAAACACTATATGCATATAGTAATAAGAGTATATATATAATTATTGTATGGCATTCTGAAGTAGGTGTTATGAAGCGTGAATGCGAGTTGTTATGGTCAATTAAGAAGAGTTGGGATATTAAGTAGTTATCCCACTAGGACTGGTTGTGCCAGTGTAAGATCATCCTCTGCCCTCCGGTCATCGGGGTTATCTTATATGGATGCTGTATACGGTGCAGGAAATGCTTATCCTTCCGGAGCACCTGAGTTCACTCCCGGTTTTTAGTGGAGTTCGTTTTGTTTCTTATTTGTTATTTATAACTGTTGATGTAAATGTCCTTTGATTTTGTGAGTCTTTGTTTACTCCTTGGTTTTGTCTAATATTTATTTTAAAATGCGGGATTGTTTGTTATTACTCGTCATTTGTATATTTGTGAGTTTCACGCCAGTAATCTTTCATATTCGGATTGGTATAAGTTTTATATAGATAAGATGTTTGGATAATTGATAAATTCGTTACTTACCTTCTGGTTAAATAAGACATACGAGCTAATCAGTACAGGTTACAATCAAAATCAACACACCTTTAATATTATCGGTGTTGCCATTTTATAAAGATAGTATGGTATTCCGAATTAAGAGACTCGGTATGACTAATTCTGGATGATCAATGTGTGCACCCAGTATTTGTTTGTATAAACGTACAGTATAAGAGTTTTCATGCACTCTTTATTATGCCAAAGGCAAAATCCTGTATTCCTAATGGAGCTCAGAAGTTTTTCTATGCATGCTTGTTGAGATCGGACGCGTGTTTAATAGGGAAATGGGATAAGTACAAATTACGATATGAAAAACAACCGGAACCGACATTTTATAGTTGAAAAAAATACTATTCTATTTTTTTTTTCTTTAATTCTAGTAGCGTTTGTTCGAATGTCAACCTTCTAGAGTCTTTATCTCGAAAAACGTTACCATTTTCGCCTTTTAGAGAATAACTGTTTTTATAGAATCTCCCACTCCGAAGGTTTATGGAAGAGCAGCAGAAAGTATATGTAGCAGTTTTTAGCATCGGATGTTGTTTTTTAATGTTTGTCATAACAGTAGTTGTATCTGCATGTCTTCAAAAAAATTGTTTCTGATTCTTTTTTACATAAAAACATGTTTAGCTTTTTTTTTCAAAGTACTTTTTTCTCGGTCGGAGAACAGTAGATGAAAACGGATAAAAGAAAAAGCTGATTACAACCAAATCATCTATTCTTAGTGTTTATAGTCTTTTAAGTAAATAGACCGTATGAAAGTAACTACATATTTATAAATTAACTGTTTACATAACTTTTGAATTTTTGAAATACTAAAAAGGCTTTTCTACCTTAGGAATAGATTAACTTAGCTGTATTTGGCAAAACTTTTAGGAATTTTGGTCCTCCATGCTCTTCAAATTCGTTATTTTTTGTTTGTTTTTTTATTTTTATTTGATTCGAGCGTCACTGATGAGTCTTTAGTAGACGAAACGCGCGTCTGGCGCAAGTACAAAATTAAATCCTGATATATATGATGAGTTTATTCATATAGAAAAAGCGGAAAACTTGAAAATTCTGTACCTCAATATATTTGATCCAAAACTTCATTTCGCTAGAAAAGCAGTTTACCGTTTCAGAATATAGAGGTCTAGTGATATGTTTGCTATATTGCTGGTATTCCAAAATTACCATAATAATTTGTGTACGTCATTGCCTTTGTTGGTAAAGGCTTCAGCCAATCACACAATTTCGACGTGTCGAAGCTTTAGAAAATATTATACCAATTGTTAATAAATAAATTTGGTGTTTTTACTGTTTTCTGATTGGTTAAAATTATTTGTTTTATTTTCAATGTTGTCAATTTTGATGGCGACACGCCCACTCTGACGCTGTGTATTCATACGCCAACATGTGTGTTCGTTGTTATTGTTAATATAAATAATATAACAAGTTCTTTGAGCCTTATTTTTGATAGAAATTTATCTATAATGAATGGCAATAATTTATTTTGATTTTATTGAACCATAAAACTAATTTTTGTCTCTTCACATTGCGGATTATTCAATTTGAAGAGTCAACAATTAGTTTTATGGTTAAATAAATTCAAAATAGATAATAGCCATTCATTAATAGATTCTTCAGTGCCAAATGTTATATGTTCTAATAAAAAAGTACAGGTAAAAGTCTAGGGCCGGAATTTTCAACGACTGTAACAATTTAAAAAAAAATTATCATAAAAGACGAAATAAAAAGATACATGAATAGGTTTATTGTCACTTAAGGTGGTACCTAACACTACAGGGAGATAACTCTGTAAAGTCAGCTAAACGTTTTAATTACGTTGTGTTGTAAAAGGAATATTAAGCTTCTCGATGATCAAAATTGGTGTTTGTCAAACTGCTATATAACCAGTGTAATTTTTCTGACAAAACGGTTGGTTCAAAATATTTGAAATTTTTATAGTTTTGTTAAAGGGTCAAAGTAAATAATTTGACAAAATTTTATGAAAATTAAACGAGCCAAATTAATTTTAGTGAAAGTGTTGGGTACCACGTTAATATACATAAAATGTTAATAACAAAGTAAACAAATATATAATATGTACCTGAGAGGTCGAAGTATTCGTGATATATCAATAGAACTAAAGATAGATACACACTGTCATGATAAGATGGTAAGTAAAACTATTATGAATATAAGTATTAACTAAGAAAATGTTTTTAAAAAAATACAGTTTTAGTATAAAGTTCATCCAATATATAATTTATGTATTTCCGATATTAAATTAACTCCATTTTATGGCATAATATCCGGAAATCAACTACTCACAAGATTAAATCCAATGCATGAGCATTCAGATAGAATGTGGCTCTGGTATAGTCTAAAACTGGTCAGTTAGATCTTTTATCAATGAAGATATATGGAAAATGAGAAAACTATCACTACATATTACAATTAACTATGCATCAAATAACGTAAAAGTACCAAGTAGATACAGTGACTTGTATACTATAGCCATGAATGATATACATATCTATTAAGAAAGTACGATAACTAAGTAACAGTCGATTATAAATCTCGTGAGAACTATAACAGATATAACGAGACTACACTGAAAGAACAAATACATTTGTATTACATTGTATTATTCTCAGCAACTACGACATTGCAAAAGTAACAGATAGTGTGTATGCCTTTACGTGGAAAGTAAAGGAATCCGAATACCGTTAGATGAAAAACTGAAAATGATGGTTGCGTTTGATCATGTAACCGGAAGTTATCCACACAATTTTCAAAGTTATTCCTTCTTGCCACAGATACACATGCAAATACAAACAGCAAGACAGATAACTAACAACACTCCCAACACGATATAAGTAGAAGTTATTATCCAGAATGAAAAGTAATACAGCGTTGGATCGCAGAAGTTATCTGACATGGAATTACTGCTTTGCCAGGCATCGTACGTTCTGTAAACCCATACATTACCTTAAAATAAAGTAACAAATTGTTCATTCAGTTGATGATAAGGTTATGTGGTAGTTCTAGTTAACATAAAAAATATTTCGCAAAATCTGCCGAGGAAAACCGAAGTTTAAGTACGTAAGCAGTTCTGGTCAGCAATTGTTTGGCTTTTGACACTTATTTTATTGCAGAACTATTTTGTATAATTTTATGACTAATTTACTGGTAGACAGCTGTAAACTAGATAACATTGCAACACTTACAGCTTTCCTTTTTTTCGGACTTATCTTTGACTTTGGTATCTTTCGCCTTTTTCGACAGTTACAATTAGTTTACACATCTCTCCCAAAACAATCCCTATAATTGTTTACCCGAATCAATTTTTCCACATTTCCATCTTAAAAAATTCATATGTAGCAAGATTTTCAACCATAGTTAATGATTGATTATTTATTATGCATATACATGTACGACTCTTAAGTTATTTGTTAGTGCTGACAGCTTTTACTGGGGTTGCAAATAAGAACTGCAAATTAAAATACGAAGCAACGTAATGAACGTCTGAATTTATCAAAATATAGCGTGTACTTTTTCAAGCATTGAACTAATGCAATATCTAACGATTATGAACACGTCCACGTAAGTATTGCATGTCCTCGTTATGTGAAAAGGTTTTAAATACAATTGAAGACGTATTGCACGAAAAATTGTGAACAAATTTGCTCTTTTCTAAAGACTATTGAAAAAAAACACAAGTTCAATAACTGTACAACATACCTGCAATGAACCAAGCAAACAGGAAACAGTTGATAAGTTGTTCCGGTCCTGCGCCTGACTGTTTCGCTTCATCTCCTTCCTTCCGTTTATTGACCTGCCCCCGGATGATCATGAGTATGTTTGAAACAATGTTAAACACTCCGGCTACAATCAGGTATATAGGGATCATCCTCTCTGCCGGACAGTCATGTAAATAGGTAGCTCCTATGAAATGAAAAAGAAGAGGACTATATCAAACAATGCCAAAACGGCTGTACGCCTACTGATGCCTTATGGGATTTTATTAATCCAGACGTCCTTTAGTTAGTAGGATACTGAGATTGCGCGTGCACCGTTATGTTTGGCTGCATGTCATAAACTTCGGACATTGAGACTTTCTACTTCAGATTGCAGCATATTAATGTTGGTATAGATTGGGGTCCTTTATTTCTGTATTCTTTAATTTTTTCAGTCTCCAGTCAAACCTGTTTTAAGAGACCACTTAAGGGAGAGCAAAAAATTGTGACTTAAGACAGGTGGTCTTTAAATACAGGTTCAATCTATATGAAATGTACTACAGAGGGATCTAAAATTGGTGGTCTTTTAACACAGATTTTTGCTTAATACAGGTGGTCTCCTAAGCACGTTTACTTTTCTAAATTGGCTAGAGGTATAGGGTAAGGGTTGAGATCTCATAAACATGATTAACCCCGCCGCATTTTTGCTCAAATTAGGAGCCTCTGTTAGTCTTGTATTATTTTTAATGTTAGTTTCTTGTGTATAATTTGGAGTTTATTTTGGCGTTCATTATCACAGAGCTAGTGTATGGGTTTGTTTGGGGACAAGCTTAAGAACACCACCGGGTGCAGGAATTTATTAAGACATATTGGTGACCTTCTGCTGTTGTCTGTTCTATGGTCGGGTTGTTGTCTCTTTGACACATTCCCCATTTCCATTCTCAATTTTATTGAAGGTATGTATCTCTATTCTTTACATTTAAGCCCACCATTCTCTATTTTGTAAACCCAAATCAAGCTCTCATTAATTTTAGATCATGCGCCATGTATGAGGATGATAAGACTACGCAAAGTACTTGTTGACCATCTCCGTCAAAGAAATCTGGTCTTTCAACAGCACTACAGCATTACAGAGGATTAAAGAGCTTGGTATGCAGTGTGTGTCGTGTGCTTCTGTATATTATATGTGTATATCATATACTTTATACCGTTTGTCATAAATCAGGGGATTAGTTTTGATTATTTTACAATTGTCATGTCAAGGACTTTTATAGTTTGATGTCCAGTATGGGTTTAACTCATTGTTCAAAGCTGTAATGTGAACAAAATACAAAGTTTTGATTGTGTATAGATGTTATTCATACGGATTTATTGTGGCATACAGTTTAATACAACGGTTTCCATGATTTTTATTTTATTTAAAATCATCTGCGAAAATGATCAAACTCAAAGTAAACCGACCAATCTCTCAAAAAGACTCATGGGAACCGCGAAAACAGATCACGGTGAATTTAGTGGGTAATTAAAAAAAAAATGCGAATCGTGATGTTCAAAGGCAGAAATAGTAGCAGCTACTTACCCACAGCAATCATAGCTATTGGAATCGCCAAGAATATCCCTAAACAGATAGTACATGCAACTGAAAAAAACAAAACATAATTCGTCAACACTAGATATACATGTACCTTGGTGACAGACAGTAGCATTTGAGAAGTGAAAGTGTTTGGGCTATTTTTTACCAGCCTGTCAAAAACGGTATAGAAGAAACTTTTTTTTCAAAACGGGTATTTATTCAGTACAGAACAATACAGAACAAAGAAGTTTTTTGGCACTAGTTGTTTAGTTAAAATTGGGAATGGAAATGAGGAAAATGTAGAAAAGACAACAACCCAACTAAAGTGCAGAAAACCGCCAATTGCCACCAATGTGTATTCAACACCGCATCACTGGAAGCGGACTTCAGCTTGCCTCTAATAATGTGTACTAGTTTTAATTGATGAAAATAGACGTCACGCTAAAATCAAAAACATATATCTGAACTAAAATTGAACAGACTCCAGACTAAAGACAGGTGCAAAACTGAGGCCTTTTACAGTATAGAAATAACAAGACAACGTTCAATAGTCTCGATTGGTACACTTTTCATAATACGATTAGTAATAATGCAGTTAAATCTTTTGATACATATTTAAATCATGCACTTACCAGAACCTACAAGAATTCCACAGCATGTCTTCACAAAATCAACATGTCCATCTGAATTTTCCTTCGCTTGTTTTAGCTGTCCGAAAAGAGAATCGTAAGATGGTGGAGGAGCTACATCTGAAATACAGAAGTTTTACCACTTTTTACAGAATATTCCGCCACAAAAAAAGGAGTTATTTTTTTGCATCACTAGTTCTACATCTTTTTACAGAATATTGAGGTTCCCACGTGGTGTCCAAGTTATCAAATAATCACATCATCACATCATCATTAATTGTTTTTTTAAACAAGATATGAAAATACTAGTTATCAAATATACAGTACTGTCCTAGATTGTCACATAATTAAATAATCATGCAATATTTGGTTTGGTAATTAAAAAACTATAAAAACGGCCAAGTATTCACATGAGGAGGCTCATTTAATATTCAGTCAAAACAAATATATTTTTGTTAAATTGTGACTTGGATGGAGAGATCAGAACTTGTCTCATTGGCACTCAAACCACATCTATCTATTATGCATCTTACATTAATTTGAAGGATCCTTTACTATAGATAATTTAGCTGATCTGTAAAAATAACATCTCCATGCCTTATATATCATGTACTGTAGTACGCCGCTAGATTAAAACTGACGTGGAAAGGTAACACATGGCCAGCGAAAGCTTCATTTTTATGGAGGCCAGGTGGTCGTGTGGTCTAGCGGGACGGCTACAGTGCAGGCGATTTGGTGTCACGATATCGCAGTAGCATGGGTTCGAATCCCGGCGAGGGAAGAACAAAAAATTTGCGAAAGCAAATTTACAGGTCTAACATTGTTGGGTTGATGTTTAGACGAGTTTTGTATATATATATATGTATATAGTTATGTATCTTGCCTCAATATATCATTTTCTCTGAATTTTCTTCAGTACCAAAAACACATAGTGTAGGCATTTTTTTATAACACCGACACATGTTTGAGTAAGCACTATTACAGTACATTACAATTCCCATATTCATAATTGTGTTTGGTGGAAATGTGTCTTTTTGGCACTCATAGAGAGATGTCTTATTGGCACTCATAGAGAGATGTCTTATTGGCACTCATAGAGAGATGTCTTATTGGCACTCATGTAGAGTTATGTCATTGGCACTCAAACCACATCTTCTTATTTATATTGATACTTTAATTGGAAATAACATACATGGAACTTGTTCTTTTTTCTGTATATTTCGTTTTCCGGCCTTTTTTTTTTGTTGCTCATTTTTTGTTGGATTTTGGTTTTTGTTGTTGTTTTCAGAGGTGTAATTATTGTTTTGTGTATGGTTACATTTGAACTTGTACCACCCAAGCATGTACCTACAATATCGTGAAACGTGTCATGGAATTTCGGAGCTTAGATCCTCCCCCTTTATAAAATGGATGGATGTGCGCATGATTTTACCTTTTGCCTCGACATATGAGGGTGGAGCGGCTCCAGCTTCTGCTGCCTTCAGTTCTGCCCCTTCTGTAGCCATTGTCTGAAATATCAATAATTTGATTCGTAATTACAAAAAAATAGACTATCCAGTACAGCTATAATTATCATTATAATACAACATGCAGGCGCTTGGGTTATGAACCCAATTTCTTGATGTGCCTTATTTGGTGTTGTTTAATCAGTATAATTAACTGGGGAGGGGAGAGAATTAAGGAGAAGCGTATATATGCGTATGCAGAAAATCAGCACTATGATACTAGTAAGTGAAGATAAGTTTTAAGCATTTATGAATCCTTAATAATGAATATAATAACGCTAAATCAAATTAAAGGAACCATACATGAAGTGACAGTGTCCACTCTTATACTGCTGTACGATCATCTTTTTAAGGTAAGCATTTTTTTTTAAATTGGAGAAAGTCCCATTCCCTAAGAAAGTAACAATGTCAAAATATGACCTTTTAATTGATTGTGACCGCTTAATGTAAATGTTGTAAAAACCAGATTCGTCGTCCACATCACAATATCAATTAATAAACTATAAATAGTACATACATTTATATAAATACTAGCCAAGTCCTATACATTTCTAACATATGACTTAACATTCGATCTAAAATATGTTTACGTTTTTATATACGTCTGATATTTTCATTTTTTTATGCCGCAAAATTTATAAGTATACAGCGTGTGGTTGTACTATTGTAACTCGATCCTTTTTATATACTTTACAATACAAGTATCAGTATTACAAAAAAAATATGTATACATATATTTTATACGCACAGCTATTAAAAGGAAAACGAAACAGGACCTATGGCTAATACATGTCGTTTGTTTATGTAATATATACGTGTTTCTCGTTTCTCGTTTTGTTTATATAGATTAGACCGTTGGTTTTCCCGTTTGAATGGTTTTACACTAGTAATTTTGGGGCCCTTTATAGCTTGTTGTTCGGTGTGAGCCAAGGCTCCGTGTTGAAGGCCGTACTTTAACCTATAATGGTTTAATTTTTAAATTGTTATTTGGATGGAGAGTTGTCTCATTGGCACTCACACCACATCTTCCTATATCTATATATAGCCGGTCACACAATAGAACATACTTTCTTATTACAGATACCTGACTGTGTATTTACGCACTTCTATATATGTATTATCAAAGTAATCTATATCATCAATATCTCACTACTATAAAGTAAAAAAAAATAATAATCGCCTACCTGTCTTACAATCTAAAGATGTTGACCGTGTTTTAGCAATAAGTTAAGAATTGTTTTGATAATCCTCAACGCTACCCAGATAAACTACGTATGAAGATTTGTAGTGATTGCTTAATAATAATCCAAAAATATCCGAAAATACTGGTTATCTATTTGTGATCCAAGTTCATATATCGATATTTATAGACATTACACGTACTACACTCTTTTAATATCTTAATAACACGTTAAAATATTTCACGCTTTGTGATTTTTGTTTGTGGCAAATTTTGGTGTTTAAATTAGTGATCGATTTACTCCGCACATTCCTACCTTGTTCAACGAGAAATAAAATTAACAGAGAAAATATAGGTCAACTACTTTGTCAATATCTAATATTGAATGGAATGAAGCTCGGTGTTAATTTCAGTTGGTTCTAAGTTTTAACTGAGATATAATTAATCATTATTAAAAAGTCTCGTTCGGTATTGGAAATTAATACGTCAAAATTGATTTTTTTTTGGTATTAATCCGAAAGTTAATTCCACGGTATACTCAACAATCATCAAGTTCAGTGGCAAATATTACATGTATGTATATTCAGTACACCCTCGAACTGGTTACCGGAAATACATATAAACCAGGGGTGGTGTTCTCGAAAGTATCCTAAGATTCGTCCTAAGACACATCTTAGACAAATTGTAGGATGGACTTAGGATCAACTTAGGACACTCTTAAGTTGTGTCTCGAAGCTATCTCAGACGAATCTTATGTTAGGATGTCCTAAACATATCCTAAGTCGAAACTTTAAATAGTTAAAGATTTTTTTTGATAAAACATTTATTAATGACGAAATTATTTAATAAAATTGTTTACGAATTTTATTATAAAATGTACAGAATTAAATGCATTATTATCAATGTAATTATATAAAAAAAAATTGTTATTTAAACTGGAAAACAATTTGTTTTGAAATGAGAATTAAATTTGTAGTGTAATCGTATCGTGAAACACGAAGTTCAAAGTTTAAAATCATGCACAATTTCTTTATATACGAGTTAATAACCGATGATGCGTTTCATTTCATGTTCCTTTTCACGTAAAATAATGAGCAAAAAGCGAAATTCAAACTGTATTACACTAGGATGAAGATAGGATGCTCTTAAGACACCTTATTGGGTGTCCTAAAGTTAGGACGAACAATGAGATATATCATAAGTTACGAGAGCTTCGAGAACACGACTTAGGACAAAGACGTGTCATAAGATAGACTTAGGACACGTCCTTATCCTAAGATAGCTTCGAGAACACCACCCCAGGTAAAACAGAAACAGATGTTATTCTTTAAGAATGAACACAGGTTCATTTAACAACTGGCTAAATAACTTTACCAACTGATTTTTATAGTTCATTCGTATGTTGTACTCTTATACCACTGTCCCAGATTATGAAGAGGGTTTGGATCCAACTAACATGTTTAACCCCGCCAAATTATGTATGTTTGTACCTGTCCCAAGTCAGGAGCCTGTATTAAGATTCAGGCGTGCATCCAGCAATTTTGATAAAGAGGGGCACCCCCATAATAATAACAAGTTAACATGATTTAAATACAAAATAAAAAAGAAGATGGTTGTCAACCCCAAAGCAATCCCCTGAATCTACCAAATAGAGTGTCATATTTGAGTAATGTGATATATACATGTAGATAATTGTGTGGATATTGTGTCTCATGCAGGATGCACTTAAAATTACTTGTTTCTTGTCAGTGCTTGGTAAAATGTATTTTCATGCAAATTATATTGTTAACGTCCAGTCGCAAGTATAGTTTCGGTCATATACGGTCATGACGTAACTGTCATACAAGTGAGAGGTTTAGCTAGCTATAAAACCAGGTTCAATCCACCATTTTCTACATTAGAAAATGCCTGTACCAAGTCAGGGATATGACAGTTGTTATCCATTCGTTTGATGTGTTTGGACATTTGATTTTGCCTTTTGATTTTGGATTTTTCTTTTTGAATTGTCCTCGGAGTTCAGTATTTTAGTGTTTTCACTTTATACAAGGATGGGATAGGAGTAAAACTATATACGCCAATTGTTTAGCTTGTAACGTCAACCACGAACCTTGAGTTAAAACCCAATTACCTTAACGGTACATAGAGCTGTAATACAATAAAAATATAAAGTGAAGGTGTTTTGATGGTAGCGAAAAAAATCTGTTTATTAGACTTTGGGACAATGACCAACATACATACTGAAACTGAACCTTTACTTCGTGTGCCTTAATGGCAGCTATAACAAATATTAGCATGTAAAATGAAGGTACTTTTGATGGTATGACGGAAAGAGACCTTTTTCAAAGCTAGGGAATTATAGCCCCAAAGCATGCGGAAAGTCGAGTATGCTGTAAACATCGTGGACAGTATGTACATGTACATCATATATATTTGTGTAAGTGTCAGCAAATATCGCTTATACTAACAATGTTTGTAATCAGTGACCATATCAAATATAAAGTGTTTGGATGTTAGATGAACCAATGTTTACACACGCATTCTTATTCGGTCAATGAACTATTGACAACGTAGGTATATATACATGTACTGATGTAGATATTTAAGGTGTGTATATATACATCAAAATCAAAAATGGATATTGTATTACATGGTAATCATAAAAACGATGAATGATCCTTTTGTCTATTAATACTGTATTAAAATGTAAAATAAGTATATGCCGTTACTATTTTGCCTTTAAACTATTCTAATTACACTTGCTTAGATTAAATGGGTGCGTCTAACTTACAAGTTATAAATAATTTTGGGGGATTTCTTGCATACACCTTTTTCAGAAAATATCAAAACATGGTAGAAGCGAAACCAATCGTCAATCCTTACCTTACATAATAAAGAAGTTGAAGAGCTGATTAAACGAAAACAGGTTAATATACTTATGTCTAGTAAATGAAGAAAATGATAAGAAACTCATGTTCATGATACTTTTACAAAATGTTATTTTCAATGATATAACGGAAAATTCCCACTAAATCTTTTAAAAATCTAGAAACTAAGAATCCCATAAATATGCTCATAGAATTGGAGAAAGGCATACTGTAAGGATTTGAAAAAAAATATTTTACCGGCAAAACGCATACGGCACGAACAACAGATTATTTGACCGAGAGAACGTATCAACAACACAGTATATATCTTCCATCTCGTACACCAAAGCACAATGGTATATATGTGGTACGGTATTACATTGTATGTCCTGGCCAATAGGAAAAATGATAGTCTTTTGAGAATTTTAGCCACTTTCTTACACTGCCCAAAATTCTACATAATTCAATTAACTAAATCAGAAGTACTTTCATTATTTTTTTTTTTAATATTTAGATATGTGACCATTTACTTTTTCTTTGCTATTTTTAGAAATTGCCGCTACTGCTTTTTATGTCTTTAAGCATGCATTGAAAACAAAATTTCTCAAATTCTTAAAAAAATTTTTTTTTTACCTGTATGAAAAATGATTTCATTTTTTTCTACATCTGATTCATCCGTCAGTTTGGAACAGTATGTTCAGACGATACTTTTTTGTCCAATCACACTGGTCGTAAAATAGTTGAAATCATCACTTCGTAATTTTACGGACACCATCACGAGTTGGCTGACCGTTATGGAATATCCATGTCACATATGATACCGGTTATGTTCCTTATGCCGTAACTGCATGTACAACCCCGTTCCCTTTTCACGAATGTGCCCTACCGAATTATACTATTAACCGTCATTGTAATAACATGAGCAACACGATGGGTGCCACATGTTGAACAGGATCTGCTAACCCTTCCGGAGCATCTGAGATCACCCACAGTTTTTGGTGGGGTTGGTGTTGCAGTTCCCCTATTTGTAACATTTCTACCTATTGCAATGTATGTTTTAGTGCACACATCGTTGTCAATATAGTGGAATTTGATGCGACTGTCATACAAGTGAGATGTTTAGCTAGCTTTAAGACCAGGTTTAATTCACCATTTTCTACATAAGAAAATGCCTGTACAAAGTCAAGAATGTGACAGTTATTACCCATTCGCGATCGTTTGATGTGTTTGAGCTTTTGATTTTGTCATTTGATTATATACTTCCTTTTTTGAATTGTCCTCGTAGTTTTGTGAGTTTATATTTTCTGATACATTGACTTTTAAAAGTAGGGTACACAGAAGAGCAACCAAATTCCGGGATGTAAATATCACCGTGCCACCTCTGGACTTACCGTTGAAACTGGCAAAATGTACGAATCACAGATATTGTAATTGTTAACCGAAAACAAATATTGATTTTAAAATATTGGTGTCAGGATATCGGTATTTATAGGGGTTAAAAATAACGTACAATGCATTTAAACAACAGACTCGCTCATAATATGCAAAGAAAATATTTGAAAAGAACATATAAGTGGGTGTATTGTTCGATATTAAATTACCAATGTGTATTATACCAGTCAAGGCGAAATATGTTAAATTCTCCATTATAAATTCGTCCGAATTTAAAGCTTTTCTAATCTATCTACATCGGCTAAATAAGAGGCACGTCTAAATGTAGGTTTGGTGCCAACGGTTACTTCGTTATTATTTTCTATACGATGCAACATTGGATAAAGATAATAAAAAAACACATCTCTTAACAGTCACACAACTGCATATTCTACACTTAATCATTATCATATAATACAAATAATATTTCTTTTGCATTATTATTCCTGACCAGTTACTTTAATCAGGCCAAACAATTTCAGTTTCCCAGTAGATAAAACATAGATTGTACTAGATAGTATATTGTATTAGTCAAAATATTGACATAGATTACTTATATTTAAGGGATTTAATAGCTTAAAACGGTACTTCACCAAACATATCAGTTAAATGTACCAGGGGACTAAAGGCTTGATAATTGAGAGGATGAACGAAATCATGAAATACAAATATATATTGGTTTGTCCCTAACAGGCTAGACACATTAATTACAAATAATAAACAAATGCACCGAGTTCTACTGTATTCGTGTGGTCAGTGCAGTATTTATACTTTGTAGTTATTAATTACAGGTAGTTAGTACACATAGGGTCACGATACGGGGGCGAATATTTACTGTTTTTTGCAGATTTTTCAGTGAAGACAAAAATGTATACGAGGAAATGACTGCACTGTTATGGCTAATACACATGTGTACTATTTATAGCGATAACATAAAAGATATTTAAAATACTGAAACTCTGCATTAACTTATGAAAAGGAGAAAAAGAAGAACCTTGGAAAATGGGATTTTATATAGTGTATGACATGTTTAAAGTCATAAGAAACGAGTGACCGATGAAAAATAATGTTCTTCCAATTCTTGAACCAATGCATACAAACATCATAAACTTAGTCTTCTGTGCTCAAATTTATCATTTTTTTTTTTGTAAATTTCGTATAATCGTCAATTTTTTTTTTCAATCGGTCATTAATAGTTATCCCATAAGGACGCGGTGTGTCAGTGTAAGATCATCCCGATGGCCGGAGGCCAGAGGGTGATCTTACACTGACACACAAAGTCCGAATGGGATAACTATTTTACATCCCAGCTGTTTTAGATTAGACGAAAAACCATTTTCAATTCATAAAATCTAGTTTAGAACGCCACACAACCATTATAACATACTTTATATATTACTATATGATGTATACCCTTTATGACCCCCTAACACGATGAGTAGATATCAAATAATGTCAACTCGCCCCACTGGCCATTCGGCCCACACTATATCGCCACTTTATGAAAAAAATCGCCCAACTCTTGTAACCGACTTGCCTAACTTTAAAAAATTGTAAAATCAAATTGAACAATCAGTCAGACAACTCATTTATTTAACGAAAAGGGTTTAAACCCCACTGAATAAAAGTCTGCCAACTCGCCCCAGTTATAAAAATATCTTGCTTTCTTTAAGTATGTTAAATTTCTGATAGTTCGTATCTAGTCGTCCTGGTGTAGTGGTAAGTGTCATGGCTTGATATGCTAAAGGTCTTGAGTTCGAATCCCAGCATATACACTGGTTTTTCTACGTGAATTTTGATAGATAGTCCTCTCCGTATAATTAATTATAAGTTTTATACTGGATTTCACATTCCCGCCAAAATGTTACAGAACAAAGGAAAGCATGCATAACAAAGAAACTTAAACTGGGGTGATCCGGCTCAGATCACCCCTGTTAGAACAAAGGAGCTGGGATGTAAGTGTTGTTGTGAAAATATGACAGGTAATTAAAGTTCGTGTTTTGAAGCCGAAGTTTAACGAATATCACCTGTTTGTCAACAATTGATGAAAAATATACAAAAAAGCATGGAAATTGAGCACGTGTTTAACATGTAAATTCAGATAATAGTTTATTTTAAGGACATCCATGCGTATTGTGGTCACCGGATTTTTACGAGATGGGTCACACTGAGGTCACCTTGCATACGGAAAATATGTCGGGGGAATTGCTTGCTGGAAGGAAGCAATTCAAATAAGTAAACTTCTTCTAAATATGGATAAATTAAAGAATTTTCTTCAGAAAAAAGTATATGTACATAAGTTTTATAATGAAAACTATCCATTGAGTTATAAAAAATTAACATATACATTATTTTATTTTTTTGAGGTTTCTTATGACTTTAAGATAGAATAAAATATTTTAAAAGATAGTTTAATTTCAACTGGAATACGATAAGATCGAATGTTTTCATGCTTATTAATGAACCCTGCAGTGTGACAAAGATCAGCAAAGACAATTTTTACAGTGGTGTTGGATTCTTTTAATACACTAATTTAATAATCTTATATGTACTTATATTTGAAGTATTAAATATATAATCACATTATCTTTTTATCTATATAAGCCATCGCCAGATCTGAGCCAGAAGTATTTGTTTAAACCATAGAACTTAATAATAACAGGCAAATATTCTTAAGGTGTTACATATAAACATGACCGTACTATATTGATGTTCATGTATTGGTTCAAAACAAAATAATTCAAGTTTCAATCATTTTCAATATGTTTAGTTTTTATTTAGAAATACTGACCTTATTTGAATTCGATAGAAATAGCCTTGAGCACGGATTGATCTTTAAATACAAAATATGGCAGCATTGTTTCAACTGTTGATTTAAAAGATTTTAACGCGATTAAATTAACTTCATGAATGTGTAAAATTGTAATGCTATTACTTTTTTATTGTAACCTTCTTGAATTTCATATTTTCGCTGTAAAATTTTTTTCTTCAAACAATTTCGTATCGATTAACACATTTCATTAAATACATGGTTTTTTTAAAATTACATTCATATTTAACAATAAGGGTGAATTTTACTGGACGCAAATATAAAATTTTCCTGGTAAAATAAAATAGTAATCGAACACTCTGGATAATCTCAAATTTGTAAAATGTACAAAATAAAAAAAAGTGCTAATAATAATACCAGCATTAAATATGAATAAAGCTTTCATCCTGATTATACATGAACTATTTGCCACTGGACGTGATGACATACGAATAAAATCAATAAATCAATAGGTCAAACAATTCCATGAACAATTTTGTACATTGTTAGTGCAATTATGCTCTTAAACATGATAATGAAATAAGCCAGAAACCTGCATTTGTGTCAATATAATGTATTTTCCCTGTAATCGCCCAACTATTGCACTTATAAACGGTACACATACTATAAAGTTAAGAATGGAAAAAGGGAATGTGTCAAAGAGATAACAACCCGACCAAAGAGCAAAACACCAGTCGAATGACTTATTTGGACTTGTACAAAGTCTCATGTTACTCCGTTTGTATGTTGAGCAAATTGTAATGAAACTGTGTCTTTCCGTATGACAGTTCATTATGAGCTCTCTTTGCGATCTGCGTTTAAACTATATCGATATTATTTTAAAATAAGACCAGAGACAACTTATCTAATACTTAACATATAAATAAAAAAAATTAAAATAAACTGTAACAGTTATCTGATATAAAATTAAAATGTTATCTGTTTTCAAACCACTGTGTTAACTGTTATCAGCAGTTTTGTGTTTTTTGTTAACTGTTTTTGCCAAAATCGAGGTGTTGTTAACTTGTTGACGAACCCCCTAATGCCCTCCTCCCTCAATATACATACATTAATTTAACCTTACCTGTTTTTCAATGTACTTTGAAAGAATAAGTCCTACTACTGCTTTTGGATCGATTCCTTAAATAAGGTTGGCAATGTAATTGTTGTTTGATCCTCCTACATAAGTAGGGGTTATTATTTAGAATGGATGGATACCGGTTAGAAAACACCTGTACGTACGCATATTCCATTAATTAAGGTGTTGGAAAAGTGACAGTTCATATGATAAATGCAATAGTTGAATATACTTGTGGTTTAATTTTTTTACGCCTTTTGATTTTTCTATTTATTAAAAGCCTGTAGTATGTTGCTCCATTGACTGATTCATATTGATTATTTTGTCCTTGTACACCTTTAAATCTTTGTCAATTTTGAAAAATAAACATGAAGATAATTGGGTCAATTGTTGTATGTCAATTTCGATCTATATTATGGATAATCGAGGCGTGTTTAACCATTTGTGAATCTTCTAAATTTTGAGACGTATTATTCATGAAAAAAATGTGACACGTGACAAATTTACTTGTGAATATGACTTGCTCATAAGTTGCGAAATGTTCACCCCAACCCACATCAAATGCTATCAACCCTAAATAGTAAAACGGGTGCATTTAAATTTGTCGTACATGTATATACTATAGTGTTATTAACTGGCTGTTTCTGTATTGGCACTGGTATAGATTCAAGGTTTGCTGTATTGGCCTCGAGACCCGTAGGGTGTAAGAAAATTGAAAACCGGAAGTGAACGTCCTGTATGAGCCCTAGGGCTAATACAGCTTTTTTCCCGCTTTTTTCTGTATTGGCCCTGTTTTTTTCCGTATTGGCCCTGTTCGAAGAGCAATATTAAATCTTGATTTATATCGACAGTCGAATGTTTGAAGTATTGCACATGCTGATTTATCCGTATTAGGGCTTATTTTCTCATATCATTTAATAAATAGGGGTATATACATGTATTATTAAATGATATGAGAAAATAAGCCCTAATACGGATAAATCAGCATGTGCAATACTTCAAACATTCGACTGTCGATATAAATCAAGATTTAATATTGCTCTTCGAACAGGGCCAATACGGAAAAAAACAGGGCCAATACAGAAAAAAGCGGGAAAAAAGCTGTATTAGCCCTAGGGCTCATACAGGACGTTCACTTCCGGTTTTCAATTTTCTTACACCCTACGGGTCTCGAGGCCAATACAGCAAACCTTGAATCTATACCAGTGCCAATACAGAAACAGCCAGTTAATAACACTATAATATTGACCCGTCAGCGAGATAATTAAATTTAGTATATTTTGTGAAGATTTTGGCTCAGAAAATGCATTTTGATCGCCCTTTTCTTATGTACATGTATGTCTGTAATTATTCCGTCAAAAGAGAGAGAGAGAGATGTACATTGTCGGAATATAAAAAAAATTATATGCACGAGTTTAAAGAACATGACGTAAATAATCTGTATCTGTATATAAAATTGAGAATGGAAATGAAGAAAGTGTCAAAGAGACAACAACCCGACCATATAGCCGACATCAGCTGAGGGCAACCATGCAGTGTGTCTTCAATGCAGCAGTAAATATCCGAACCTGTTTTGTATGTATACCTTGAAGATGTCAATTCTTGCTTTAACTCAACAGGAAATAGAGACAGACACATACATGTATTGGCGGTGTTGGAGAGCACCTTTGAGGCTCTCAACTGTATTTGCGCGTACAATATTGTCTTCTAGCTGGCTCCAATAGAGTATGTTCATGACAAAGAAAGAGTTCTTATATGGATCGGTGTTTGAATAGTGTATAGTGCCTTCGTATTGTTCTTCACAGAATTTGTCACTGTACCTGGCACTTACAAAATTAGCAAAAGTTTTTAGTATGATTTTCCTCTTTAATTTTAATAAGAAATCGTCGAGATTAATAGGTGGGACCAAACCCTCGACCACTTTGTACAGAAACACCAGCCGTTGACTTGTTTTTCTTGACTGTAGATTTTTCTCGTTCTAACTCGGCTAGTATTTCAGTAACTGACCCCTCTTTTCTAGAACTGTAGTCGCCTTTTATGAATTTAGCCCCTCTACGTTGTATCCTTCCCAATTGATTTATATCATGTTGTGTATATGGGTCCTATATTATGGCACCATATTCCATAGTCGATCTTATTAATGATATATACGCGGTCTTTTTGCAATCGTTTGGGCCAAAACGATTTTTTTTTTATTAGAAAGCCGATTGGCGAATTGGCTTTCTTAGCTACATTTGAGATGTGCGTAGTCCATTTCAGGTCTTCTGATATTTGCATGCCTAGGTATGGATTGTGTTTGACTTATTGTAGTACATGTCCGTCTAAGCTGTACATGTTCTGGCTTTCGTTCTAGATGCTAAAAATATAGCACTTCTTTGCATTGAAACGTATGTTTTTGGCCCATATCTCTAGATTTTAGAGGTCTCGCTGTGGTAATATATGATCATGTTTGTTGTTTATGTTCCTGTATAGAATTTACATTCTAAAATGTATACCCGCCGCTTTAATGTTTAGTTATTAAAATCTAAATAGTTATCTCTGATTTTGATTTTTTTTCCACGCCCACCCCTTCTGCCTGTCTACGATATCTGCTTTTACTGTTTAACGGACAGAGCAGATACATATTGCTTACAGTCCTTGAATGGTTTAAACTTCCCACTAACACAATAAACCATTACACTTTACACTTTGTGCCATAACACGTCCGACCTTTGCACCATGCTCCTTATACATTCTATCTATACCATCCGAAATTACCCATAATACAATTTTATTTCAAAGAAAGCGTCGAATACAAAATTATTCATTTTTATTTTGAAAAACGAATTTTGATCACAGTATGATAAATTAAGGTTTAAAATTAAAAATAAGTTCTTATCAGTATTGCTTAGTTGTAAAATTTGATAACCACACTTTATAAACACGTTACACAATCACACCATTCCTCATACACTATAACAACATTCGCCTTACACCTTACACCATAGCACCATACATCTTCTACCATTGGACCACATGCCATACAATTTTATAGACCATTATACACATTTTGGGGGAAGTATATACCTATAAGGTGCTGTAAAGTTTTAACTAAAAATCTATTCCTATTCATTTTTTTGAAAATTAGAAAATTTAAAAGTGGTGTATAAATGATTAATTTTAAAGAAGTTAAAATTTTGAACCTCATACATGTATTCTTATGCCACCTATGTACATGTATATTGGAACACTGTTTTGAAATCTGCATGACAGCTAATGTTTATAAAAGAGGGACGAAAGACACCAAAAGGGACAGTCAAACTCATCAATCTGAAATAAACTGACAACGCCATGGCTAAAAAAAGAAAACGTCAAACAGACAAATCATAGTACACAAGACTATTAAAATTGAGAAAGGAAATGGGGAATGTGTCAAAGCGGCAACGGAAAAAGTATTCTGGCACTTCCTGTTGAGCTCAGACTTGGGGTAATTGTAATTGTAATCATTAATCAGCTGTAATTGATTACAAATTTTCAAGTAATCATTGTAATCATTAATCAGCCAAAAATCTGATTACATGTAATTTAATTTAATCAATTACATTTCAAAACACCCTGTAATTCTGATTACTTTTAGATTACATTCTGATTACAATGCATTTATTTAACTTTGTTTACGGTCAAGAAATGAACCTTTTTGTTATTCTTATTTAATAAATATTTAAAAAAAAAAACATGTTAAGATACTGATAGTTTTGTTTACTTTATAAAGCATGTTGATTAATTTGTATACTTCAGTAAAAACATAATGTGTTACAGTATTAACCCGAGAAGAGACATATAAATACAATTATGTCTTTGGAATTAGTTATAAAAGATATTGTACATATATTTAAAGATGTACACATAAATTTATTTGATAATAACCGTTGGCGTGGACGAAATACCGGCAGAAATCCTTAAAGTCCCAAGTTTACTGAACTTTTTACACAAACTTTTTAACAAGTGTTTTTCGAGTGGAGTTACCCCTACAACGTGGACAAAGGGAATTATAAACCCAATCCCGAAATCGTCAACATCAAATCCGAAAGACCCAATGAGCTACCGAGGTATAACGTTGGTACCAGTGTGCTATAAACTATACTGTCATATACTTAATAACAGGCTAGTAAAATGGGAGAACGAAAATGACATTCTTCATGACAGTCAAAACGGATTCCGGAAAGGGCGCAGTACAATTGATCACATTAAATCGTTAACATCAATAATCGAGACTAGGAAATTGAAACGTTTATCGACTTTCGTGGCTTTTATTGATTTTCGTAAGGCATATGACGGGATAAATCGAGCGATGTTATTCCAGAAACTATTCGACCTTGGTATATGTGGGAATATTTATAACGCTATTTTGTCTCTGTATAAGTCCGTGGAATGCTGTGTTCGCATTAATGGACATCAGACAGATTGGTTTAACGTTCAGTGTGGTCTTAAACAAGGCTGTTTATTGTCGCCATTACTTTTCAATTTGTATATAAACGGATTAGCTACGTATATTGATTCACTAAATATTGGCATTGACATCGATGGGGAAAAGGTGTCCATGTTACTTTATGCCGATGATTTAGTGTTTTTATCAAACACAGAAACAGAGCTACAAACATTACTTGATGCATTGGATTTATGGTGTACCGATAACAAGATGACAATAAACGACAATAAGTCAAATATAGTCCACTTTCGGCCAAATTCGTTCCCGAGAAGTCAAACAATCTTTCAATGCGGAAACCACATTTTACAGACAGTAGAACGTTACACATATTTAGGCTTAGTTTTAACAGAACACTTGGACTATAACGTCATGGCAAAATACGTTGCAGCAGCAGCTAGTCGAGCACTTGGACTTGTAATATCGAAATACAAGGGACTAGGAGGTTTACCTTTTGGAACTTTTACAAAGCTGTACGACTCTATGGTTTGGAGTACTATTAGTTACGGTGCGGCAGTATGGGGAGATAAGTCATTCTCGTGTATAAATGCAGTTCAAAACAAAGCAATCCGTTTTTTCATGGGAGTTGGTCGTTATACCCCAAACGTTGCAGTAAATGGAGATTCGGGATGGACACCACCGTTTGTGAAACAATGGCGGGTAATCATAAACTATTGGAATCGTTTACGATATATGGATGAGAATAGAATAAATAAGAAAATAGACAATTGGGCAGAGCAGAATTTCAGACGTCATCGAGTGTGCAAAAACTCAAACTTTAGAATTTATAGTCTATTCGAATCATGTGGTATAGCGAACTTGTTTAATGACACTGATATTGATAAGCAGCAAGTTAACACTGCTATACATGTAAAACTTATGTCCGATTTTAAACAGAAATGGAATGAAGATTTGCATAAAGACACTACCAGACGAAAGGGACCAGGAGGTAACAAACTACGGACATATAGAACATTTAAACAGGATGTATATACAGAACTTTACCTAGATAAACTTATAATACCATCGCACAGAAGAGCATACTCTCAGTTTCGCTGTGGTGTTGCCCCAATACGTGTGGAGACAGGACGCTACGAGAGTCTTCCAATAGATCAAAGAACTTGTTTTGTTTGTGACGATAAAATTGAAAACGAGGAGCATGTATTGACTGAATGTCCGTTATACGACGATCTTAGAGACGAACTGTATAAGTTTTTAAACTTTGAAAACGAAAATTTTAGCCGAATTCTTTGAAACTTTCATTTATTTTAGCGAGTGATAATATTAATGTGATACAAAAATGTGCCAAAACCTGCAAGCTTAATATTTTAGACCGTAGACGACGTTTTTTATACCGATAATTGATGTAAATATGTTTTATGATTTAACTTTTGTTTTATAATTGCTTTTTGAAAATTTGTAAATACTAGTTCCTTTTAATCCGTCTCTCATAATTCTTTTAGAATGGCATTAATAATTTTAAAAAGGTTTACTTTTATAATTTGAAATGTGTATACTGTATTATTGATGGTGAGACGTTAATAAATTATTATTGTATTGTATTGTATTGTTGTATATTCTAGTAATACTTCTCTTTAATCCTGAAATATAATCTTTTGTTAATATTGTGATTTTTGTCAACTTTGAATTGACAGGTAGGAAACCAATTAAGGTTTGTTTTTATTGCAATTACCATTTGAGTATAGCTGTAGGACAAAAATTCTCTAATTAGCACAAACAAAATTAAAAGTTGGAAAAATATTGTTTGAAATAAGCAACATTTTATATGTATTGGACTGGACATGTAAAATACAATGAAGTTTAGTACTTGTATTTTTTTTTTACAATTGGAATAAACAATTTTATTTAAATTTACATAGATTTTTACTGGTAACTTTATTTCATCTATATTTTAACTTCCATAAACTGCACCTTGAAATACATACAAAGTCTGGAAGAGGTTAAAAGACAAAGAGCAAACTCTTTATAAATCTTTATTCAATTAAAGTCAAAATAATTCAGAGATCTAAGTGGAATGGGTTAAAACCTGTGACACAATGTTTATGTATGTAGTGAACTTTTGTGCTTTATCAAATAGATGAAGTTAAAAGTTATCATTTTATATTATATGAAACCTAGTCCTTTCTAAAAATGCTACAGTATATTAAATGTTTATTCATTCACATCAGTGTATTTTTTTAAATTCATTGTAATCAGATGTAATCATGATTACTTTGACAATGTAATCATTAATTTAATCAGACACTTTCAGAAATGATGTAATCATTAATTTAATTTAATCGTACAAATGACAAAGTAATTGTAATTTAATCAATTACATTGAAAGTAATCGAACCCATCTCTGGTTGAGCTATTCTGGTTCAAAATATTCAAAATAAACAAAGGGTAGGTCGACTTTTCGTCAATTTACTGAAAATCAATGCGTTTTTTGTAAAATCGGAGAATGTCATGCCAGAGATATTTGAATTACAGTTTGTCTCGTGTATAACACAAATGAATGGGATTTAAAATGACATCGTAATGACTTTTCTCTAGCAGGTAAATATGGCCAGCGCAGTCTGCTATTGACAAAATAACAGTGATATCATTGATAAACTAGCATATATATTAGTAAATTAGTATTTTTCTAAAACATTATAAACATAAAATTATAGTTTGTTCTTTTTCTTTACCGATATAATTTCATTATGCTAAATATGTTATAAAGTATGTCATGTTGAGATTTTCTGGTATCGGTTGAGATATTCTGGAACAATGTTGAGATCTTCTGGTGAATGAAATTTTCAACTATAAAAAGGAAGATGTGGTATGACTGCCAATGGGACAACTATCCACAAGAAACCAACATGACACAGACATTAACAACCATAGGTCACCGTACAGCCTTCAACAATTCAACAATGAGCAAAGCCCATACCGCATAGTCAGCTATAAAAGGCCCCGATATGACAATGCAAAACAATTTAAACGAGAAAACTAAGGGCCTTATTTATAAAAAAAATAACGAAAAACAAATATGATTCAATATTTAACACATAAACAAACGACAACAACTGAATTACAGGCTCCTGACTTGGGACAGGCACATACATAAATAATGTGGAGGGGTTAAACATGTTAGCGGAATCCCCTCCCCCCTTTACCTGGGACAGTGGTATATATAAAAGTACGACATAAGAACATAAGAACAAACTATAAAAATCAGTTAAAAAAGGTTTAACTCATCAGATGGACAAAATTACAATTGGACGTGGCCGGGTTCTTGAACATCCCGACAACAAAAAGATAATAGGAACAGATCTGAGAGTACTCGCAGTTATCTGACAGCTAGTTCAAAGCCACTAACAACTAATAAAAAAAATCATGCTGGTAAGACTAAACTATCAATCCGTACACATCCAACATCCAATGAATTCAGTGTAAAGACGTCATAAACAGTCAGAGAAAAATATGTCCTTGTGTAGCTTAGTATCAATTACATATACAACTGTCAAAATTCATAAACTTGCCGTATATTAAATTGTTTGACATTTCAACAGTCATGTTAATCTTGTCTGTAGTTATCACAGCAGCTTCTAAAGAGGCCTTTGGTTGTAATAAAGTTAAGTACTAGTATTAAAGTTCTAACGCTGGAGATTAAGTCTAGCGTTTGAGATACTGTTTTGCACAGAATCTTTAACGTCAATAATGTTGTAATTGACATCTCCAGGGCTAGAATTTATTTATTTTTTTATGTGTAACATATTTGTTTTTCGTTCATTTTTTCTTTATATATCAATAAGGCCGTTAGTTTTCTCGTTACAATTGTTTACATTGTCATTTCGGGGCCTTTTATAGCTGTCTATGTAGTATGAGCTTTGCTTATTACTGAAGGCCGTACGGCGACCTCTAGTTGTTACTTTATGTGTCATTTTGGTCTCTTGTGGAGAATTGTATCATTGGCAATCGTACCACAGAAAGAACATTGATAATAAAACGGATACATACAAATTGAAAACAAATCGCGTAAGAAAAATCAATTATTGGTATGTTAGTTTTCTTTGGTATCATTAATATTTTTGGCTCAACTTCTTAATCATGATCAGGCAAAATTATTGGCTTTTTATTCTGACATTATTTTTTTTCTTATTCCTATTCCACCCCATTTTTCGGCATATTACACGTCCGTTTTATTTGGTCATTACATCGCGGACTCCTAACGGATGCAAAAATTTTGTAAATGTAAAACTTTTGTTTATCCTTTCGGCGTTAGTTCGAGCTATCTGGTAAGGTGTGACCACAGTTTTTAGCAGATATCGCATGCTTAACATAGACACACACATTATTTTTTTTAGAATTTAAGTTGACCAGGCCAGAGTTCAAACTAACTATCTCCCACAATTTACCTACGTCGAATCCAGTTTTAAAATATTTCAAAAGAAAACTGAATTAATATTCAGAAATGGATAATCATTAAATTCATTCATTTCATCAAAAGTTATTCTCATTTAAAAAATTGCAAAGGAGATGTACATACAATGAAGATTACCCCTAACTGTCATAATCTGAAGGAGAACTGTTCTAGCGGACAAATGTGGAACTATCTCCTGACACTTTTAAGACAGTTCTAGCTAGAACAGTTCTAACAAAGAACTGATTTGGTCATTGGTAAGTTCAGGATGAAAAATTTTGTCCTGCATTTTTTTTTTAGTTGTAATCTCTGTCCTGCCTTTTTATTTTTCACTCTATTCGGTCCTGCCTTTTTTTTATTAGTTTATCCTGACTTTTTTTACCTAAATTGTCATCCTGCAATTTTTTTTGCAAAGTGTCTCATCCTGCCTTTTTTTTTTACTCAAAACTCCTGTCCTTCCTATTTTTTTTCAAATTTCATCCTAGCCCCCCCTAAAAATCAAATGGTAGCTCCCTTATAGTACTTACAAAGCAATTTTAAAATCGAATCATATTTTTTTTTTGTGATAAGTATTATAATAACAAAAATGACATCTTTTACTCATATTTAAGTTATCACCACCTTTTACCTGAAATAATGTGTACGATAAAATAAACCTAGAAAAGGGTTCCTGTTCGATTGCTTTAACTATTTTATTTCTTTATAAATGAACGCATTTTCGGCATTAAATAAATTTTGATGTCTGTTAGGAATCGAATTCATCCAAATCATATTAATAAATAACCATTGTAAAATAATCTTATTTATATTTGTAAGGCATGCATTTTTCTATCGGCAATGCTTAAAATTGTATCTGAGTGTATTTAGATTTACCACAGACAGAAAACATGAATCAGGTTAACCGTAAAAAAAGGTAAACTCGAATAGTACAGCGCAACCAGAAAGTCTCAACATTGTGACAGAAAGACTCAACCGATACCTTTATATCTCAACCATTTATATTTTTTTTATTTTTCTGCTCAGAGTAGGCTTGACAAACAAATATTTGGGCAATTTACAGACGTGGTTATCGTAAAGCCTAAAAAAACACAAATAATTGACATATTTTCTTGCTAGTCATTAATATCATAGCAGTTCTATCGGATTTAAAGAATGTAAACATTATTATCCGTAGGAGAAAAGTGATTGTGACTTCAATTTAAAATATTTTAAACCAAGAAGAGACATATTAGTTACAATTATGATTTATCTATGGCATGACATTCTCCGAATTTACAAAAAAATCATTGATTTTCAGTAAATCGACGAAAAGTCGACCTACCCTGTGTTTATTTTCAATATTTTGAACCAGAAAAGCTCAACAGGAAGTGCCAGAATACTATTTTCCGTCTCAACCATTTGGTTAAGATTAGATGGTTTACCAGGCGTGACAAGACTAACAAAGGCCAGAGGCTCCTGACTTGGGACAGGCGCAAAATTGAACATAGAAAACTAAAGAGTAAGCAACACGAAACCCACAAAAAGCTAGGGGTGATCTCAGATGCTCTGGAAGAGTAAGCAGATCCTGCTCCACTTCAAACCGGTTGAATAGTGGACACCTAAGTATGACGATTAACTGTCTCTGTATTTCTCTTATCAAACTGTAAAAAAAGTATTGACTAAAATAAGTTTTTAGAAATTAGTAACCAAACATAATGTACACCTTAACGTTATATAGTCAGTTTTGAACACAAATAATTAAAAAAAATCAATTAATTTTGCCGGTGTGTTACGATATATACTGAATTAAAAATTATGCAAGATGTAATTATTTCAATTAAAAAACTTTGAATTAAAAAAATCTAATTTTATAGATATAGGAAGATGTGGTGTGAGTGTCAATGAGACAACTTTCCATCCAAACATCAATTTATAAAAGTAAACCATTATAGGTCAATGTACGACCTTCAACACGGAGCCTTGGCTCACACCGAACAACAAGCTATCAAGGGCCCCACAATTACTAGTGTAAAACCATTCAAACGGGAAAACCAACGGTCTAATATTGGTTGTTATGTTTTTATAATCAAGATTTTGGGCAAAAAGAATACATTGTTAAGTTTGTTTTCTTAGTTACAATAAGTGAATTGATTTGTGATATCTGATTATAAATATAGCTAATTATTGAAATATAAAGTATCCAATTTAAACACGAATTGCCTAAATCAACATAATTTAAACTTGTCTCTTGACAATCATACCACATCTCCTTATACCAAGTTAAGGGTAGAGAGGATAAGAAAAAAAAGGCAAACATAATAACAGTGAATAAAAGGGTTTAAAATATAAAAGAATGAGAATGCTTTACAAAAAAATATATTGACTAGATTTGCCATTGCAAGCAATAGCGGATGGCACCCTTTCCCCATTGCCAGGCCAACGGCAGCCATTTAGAAAAATTTGCTGTTTCCATGGCAACAGTGGCCATTTTGAAAATTCGAAACTCAAAAGTTAAGTCTACATAAGCTAGGCAAAATTTGTTATAAGTTTCATTAAATTTAAAGCATTTTGAAGTTTTTCATGATTTTGCTGTTTCCATGGTAACGGCGACCATTTTGAATATGCCAAAGTCAAACCCTCGCTGCAATTTTGTCCCTCCATAATCATATACGATTTAATGTCTCTAGAATAAATTTAACATTGATGTTCTGGAATGTTCTGTGAAAATTCAAAGTTTTGACCTTTTTTGCATTGTTTCCATGGTAACAACAGATATTTTGGAAATTCCAAAGCCAAATTCCACCTCTTCCAATGTTGCTCATCATTACTGTGAAGTTTCATTAAGTTTGGAGCATTTTGATATTTTGGAAATTTTTAGTGTAGTTTCCATGGCAACATAGTAGTTCCAATGATTGCCAAAATTATCCCAAACCAGTATATGGCTGGCACCTACATTGTATCAAAATATGATGATTCTGAGTTTAAGCATCTCCAAATTATTCACCAAAACCAAAAACTGGATTTTTTCACAATTGTTTCGTTTCCATGGCAACGGCAGCCATCTTGTTGATGCCATACCCCACTGCACTATTTAATGTGGAGGTCAACATTATGGTATAGTTCCATCAATATTGTTCAAGCCAATTCTGAGAAATAGTATGGACAAAAAAGTGTGGAAGAATAAATATAATAATTAAAAACCAATTGTTCAGAGAACAATTGAAGGTCTTTCCATCAAAACAATGTATTTTGATATGAAAGTTGTGAAACTAAGTTTAAAATGTCATTTCAATCGTCAAATGATAGCTTCTAGTACGCTGATTCCAAAAATATTTGGTTTCCATACATTTTTTTTAAATAAGGGAGATAATTTGTTACTTCCGGTTTGAAAAATGTTACTTATGATTATATTTGAATATTTACTTGACACTGATTCCAAAAATATCTGGTTCTATATACTTTTATATTAATAAAGTACAAAAAATAGCTACTTCCGGTTTACAAAAGGTCACTTCCGGTTGTTTCTTTCAAGGTTAAATGGTTTGATACCTTTTTCCAAAAGTTTCATAGCTTTATCATGTATACATATAAAATAAAAGCAAAGGTCAAAATCTAGAACGTCAAATTAAGCTATGACCTTGAGATCAATTTCAAGGTCATGAACTAAGGACCTCAAATCAAAAGACCATAGGTCTTAATTATATTTGGTTAATGACTTATATCACCAAACGTGTATTTTTAAATACAAGAGGGGAGAAAACTCCCTTTTACGTTCAACGTGCCCTTGCAATAAAAATTTATGTGTTACGACATGTCGCAACTAACAATTTAGTAAAAATAATTTGTTGATATCTTATACGGTCTTTGGATATAAGTGAAAATAAGCCAAATTCAAATATTAGAATATGACCTTGACCTTTGACCTTGATCTAATTTTCATTTTTTTGGACCAAGGACCTCAAATCAAAAGATCCTAGGTCTCTATCACTTATGGTTTATAAGATAGAAATGCATATCACTTATATCAGATGCATAAGGGGAAATAACTCTCATATGGAGCGGTCATATTGCTTCGGTCAAAATAGGACAAATCATGCAAAGGATATAACGAGCAATTTTGTAAAATAAATTTGTCGTTATCTTTTAGGGTTGCAAAGGAGTTGTGAGCACAAGGAAAACAGTGTTTGGGGAGATAACTCCTACAAAGAAAAGTATTCGGTTACGCAGGGTAAAATTCAAAAGCTCATAAACTGTTCGATATCATATACCAAATATCAAAGCGACATATTGCGAAACAAATGTTTATCGCAAGAACAAAATTAGGCGGAATAAAAAAAAAAAAAAAAATAATCAGAAGAAAAACAATAGGTCTTTTCACAGAAAAGTGGAAAGACCTAATAAGACAAAAAGAAACGAACAATAACAATATGTCACCCCAACTCCGTTGAGGGTGCCATAATAATACAGAAAATTGGACCACCGTCAAGATCCTCATGAGTCCTTTAATTCTTCCTTTAACTCATCTCCTTATGATAAAATCTGTATTAGAGTAACATAAGTAGTGACTGGGATACACGTATACAAAACAACAATCGATCAAAGTGCACAGGATGTACATAAGTAGGACTCAAATCTATGGTGGGTTCCAAATCTATGGCAGAGTCCTAATCTATGGTAAATGTGACGCCATTCCATCCCAAAATCTATGGCAGAGTCCGAATCTATGGTAAATAGGACGCCATTTCATCCCAAATCTATGGAAGAGTCCGAATCTATGGCAAATGTGACACCATTCCATCCCAAATCTATGGCAGAGTCCGAATCTATGGTAAATGTGACGCCATTCCATCCCAAATCTATGGCAGAGTCCGAATCTACGGTAAATGTGACGCCATTCCATCCCAAATCTATGGCAGAGTCCGAATCTATGGTCAATGTGACGACATTCCATCCCAAATCTATGGCAGATTCCGAATCTATGGTTAATGTGACGGCATTCCACCCCAAATTTATGGCAGTTTTTGTACAATCCTAATCGGTGGCAAGTTCTGTAATTTCCTTATCTATGGCGGACATTTGTTGTTTCCTAATCTGTGGCAAACATTCATTTTTTGTGCAAATGGAAAACAATGCAGAACATAGATGAACAATGATTTGTCTTAAACATGTACGGTGACCTATAGTTGTAAATTTCTGTGGAGAGTTGTCTCATTGGAATCATATCACATCCATTTTTTGTATATGTACAAGAACAGGAGCATGTCTGTAAACTTTTGTGAAATAAACATTCCACAATGGTCAACAAAATCGTGATGGCAACTCCAAACAAAATCTTAAATGATGAATTCATATACATGTATCTAAACACAGACTTCAATGACTATGTTTTGATGCTATACTGTTGTTTCAGTTAAGATTGAAGGTATGGTACCATTAAAACGTTCAAACCCCTGCAATTGTTTGCACTTGGGCTAACTCAAGAATGTGATGTTCAGTAGTTGTCGTTTGTTGATATGGTTCATAAGTGTTTCTCATTTCTCGTTTTTTACATAGATTTGACCGTGAGTTTTCCCGTTTGAATGGTGTTACACTAGTATTGTTGTTTGGACCCGTTATAGCTTGTTGTTCGGTGTGAGCAAATGTTCCGTGTTGAAGACCGTTCCTTGACCTATAATGGTTTACTTTTATAAATTGTGACTTGGATTTAGAGTTGTCTCATTGGCACTCATACCACATCATCTTATATATATTCAAGATTAAAATAATATGTACCGTAGAAATAAACATATTCTAATCTGTGCATGATGCCGTTTAAACAGTATTAAACCCTCTACTAGTAAGTAAGCCCCTTAACAAACAAGAAGGTAGTTTTTTATAAAACAAAAACGATAAATAAAAATGAACAGTTTGAATTTTCAAATACCCATCTTTTTTATGACAATTTAAATCAAATTAGTATCCGGTCATTTAACCTTTCACTTTATAAACTTTGCCAGTCGTAGACAGTAGAATATTAACCATAACTCCTTTTCTATAATTCCTAGTATTGAAAATTCGTTGTCCTTGTTCATCGCGAGCTTCGGCTTGTACAGCACATTTTGTCCAAATTCCAAAAAAATAGGTCAAATCGTCCTTTCAACCATCCGCAATATTGTTGTCCACGGAAATACCTTGATCTGGAATGGTGTTTAAATCTATGGGTCCTGCCATCATTCGCGATGATGCAATATGGCGTTATTCAATTAAATTGTTACTTTTTCCCGCGGAAAATTACGCAATATATTAAAAGATCTGTCATTGATTTTGGAGAAAACAAAAATATTTGCCATATATAGATTTTATTTTTTTGACGTTTATAATGTCACATTTGCCATAGATTAGGAATCTGCGATAGAGTTGGAACCTGCAAATAGATTTGAGGCTTATCAATAATGGACTTTTGATGAGGTCAATAGGTTATTTGGACCGGTACATATATAACGTATTGACTGCGTGAAAGTCCTTAATTTTCATATTACATATATAAATACATTATGATATATCTGTTTTCCACACAGACATTCTATGGTGGAAGTTTTGAAATTTCAATGTTGTGTTTACATTGGCCACAATAATTGTCTTCACGTTCATTTCTATTCAATTTTTGCAGGACGTAATTGCGAATTGTAACCAAATGTCAAAGTGGTTCGATCTTTGAGAAAATATAAGATGTAATGCTAATACAAAAGCATAATATGACGTTCTGTATTCACGGGTGTCATTCGGTTTAACGAGAGAAATGATCGTGAAAGAATATCTAACGGCGGTCAAGTATTGAGAGACGATCGTGAAAGCTCAATTTTACTACTTTATTGTAGTTTTAACATGGGTAGGCATTATGTTCGTGATTATTTTTGCCCGAGTGATAAAGAGGGCTAAAATAACACGAATATAATGCCTACCCATGTTAAAACTACAATAAAGTACAGCTTGCATCAATTATTTCGATTCTGATTAGGACAATTAAGGTAACTTCTATGTCCGATGTGTATAAGGGTAAAGCGATTGTGTAGTCTCTTCCACGAACCTCTCTTTTTGTTTGTCAAGAAGCAAGCAGCTGGCACTGGGATTTTTCAGAGGAAGGCGTTTTTTATCAGCCAGCATGAACAGTTTTCGTATCTAGGTCAAATGTGTCAATTTCGGAATGCAACACACTACAGTCTAATAATTGAATTAGTAACATGCGCATCATTTAAGAGTTTGGAAGTGTTTTAAGTTAATGAAATATATTAAATGCATGCCAATTTGATAAGATTAATTATTCTGCAGTAGTCAATATACGCATGTGCCAAAACAAATTATTGAATTTAGAGCATGGGTTTATTCATAAAGCGAAAGAAGCACGTCATATTAGAATTTTTTTGTTACTATAGTAAACTTTACAGTAAAGCCTCGGTCACACCTTACCGGGTAGCACGAACGGACGCCTAACGGATGAAAATAAAAGTTGTCCGTTGACAAAATTGTTATCCGTTGGGAGTCCGTTGATGTACTGACCGAATAAAACGGACGTGTAACGGATGCCTAACGGGCACACACCGGATATGCAACGTACGAGAAACAGAAACGTACCGGACAGAACGGATGTCAAATGTACATTCAACGGACGAGTACCGCATAAAACGGACACCTAACGGAAGCGAACCTTATAAAACGGATGAACAATATATACGGAAAAATTAAAAGCGACAAAAATAATACATGTACATCGCATAAATATTCAAAATGTTTAGGTGTAACTGGTTTTGGTTTATTCTTCAAAATACCGCCAACGGTCAGTGTCTAATCTGAATAAGAGCTGCTTGATTGTGAAGAATCGCCCTTACTCTAAGGTCGATTATGAATAATAAGAATCCATGAACCTTAAGAAATCTTACATACCAATAATTGGCATTTCTGACGCGAAATTTTCAATTGGAATGTATCCGTTTCAGATCCGTTCATCATCCGTTCTATCCGTTATACGTCCTGTAGAAGTCCGTTTCTCATTCGTTCAACATCCGTTTATCCGTTAAACGTCCGGTAGAAGTCCGTTGGTGAATTTATCTTCCAGACCTGCAACGGATGTATAACGGACACGTAACGGATACAAAACGGAAACGAAACGGACGAGTACCGTACAAAACGGACGCCTAACGGACGTTCAACGGACATATTTTTCGTTGGACGTCCGTTCAAAGTTTTGAACATGCTCAAAATTTCCACCGGACAAAACGGACGTCCACGGCTAAAAACGTACGCTAAACGGACATGCAACGGATATGGACGGACGTCTAACGGATAACAACGGACGTCTAACGGACATGAACGGATTGAAAATGTTATCCGTTAGGCGTCCGTTCGAGCTATCTGGTAAGGTGTGACCGAGGCTTAAGCATTTATCGCCTTCACTAACAAAGAGTTTCGATTCTGTTGTTCTATTGCAACTGGGCTTCTGCCAGTAAAGGAAACTTTAATATTTTCATTATGTTCGTTTTCAAGTAAGGATATGCTTTAGGTCAAGGTATCTTATTTTCCTGTGGACATAAAAATGACATATCGTTGTCCCGAATAGTATACCAATATTTGTATAAATGATCATGAAAAATTGCAAACTTATACCTTATGTTGAAAAAATATGTCGGTCATGAATGTTTTTTACGCGTTTGTTGTTATCTTTACACAACTTTTTTAATTACATAATCCGTTAGCAGAGGGTTCTGACAAGATAAGTTACTATGGTCATAGACATATTTTATACAGTTACGATTATCTTTTAAGTTGTTTGTCCACAAGTTACGACTATCTTCTTTCGGAATGCAATTTGAGAATAAATTAATAACAAGTAAAATGGGTAGGTTTTGCAAGATGGTCTAAACCAGAATGAAGGGCTGACAATTGGTTTGCTACTTGAACTAATAGGTAAGTTAGAAAGGGACAGAAATTTTATCTGATAACATTCAACATACATACGATACGAGCCCTAAAATGTTGCTGCAGTGGTTCTTAAACATTTTAGAGAGAACTATCCCTACACTGGTCATGGGATTCATGTCTCAATACCGACCAAAGATTACTGCGTATCTGTGCATACCGCAAAACCAAACGTGTGCCTCATTTTAACAAGGATTGATTACTGCCAAACCTTGATTTTGCCAGCTGACGCATATTTAATAAGGTTTGATTCCTCTATGAAGCAAGTACAAACTTTTTTATTTGTATATACTTTTGTCATGTTTATCATGTTTATAAATAACAAAGTCACGACCGCTATCGAAATATATATTCTGCCACATTATTCAGTCAAGGCTCATATCATGTGTTTGTGATGTTTTTTTATAAGAACTTCTTAAAAGCTTAAGGACAACTTCATTACTATGTCGTATTCCTATATTTGTTGTTATTATGTTTCATCTTAAACACGATTAATTAGATGTACTTTAATGAGTGAGTATTATTACTTCAGTTAGTGATAATCACATATATGATATAGTTTTTCTGTTTATCAGTCAACATTAAGTGGTGTGATCAAGTAAAGGAACAAAAATGTAAAGTCAAAGGTGCATATTGTTTGTAAAAAATATTAAATGTGTTAAGTATAAAAGCTGTGTCTTCTAACAAACAAATGACATTCAAATATCAGGACTTTAACGATGCTGTACGTATGTTTTATCTTTCTTTTTACTTTTTTACTCAACGAAAACGTGCTTGGGAATTCTTGTGAAAATGACAATTGTACATCTACAATAGACATACCTTTAATCACACATTTAAATGCGCCACTAAAAGCAGAGTTGGACATTTCAATTCTAACAGAGCAACTGAAGGAACTGATTGGTCACGAAGTGAAACAGGCTGTTTCAACAGCAATGAAGGATATTGTTGAGAACATTGTAGATAAGAGAGCTCGATCTGCCGTGGAAAACTTACAAACGTTTAACAATCTGACGATATCAACTTTCTTACAGGAAATGGAAGGTAAGATGAAATAAAATGAAATGGCGCTCTGTGTCTGTCTTCTTTTGTCCGTTTAAATTCTCTTTCTATTTTTTTTAAACATTTTATAAAGAAGGCATCTTCATTTATGATTATATCAGTGTGAATATGATTTTACCTCAAAGATTTTAGTTTTTGTTCTTTTGTAAGATTTTTTTTGGTTATTGTTGGTTTATACTTAATTTGTTTAAATATACTGCATACACTGTGTCTTACAGTTGAGTGTCTCATTTAGTTCAATGTAACGTTTAACTTCCTTTTTGGTTCCTTTTATTCGTCATTTATATACGGTCATCTTAGACGGGATATAACATGGTTCACTATAGTGGATTCGTACATTTGTTGTTTGTCAATACTTCACAAGATTACTCTTATACATATTTACTGTAATTTGCGTATGCTTAAACTTACTGCAAAGTTAACACAAATGTTGTAATTGGTTGACGAAAAATACCCTAAGATTTTGAACTGTTTATTATTTGTCGTACCAGAGTTTTTCATTTAAAGGAATCTTGATTCTGGAAAATATTATATAATTTGTCTGTGTTTTCTAAACACGACATATTCATCAAAAACAGTTAATACCCCCTACCAAATTGCAGAGATTGTAAGCTTGATATAGCTTCTTTAAGAGAGGAACGAAAGATTCTAGAGGGACAGTCAAACTCATAAATCGAAAATAAACTGACAACGCCATGGCTAAAAATGAAGAAGACAAACAGACAAAAACATGAAAAAAGAGTACACATGACATAACATAGAAAACTAAAGAATAAACAACACGAACCCCACCAAAAACTAGGGTTGATCTCAGGTGCTCCGGAATGATAAGCAGATCCTGCTCTACATATGGCACCTGTCGTGTTGCTTGTGTGATTACAAATTCCGGTAAATAGTCTAATTCGGTAGTTCACATTAATGAAAGGAAGGGGATTGAAGTTACAAACTTAGGGACATATCCGGTATTATTTGTTAAACGGTTATTCCATAACGGTCTATCAACTCGTGATGGCGTCCGTAAAATTTACGAAGTGATGATTTCAACTTCACCATTTAAAACTCTGGGTTTAATAGCTTCCTTGTGAGCAGCAGCCCTATATCAAAAAAATCATGATAGGAAATGCAAGCATGGGAATATCGTATCAATTGGGAGATATATATATACCGTATGCAGGTACTGCTTGAATGTTGCTACTTAGAAATGGAAAGTTAACAATTGGAAAGCCGAATTCATCTCTTTTGTCGTAAAGTTTTGTTTTCAACCTAGCCTCATTGTCAATGTCTAGATGTAAGTCAAGATACGAGGCCGACTTGACTGTTTCTGTTGTATCCTTTATCTCTAGTTCGATGGGATAGATGCCTTCAACATAATCACCACACTTTGATTTTTTTAGTGAAAGAACATCATATATATATAGCGGAAAGTAGAGTTAAAGAATATCGCTAACTTCTTATCTTTCCTCCTAAGAAGTTCCTGTATGTAGTCAGCCTCATTATAATAAAAAAAAAAACAAGTCTACAAGAAAAGGGGCACAATTTGTTCCCATTGGAATGCGACAGTCTGTTGAAAAACACGTTCTCCGAACGTAACAATTATGTTGTCAATCAAGAAATCAATCATCTTGATAATGTCAGTTTCAGAGAATTTTATGTTTGAATCAGAGTGATTTAAGTTGCCTTTACTTGACAGAGTATCATATTGTCCTCAATATGAGTAAACTGTTGCAAACATCGGTAAAAGAAAATCGTCTATTGTAAAAGTTACCCACTTAATTTCAGATGTAACTGCTCGGAAAAGCGATTTACATACAATGGAAGAAAATCTCAATGGGAGGATTGAACAAATGAAGGAAAAACAAAATCTGACAGAATCAAAACTATCAGCTGTTGAAGCAGAGTTTGAAAGAAGCACTAAAAGAGGTTCGTATATTTTATGTTTTAGTCATCTTAAAATAAATGCAATAACATTAACTAGATTGGAATATAATCTGTATGTGCAAATCATCACATAGAACTCATTTAGAGGAACATATCGACACATGAACGTTATATCAATCAATAAAAGAAAATATATTAACATTTTTTTTTTCTGTATTTATCCTGTTACATTATTATACATGTACCATACTAAAAATAATAGATTTTGCAGTTTTCAAGTCAATCAGAAAATACAAAATATTAGATTTGCAATGCATATGTACGAAACTCTGATATTGTACGGATATGAAGTATATTTTGAAAATAGAATACATATATTGTCAAAATAGGTGAACATCACGACAGTGCAACCTTTGGTATCTTTCGTCCCTCTTTTATGTTAGGACCATTATCAAGATTATATCACACAAGCCTTTATTCAAACACTTTCAATGTCATTTTTTCCCTCAGCAAAAATAAACATTCGAACAGGTAAACCAAATAATCTTAAATGACTCGTTTGGCTTAACACAAATCTCGTCAATTGACTAGGAAGACATGCACACAAATCAAGGCAGCAAACAAAACTCAAGAGAACCATATTAATCATAAAAGGAAAAACACCGGGTGCGTCGTTAATAAAAGCGTATCCGACATTCGAATGTATAATCAGTTCATAAACAATAACACAATAATTCTTGTTAACATTTTCTGGCAACACATTTATATCACGTCAATAAAGTACATTACATAGAATTCATGCAAATATTTGCAAAACTTGTTTGACATAAAATTGCAATAAACATGATTAAGCGAGAAAATAAAAGGATGTAAGCGTGATGTTGGAATCTAATCGTGTTTGTGAATAGTTGTTCACAAAGTTTGTACTAACGCCACCAAGCAACATATGTATATTCAAATTATTTCTACCATCAAAAAGGAATAGCATATCATTAATCATCTGCAGGCATTTTCCTTTCTTGTTACATGTTTTGAGAGATAATTCTAATCAATTGATTCAAGAGTAAAAAAAGCCTGAGATTTTAATTTTGATCTTCATTTACTTTGGTTTAAAAACAAAATTAAAAGTAAACAGAAATGAATTTAAAAAAAAGTCTCTAATTCTATGGAAATTTATACCTTTCCGAACCCATTGGATACACAAAATAAAGTAACGTGTTGTTGCTGGTGATCTCAGACGTTAGTAAGATGAATTAAGAATATTAACCTTTATCAACTGAGTGGATGAATCAAACAATGCTCACAGGTGTTAATGAAATTTACAGTTTTTTTGGACTGTGGAATGCACTCGACGGGAATTTTTGTTTAACAAAAAATGATAATTTATTTTTTTCATCATTAAGGAAACAGATTCTTACATACATTCTTAGTTTCTAATGGAGTATCGGATTTATCCAACTCGATAGTTAAAAAGGCTCGGACTTTAAAATTGATAATTTAACTATCCCGATTGGATAAATCCGATAATCCACTGGTATCAATGTAAGAATCTATATGTCCCAAAGCCACTATATTAAAAAAAATATAATGCAAACTTTACAAAAATATTGAACTAAGTTAAACATGTTCAAATTAAGATGGCTTACGGTTTTGATTGGTTGGTTAATATTTGCCTTTCTAGAGATTTATTCAAAATACCGAAATATGACACCAGAGAACAGTATCACAGATGCTTTCTGTAAACGACATAACCATCCCCATCCCTGCTAGTATCAGAATGTCCTCAATGTAGATCGAACTATTTAGTAATTTGAAAATATTCTTTTGTAATGTAACCCACTCAATTTCAGATGTAACCGCTCGGAAAAATGATGTACGTATAATGAAAGAAAATCTCGAGAAGAGTATTGAACAACAAAAGATAACAGAATCAAAGTTATCATCTGTTGAAGCACAGTTAAAAAGTAGCACTAAAAGAGGATCGTATACTTTATGTTTGATTCATTTTAACGAATTCAATACAATGAACTAGATTTTGAAAAATAAAATGTATGTGCTAATCGCACCACTTTAAGAGCAATATATCAAAACATGTTTGCTAAATCATCCAATACAAGAAAAAAAATCAAATATGTGTCGATAAGTGGTGCAATGTATTGTCTATCATGTTACCATTTTTAGAAGAAAAAATATGTTCATAATAAAGGAATTCCAATACTAAATCATGCATTACCCAAGTCAATCAGAAAATATTAAACATTAAATTGGAAAACCCGTCAATAAAAGACAACATATTATCATTTTTTATAAGTGGTGCATTATGTATTTTTAATTTCTTATTCATGTACCATATTCACATTAGAAATGCATATGTACGAAACTCTAATACTGTACGGACATGAAGTATATTTCTAAAAGAGAATACATATCATGTTGTCAAAATAGATAAACATCATGACAGTGTATTTTCAAGACCATGATATATCATAATAGTCAAACAAGTCTTTATTCTAACACTTACAATATCATGTTTTCTTTAGCAAAAACTAATATTCAAACAGGTGTACCAAATATTTCAACAGTTGTATCAAATATTTCAACATTTCATTTTAAATTATCTCACATAAATCAAACTAGCAATAGTTTAAATGTTAAACCGAAGGTTGATTAATTCAATTGAAATAAGTGATGAGGACAGTACTTTAGTTTATCGATGGTAAAATCTCGGAAATCAACTAGGAAGATACATATCAAGGCGGCAAACAAAACCCGAGGGAATCACACAAACTCCGAGAGGAGGAAGACTGGATGCGTTGTTAGAGAAATTCGAATTTATACTCAATCTATAAACATTAACAAAATAATTCGTTTAAATATCTTCTGAAAATAGATGTATATCAATTAAGTACAAATATTAGAATTCATGCAAAATTTTGCAAAAATGTTTTTTAAGTGAGAAAAAAGAGATAGGAAGTAAACGTGATGTGATCGAATCGTGTTTGTAAATCGTAGATTACCTAATTTTACTTTCGCGACCAAGGTGGAAACATATATGTGTATTCATCATTGTTTATACTATAGAGTATCGTGTATCATCTTACGCTATGTTCCTCTACTTTTTACATGTTTTATTAGAGATAATTCTAATCAATTGATTCAAGGAATTAAAAAGAAGATTGGTAAGAATTCTTGTGTTTTTACCTATTTACTAAACAAAAACAAAAAATAAGAAGACAAGTTGATTTCAAGTTTGATATTTTTTTCCTTAAATATTATGACTGAAGGAGCTATTGGAGAAATATCAATGAGACAACATTTCATTGACACAACTACGTGGTAGACATCTTTATATTTATAGGATAACGAACTTTCTATTAACCTTCAAAGGTAGAAAGAACCCTAAGAAATGTTTTAAGCTCTTCATCCACCCCAAATCTCATTAAAATTGAAAATGAAACAGAAATGAAATAAAATAAGATTTATTTATGTACTTTCTTAACCTTAAAAGTTCCTCTCACATCGTTTTACTTTCACTTTGTAATATAACCGACGATAACAATGGACTTTTCTATCGATATTTCTGCATCAGAAATTCATCAAACCTTTTCTAAATTAAAGATTTGTATACTTTTTTCTCTCTTATAGATGATGTGTTTCCGTCGGGGTTTTTTTTCAACTCACATTTCTTTTCTCTAAATATATTTGTGATTGTTGAACCTGAGAGTACATGTATCACCAGCCCAGTAGTCAGCACTTAGGTTTTGACCTGAATATCAATGATATGGTCATTTTCATAAATTTCCTGTCTACAAAAGTATGACTTTTTTTCGAAATACTAAGGATTTTCTTTTCACAGACATAGATTACCTTAGCCGTTTTTGGCACAACTTTTTGGAAATATAGGTCCTCAATGCTCTTTAAATTTATACTTGTTTTGTTTTATAACTATTTTGATGATAGCATCACTGAAATGCGCGTCTGACGTATTAAATCATACATTTGCTAACTATGAACAGCAGTACATGTATACAACGTGTCCCTTTACTTGATCTTATAAAACAAGAACACATATAACATGTATAACATATGGATGATATTGCATCATATTCAAAAAATAAATTAAAATTATTCAAAAGTAATGGAAAGTGAATAATGGTAAATTACTTTAAATGCAAAAAAAATTAAACATTAACACATATAATACACTTTCTTCTATACATCAACAAAAGGGGAATTACCTATTCAAAAAGACTGAAATCTATCTTTATTAAAAAAAATATTTTAAAACTATAATATATGTCTTTCAACTTCCTTGTTATTTCAGTTGCCATGACAGCTCACCCATCGTCACAGGGAACAAGAAGTAATACCGTAATGAAATTTGATGATGTCAAGTACAGCATCGGTATCACTAACCTATCCTCATACAAAACAACAGGAAAGTTTACTTGTGAATATGAAGGGCTGTACTTAATATCTGCGTCTGTGATGTCGTTAACCAGTGGTGCAAACTACTACATCAGACTTAATGGAAATGATGTTTCAGGAACATACATCGGACAACATAGTGGTAGTAAAATTTTTACTGGTGCAGTGTCTGTAGCAAGGAAGTTAAATCCGAATGATCAAGTCTGGCTGTATGCTGAAGGGTCGTGGTATCTTTATGATAGATTCTGGTCCAAACTAACAATAATCAAAATAAAGTGAAGATTTATAATTTGATTTAAATATAACAAAGTATACTAATTTTGGAGATTACAGTATATGATTGTATTTGTTATAATTTACATGTACAGAATGTTCATCACAATGATATTTTGATATAATTTGTAATATCAACAATCAATTTCAAATCTGTACAATGATGTATTGATGATAAAAAAGAAAATTAGTGAATTATGCCAAGGAATGATTTGTTTATTAAATTGTATGCAGCTCAAATGTTGTTCGTATAGTGTGTAATGGTCTGAATATAATCGAGAGCATATACGAATATATGTGTAAGAGGTTTACCTATTAGCATACCAATGTTAATTGTTGGAGAGCATTGATATATGATATTTTCTTCCAATTTGTTTTGAGATTCCTTTATTCGACTAATACATCGTTTGCTGTCCTTTATCCTTATAGTAATTGAAAACAACAAAATACATGTTTTTTGGAGTCAGATAAAGTTGAAATTAAAATTAACAACTGTTTGCATTTTTTTACGTATACAATTCACACTTTTTTTCGTAGGACAAATAAAGGAGGGAAATACATGTAACTATTTTATGCTGGTTTGAAATAAAACAAAAGGGAATGCATCACAGCAAAAAAAAACTGTTTCCGTTTAACATTGGGACAATGAGCGTAAACAAACCAATAGTTGGCGTTTGATATACACTAACATTGAGGTAAAATGTATGGTGATCTTACCAACTTCGAAATTTAGTTGGTAAACAAATTTCTACAGTAAAGTATTGTTCTACAAAAGATATACATAATAAAAAATGTCATAAAGTTGCCTAGACTAAAATGCCAAGGTAGGTTTACTTACAATTTTTTTTGCAAATAAGGTATACAGTAAGGGCTTTGTGACACTACCCCTCCCAACTTTACCAAGTTTCCTACTAAATAACGTGTTTTCATACTTGGTTCATATGATAGACAATGACCTTGTTTCTAGAATGGGAACGGGGAAATGTGTCAAAGAGACAACGACCTGACCAAAGAGCAGAAAACAGACAAAAGCCACATGTGGGTATTTAATACAGCGAGAATATACCGCACCCGTAGAAGTACTTCAGTTATCCCCTTGATCAACAATGCTTACCAAGAGACTTAGGTGGGTAAATTAAAAGGACATTCAAAATTGAAGTATGTTGACAATAACCCTAAAAAACTATATCATTCGTTATCAACGGTTTCTTCCGGAGAAGTTCTTATCAATCAATTACAATTGAAAGATAAAGGCCAAAAGTGTCTAAAGTCGAGGACTACGGGGTTTTCATTCTCAGAAGTTCTTCAACCAAGATGCAAAAATGGGATTGGTGACATCTCTCCCTTGCAACTTCTATGTATAAAAAAGAAATCAGTACGGTTAAATTTGAGTACAGGTTGATCTGACCAAAAGGTTCAAGTGAACTCACATAACGTTTGCAACAGTTCCGTATAGGATCGGACACCCACTGGCTAACTTAACTTAAATTCCTATAAAAATCCCTAGGATCATGTATAAGTCTTCAATGAGTAGACATGATAGGCAATGTCCATAGGTTGTCCGGACTGAGGTCTTATGATGACGTACAGGTTTGGTTACTCCACCTCCTCCCAACTTGTTAACTTAGAAATTCGTAAATAAACATTTGTTGTCCACACTAGGTAAATATACTTCAAGAAAGGTCTACAATTGAATTACAAATTAATATGGGGACAATGTTTTTACCAAAATTGTTTTCGTAATAGAAATCCCTACATAAAAGTTTATGTCCACATAAATTACAAATAAAAAGCAACTGTATAAGGTTGGCCAGACTGAAGTGCCAAGGTAGATAAATTCGCTGAACGTCTACAAGTGAGGTCAAGTTAATTGTAGTTTCGAACGATTTTATTTCCCTTTCGTTTTTTAATTTGTAAGAAATACACCATGAAAAAGCATTGGTTCGAATCAGATAAAAGTAATAGGCAATGATGAGCAAAATGGAGGTTCAACACAAACTCCCTACAAAAGACCATCAACGGCCAAAGATTGCCCGCAACATAAGCACATAGAATTAATGATTGGACGTTTGCAACTGATGACCAAAATTCAGGTTTGGCGACCCAACGTAACAACACAAGCTGATGCAGAATGATTGCTAATTACACAGTAATCAAACATAGTTCAAATCATGGACATCGAAGTCTTTATAGAGTACCGTATGGATTTGATCAACAAGAAATCCCAACATAGTATAGGCAGCTATAAAAAGTACTGACTGAAAATATATGAAACAATTCAATCAAGATAAATAGCTGTCTGTTTAACACAATTAACGAAAAATAATTATGACAGACATGGTAGATATGAAGAAACGTTCATCACTGAATTACCGGATCATGAATTTGAACAGGCTTGTGATGAGGTTAACATATGTTTAATCGTTCAACCCTCACGTAAAGTGATGTTACAGCACAACATAACAAAGGAATCGCGTCTGCTTTATGGCAAACAATCAATACTTATGGGTAAGAGTACTGAATTATCATGCCATTAAGGGAACATATATTTATTCTAGTGAGCTTCCTCCAGGCATGCTTGGAGGATGCTCCGAGCATGTTCGAGAAGCTAATATCGTTAATACACCATTACACTCCCATTAATGTCAATCACATAGAAGAGTTTATAGTTAAGAGCTTGTATGAGCTTTTTGTGAGTCTTTTGTACGCCTGTAATAATTACTATGTTGCCCTAGAGAATTAGTTAATGGACACAAAAATAGATACATTAAAACTTGAGGTTAAACAGTTTAGGGACATTTCATCAACATGAGATCGAAAAGCTCTAATATAACTAAAACATATTTATATAAAGTTGATAAAAATAACGCAACCATGGTTTTAAATAAAATCGATTACATCCAAACAGTAACAAGTCACCTTAACAGTTATAATTACATGAAAATGAATATTAACGTTGTTGTCAAATCTATAAAAGATATTGTTGAAAAACTATATAGGAAAAAAGAAATAGATTCCTAAGCTTATACTTTTTTGAAGAATGATAACGAGTCAAAACATGGACACATATACCTTCTTCCGAAAATTCATCAAATCAATCTAGAAATAATTAATGAGGCATTTCGAACTGGTTAAATAGGTAGCAACATAAACATTTCTTACTGACCAATCATCCATAAGACGAGTGTAACTCTACCACGAGACGCATTGAAAGATTACTGGATCTAATTCTAAAACCATTATTGAAGAGTCATCACTTTTGCAATCAAGATACGGAAGACTTCATTTATGAAATAGAGTCGCACAAGGACAAGAAAGAATGCATTTTTTTTTTGCCTATGATGTAACGTCAATGAGCACAAATATGAAGAGTGATAACAAAGAAGAAACAGTTATCAGTGCATTTTCATCAGTTGATAAACAAGATTATGCTTTAAAAATTTCAAACAAACAGAACGGCATTTGTAAAGTTAAGAAACAATGAACTTGAATTAAATTGACAGTTATATAAACAATTTATTGGAGCGCCTTTTGGTGGTATATTTTCTCCGACATGCAGATTTACATCTGTCTGTCCTATTAAAAATATCTTAAATAAGTTCCAATGCTACTTAATATCTAGGATATTTTTAATAGACCAGACAGATGTTAATCATATACCACCAATAGGCGCTCGTATTATTTGTTTGTATTAATGTCCATTTAATTCAAGTTCAATGTTTTTTAACTTTACAAATGCCGTTTATTCTGTTTGTTTGAAATTTTTAAAGTATATTCTTGTTTGTCCACTGATGAAAATGCATTGCTAACTGTTACATAATAGACAATGAGAATACATTCTTAATGTACCTTGTGCGACTCTATTTTATAAATGAAATCTTTGGTATCTTGAATGTAAAAGTGATAACTCTTCAATAATGGTTTTAGAATTAGATCCAGTAATCTTTCAGTGCGTCTCGTGGTAGAGTTATACTTATGGATGATTGGTCGGTAAGAAATGTTTATGAAGCTAACTATTTGACAAGTTCGAAATGCCTCATTAATTATTTCTAGATTGATTTGATGAATTTTCGGAAGAAGGTACATGTGTATATGTTTTGATTAGTTATCATTCTTCAAAAAATTATAAGTTTGTGAATCTATTTCTTTTTTCCTATATAATTTGTCAACAATATCTTTTATAGATTTGACAACAACGTTAATATTTAATTTATTTTCAAGTAATGATAACTGTTAAGACTTGTTTCTGGTTTGATGTAATCCAATTTTTACAACCACTGTTGTGTTATTTTGATCGGCTTTATATAAATATGTTTTAGTTATATTATAGCTTTTCGTTCTCCTGTTGATGAAATGTCCCTAAACTGTTTAACCTCAAGTTTTAATGTATCTATTTTTGTGTCAACTAACTAATTTTCTAGGGCAACATAGTAAAACTTTATTATTACAGGCGTACAAAAGGCTCACAAAAAGCTCATACAAGCTCTTAACTATTACTTTTATATTTGATTGACATTAATGGGAATGTAATGGTGTATTAACGATATTAGCTTCTCTAAAATGCTCGGAGCATCCTCCAAGCATGCCTGGAGGAAGCTCACTAGAATAAATATATGTTCCCTAAATGAATAAACTTATAAATACTTTATATTGTAATCGACAGAGGTATTTGTAACTGAAGACTCAAAAAGCTCTCAATTTGTTCATGTAATATATTTTTTGTGTAAAACAAGTACTGAATGTTAAGCCCAGAAAAAGAATATTATAAAAAAAAAATGTTATATTCAATTGTAAAAAATTATGAATGATAAATGGATGCATATCGAATCGCACTCGTTTGAAAAAAAAAAAAAAACACTCCAAAAAATAAATTTGCTACACATTTGAACTTTATACAGCTTCAGAAGTAAAGGGTCTACATTCATTTCATAAAGCTAGAAGAAATATATAAAAAAAATCATCTATAACTAAAACATCACAATAATCTTGTAGTCGTAGATTACATGCATCGGTCATTAGGTCATTCTTTATAATTTACGCGCACATAACTATGGATACATGAGTTTTGTGAAGTCATGTTCGGTGTTGAAAACCGTAACGACCTTGTTCAAATTGTACGTAAACAGAATGAATAAGGAATTAGTAGTAATATCCTTAGGCATTGTATTTGTCGACAGATTGACTATTTCTAAAACATGTTAGGCATTTTACGCATGAAAAAAGCGGAAATACAGTGCATGTGTTGTTAATTTCCCACCTCCACAATTTAACCATATCCAAATGTGTGTGTTTAAATCCTCAACGCTAGTTGTAAATATAAGAGGTGTTTTCTACTGATAGTAGTATTAGGTCATTAAAGAATGAATTGAGAAGATCTTTCAACATTTCATCGTGGATCATTCCGATCCTTGAGGTGAATTTTAAGAAGAAAAAGCAACACTTAAGTCTTTATCTATAACTAAATAGTTTCCTGCAGAAATACAAAACAAAACAGAGAGATTGAGTTTAACCATTTGTATACAAAATCTACCAATGAGTAAACGGCAGTCGGATCGATTTCTTTGTTATTCATACACCAAATAACCTACTTCCAAACATTCTGATTACTGCAACACATTTATCTATCTTCATTTAGATACAATTGATTAACTTCATTTCGTAGGTTAAAGTTTCAAAATAAATGGACTTTGTTCTAGTTGTTCTAATGGATAGATAAAGAGTTAACATTCAGGATACTAAGTCTTGTCATTTGCATAGTGTATGTGCATCTATGAACTAAAGGGAAAATACAATAAAGTATCCTGACACGTCAATATTGTCTCCATTCTAACCGGATACGTTTTAACACAATGTTTAAAGCCAGTTGATCAATCTACTAAGGAAATGTATACCTTTCCGTCAAAATAATCGAAGTGATCGCCATAAATATAGGGAAGGTCAATAACAAGCCGATAATGGAACCACATGATGGGAAATAAACTAAGCATAGATAGCATTGATATCAGGATTGATTTTTTTATTTGCGCCAGATCTGCGTTTTGTTTACAAAAGACTCACCAATGACTCTCGAATCCATTGGTAAAAGATACCTTATAGAATATATAAATAATTATCTTACAATAATTATAATGAAACAATATTTGTACCTGTAATGCAATATTTAACTCAAAAAAGAATCTTTTTTTATCGTGTACTATATAAAAATTTGAATTTGAGTATGTCCTGTGAAAATTACCAAAATATTGATTTCACATTATCAAAATAAATTCAGGCTTTCGGCATCTTCTTTTTTTATTTTATTTTTGCTTTTACTTGTACATAGATTGCAGCACTAAATTAAGAATGTATTTTGCCAACATATGACTTGTGTCTTTTAACTTGGTTATTAAATTTTAAGATAAAGACGCAACACAATAGAGGTATGTAATACTGCCTTCAAAACCGGCGGATTTGATTAAGTCAATGTATCAACTGTTTATCACTGATATACGAATATATGTGTGTACCAATTTCACAACCTTTAATCAATAAACCTTATGATCACTGTGTTAAATTACAGAGGGACCGAAAGGTTTTGTCAATATCAATACAAGCTCATCCATTCAATTACATACTCTTCATTATAGAATGTAATACAATTTTCCACATTTCTGTTGGTTTTTTTTCAGTTTAAATGCTGTTTGTGTCAGAGTATGAGACTTTTTTTTTTAATTCCTTTAAAAGTAAATTTGTACCATCACCCATATGACAGATAAACTGTCAAAAGATAAAGCAATAAACTTCTGTCTTAAAAGTTCATTACTTGCAACACCAACTGAAGAGATATGTTTATTTTAATTTCAATGTTTTCTCTTTTATTGAGTGTTAAAGGTTTTTTATTGGATAAACCCCAAAATGTTGGGGGCCAAACTGCTTTGCCAGGTCAGTATTTGACTGTATCTTCATACTTTGAAGAAAAAAAATTGCAACAACAGGAAATGCTCCGACAACGACAGGACACGGATAAATTACGTCATGATATGGACCAAAATCTTGCTTTACTGGCATCACAGCTGCAGCAGAAATTCGACATTCTCGAACAAAACCGTGTTGATGAGGTAAAGCTAAATAAAACAAAAGAAGATCTACTGCTTTATACAGAACAGAAATATAAGACACTTGAGCAGAATTACAATGACTTAAAACAAAAACATTCTCAGCTACTGAAGAAGTATTCGGTATTAGAAAACGAAATTATCGCGATCACAAACAAAACGAAACAAGCCGAGGAAAAAGAAGTCCATCAAGAAAGTTTCAATAAAGGAATTGACATGCACATCCGAATTCAGGGAGAGGAATTAAACACTATTAGAAATAAAAGTTTGGAGGTTGAAAAGGAAGTGCTTTCTTTAAAACAGCTGGCAAACATAAAACCATTGAATGCAATTAACAATATACAGCAAACCGTTAATACGTTGACAAGTCAAACTAATTCCTTAAGAGTTAACGAACAGGCACGGAGTCAAGATTTTCTTGCTTTATTCAACATGACTGTCGATACAAAGAAAACTTTGGCCGAATTTAGTAAAAATGTGAACAGTCAAATTCAACAACTTGTATATAACCAGAATGTTTCGTTAGTTGCAATTGAACATAATATGACTAGTGAGTTATATGACTTTAGGATAATTCAAAACAAAACGTTAATTGATATCAAAAACATGATACGTGCTGCTGAGAATCAAACAAACGGAACACTTGCTTCGTTACAAAACCAAATAAGTCAAAGTGTTGAAAAAGGTATGTTAATCGAGCAGTTTATGTTAAAAAAAATGCCGCTTGTTAATCTATAATAATTTATAAAACGTATGCTTACTTTTCATGTCCTACTTTTAGTAATGCCCAACCTCCTCTCTAGTATTCGTGGATAAAGAAGAATCCAATGATGCATGTGAATAATTTGTCAATAGTGTTTGCCCTTAGCAATCTGGAAAGAACTTGAAATACGTAGTTTCGTTTTGGTAGGGAATATAAAGTTGCACACTCTGTATCAAAAAGTTGTTCGATAGCATAATTCAATACAAGATTGTTTTAAACAAAATCCTCAATGAAATATATTACAAAATAGACGTTTTATATATAAATATGTAAAATTTGGAATCGAGCAGTTAAAGTATGACAACCCTGATATAATCCACGAAAATAGATTTCAAGATTTAAGGAATAATATCGAGTGAGTTACTGTTTCAAACTTTTGAACACAATGAATACAACTACCTTATTCAAAGTGACGGGTTGACAAGGTCGATGTAAGACCCCAAGTAAGAAGTGACTCCAATGAACATGTACAATTAGTATTGTTGAAAATGATGTTGAAAAAATACGATTGCGCTCAATTACTACTTCTGTCACCTCGAACTGAATTTCGTCTAATTTTATTTATTAAGGAAACAATTAAACAATGTTACCCCCAGCAATGCCTCTAATGACTATGTATGTCAATCACTATATCATGAAGCATGATAAATATTAACATACGTGTCCTTGTATTACTGGCAAGAAAAAAATACAGTCATTATTTTGTTTTTAAAAAGCCTACAAAATGTTTTTTTCACAGGTTTGTAAATTTTTTGACTATAGCACCACATACTTGAGTTAAAAAATATATACTGTTTATCTTTAAAGAAAGGTCATTTGTATAAATACTATGAGGGCTATATTATAAACACTAATAAAATCTAATATGTAAATTCTGTGATAATGCGATAAAATTATCACCGCCAATCTTATTTCAAGTTTGCTTAGTTAACATATACATAGAGAAAATCATTATGACCGAAAATTCAGATGATCTTACTATTCTTAAAAAAATATAGACACAATGATTATAATCTGTTAACTTATATTTGGCGTTAATTATATTGTCAGTGGTGATTATAATGATTGTCATTGTCGGTGGATAAATTTGAAAGCATTCGTAACGCGTGCCTATAGAATATTACTGAAATTAAGGACATACGAAACCTAATGTTTCATATATAAACAGTGCATTTTGAAATGTGGGTACCCAAGTTGCACGTACTTTGACAGTGAATTCACCTGCGTTCGTTATTCACCTTCGTTCGTTTATTCAAGAAACAGACCAATTATTGGTTCATTTTGTAGATGTATACTATTTACTTACACATATATGTAATAACAAAATTTGTTTTTTTACATAGCATTACTCTTATTTTGTAAAATATCCCGTTAATATTCAAACTCAGACTATATGACGATAAAACAGCGAATATTTAATTCGTATCAAATTCACATCTTCAGGTTCTGATTTTTCACAATATTTAAATTTGCATTTTGTAATTCCAAATAATCTTCACAAATACAACTCTTGCAGAAAACAAGGTTTTGGATTTTAACAGTATTCATATTCTTTTTTTTTCAGTTGCCATGACAGCTTTTCTACCAAGCGAAGTGCACTTAAACGTTGGAGGTGTTGTCAAGTTCTCCGATGTTAAAATCAGTGAAGGAATGGGTGATTTATCGAGCTTTAAAAGCACAGGGAAGTTTAAATGTGGAAAAAGTGGTTTGTACATTGTGTCAGTTACAATCGAGTTCAATATCAACGGTGGTGAATTTCATATTTACGTGAATGGCAAAGTATTCACGAAAAATTATAAACAGCAACAGGCCAGTTGGTGGCATTCATCTTCAGCAATTATCGCGATTGAACTAAATATAAATGATACTGTTTGGATACAGATTGGTAGTAGTACTTATACTGATGTACGTGCAGATTTACATTCACGTTTAACAATTATCAAAATACACTAACCTAGGAAGTTGAAATGAAATATCAATGTTTCCTGCATATTTGTTCTTTTTGTGATTGTTTTGCTTATTGGACTATTTATTGCAATATCGTATTCAAAAATTAGAATAGTTTTGAATAATTTTTCTGACAAAAACAATATTTACCAAAATGACAAAGAATACCATATTAAATTCAGAATAGTTTTTATAATAACATGAATAAAGTACTATATAATTGTGCATGTTGTATACATTCCAGTTGGCATTCGATGTAAATTTTATTACTTAATTTTCATGGCATATCATTTATTGTCTCTGTTTAATTTGTTAACGATTGTTTTAATTGACGCATAAACTTATATGACAACTCATTGTTTTTCAATGTCGTTTATATAAGTACAAAAAGGAAGGGTCCAAGAACCGAGTCTCGGGACTGATCTTTCTTTGAGATGAATAAAACACATGAAAAACAACTTTCTGGCATCTGCAATCTAGGTAGTCTCAAATCCAGTCGATTAAATAAATAGGAATGATAATGTATTTTACTTACTTCAAATATATAGCAATTGGCAACCTAATTTTTATCCCCCCCCTTTTCAGGGCAATTAAATAATATTAATTAGTATTTCAGTAAACTATCTGATAAAAACCAATTAAATTGGCTTTTTAAGCGATAAAAAACATAGAAATCATTTATATATATTTTTCATACTCCTTAAGAAAAGATGTTCTACTGTATAAATGACTTCCGAACTGTCCTTATTTTAATTTGTACGTTCAAAGTGATTCATTTTGATTTTATTTCTATATTTTTGTTCACCAAAATATTTTTACAGTATGTTTGCTAATGGATATATGTTAGATGTTTAAATATAAAAGTTAATCATTTAAATTAAGTTTAGATTTTTGTTTTACTTATAACAATAATTTGACTGTAAATATATGTATACTGTTACTGGCACTGTGATGAGTACATTCTTTTATCTAAATTAATTGTAATTTGTATTTTTTTGGTGCAAAGTTAAATTAGTCTTTAAAGACTCGATATTCAATTTTACAACGTTAGGTATAGAGATAAATAACCTTTATAAACGTGCAATGAAACAATCTACAGGAACAAGAATATGTGTTCATTGGACACAATTCCACGATCTCACAATCATATGTGTATGTTTGGTAAGCCTACCACATTTACCAAAACTCTAATGTGACATACATATTATGCATATCACTTTAGAAGAAAAATGTGTACAAAGTATTACTTGACGTAAATAATAACAACAGATTAAGACAAAGCTTTACCTACATGTATCTATCATTTTTCTATGTACAGAAAAATCGTCAAATTTTGGTCAAAACCCTATTTCGCCAAATACATTGACATGTACATGAATATTGAACTGTTCATGGACATGTGTACTACATTTTTCAAGTCGATTTGGCCACACTCTACATTTTTCCAAAACTGCGATCTGACTTAAACCAAACATGTGACCTGATGACGAGAGACACAGTATGGCCATCTGCTATCGTCTTCGGGGCATTTTACTTATACACTATAGAAATATAAGATACAATGTAAAAGTGGTGGTATGATTGCTAACGAGACAACTCTTCACAAGAGACCAACATGCCACAGAAATTGACCAGTTTTGGTCACCGTATGGTCTTTAACAACGAGTAGAGTCCATACCGCATATTCAGCTATAAAACGCCCGGAATGGACAAATGTAAAACAATTCAAACAAAAATACTACCGGCCTGATTTAAGTACAGAAAAATCAAAAAGCAAACATGTAACAAAGCAACAAACGACCACCACTGAATTACAAGCTCTTGACTTGGAACAGGCACATGCATACAAAATATGTATGCCTATACCGAAAATGCAGTTATAATCAAAGGCCCGGAAATGACAAGTGTAAAACAATTCAAACGAAAAATAAATAGCCTGACTGAAGTAGAGAAAAAAAGTAACGAAACCAACAAATAAGTAACACAGCAACAAACGACCACAACTTAATTACGGGCTTTCGGCCAAGTACAGGCACATGTATACAGAATATGTCTGGGTTAAACAAGTTTACGGGATCATAACTCTCCTAAAATTGGACAGGTATGTAACAATACAATATAAGAGCGAACTATAAACATCAGTTGAAAAAGGTTTACCTCATCAGATTGATACAAATAGAAATACATCTAACAAAAACATAGAGTAGACATTGCCGGACACCTGTACATCCCAACAGCAAAAACAAACTAAGTACAGATTTGAGAGTACCCGATGTTACTGACAGCTGTAACGCTGGTATCGTAAAACTATCCTTAGATAAACTATCGAATACTAGGAAGATTTACAGTTATTGAGATCAAGTCTAAAGTGTAAAATTGAGAATGGAAATGGTGAATATGTCAAAGAGACAACAACCCGATCAAAGAGCAGACACCACATATATATATATACTTTATCTTCATATTTATATTCGGCAAAATAAACCTTGCAAAAAATGTTTCCGAATGATTTTATGAATTTATAAAAGGGCTGCCTCGTAAAGGTCAAGTGGATGTACTAATGTAATGCAAAATGTCTACATGTATCAAACTTTCATGAATTCTCTTTTATTCAGAAGCAGAATCGAATAGAAATAGAATTAGACAATTTACCGGATTTATAATTACATGAGCAAAACGACGGGTGCCACATGTGGAGCAGGATTTGCTTACCGTTCCGGAGCACCTGAGATCACCCCCAGCTTTTGGTGGGATTCGTGTTGCTCGGTCTTTAGTTTTCTATGTTGTTTCTGGTGTACTATTATTTGTCTGGTTGTATGTATCATTTTTAGCCATGACGTTGTCAGTTTATTTTTGATTTATGAGTTTGACTGTCCCTATTTTAGAGACTATACGTGTAAGAAGTTTAGTCTCGTGACCTTTATTCAATAGGCGTGATCAGACGGCAACTACACTAAACAAGATGTTCATTTGATTAATAAATTGATTGTTTTTGCTTAGCGTTAACATATCATTAATGTTCATGACTAAATCAAACTGACTATTATATAATAGGTAGGCTTTATAATCAGATGTTAATCGAGATATAAGGTAGATAGTAAATTTTTTTATCGTGCAATGTGCCGTATGCAGACCCATCAAAGAGAGGCTTTCAAATATACGTTTCAATGTCTACCTGAGTTGTCAGCGTAGGTATACATCACTAGAGGTCAAACATACACCCCACTTTAGCACGAAATGTAATTACTACCCGGACATGAGATTTCGAGGTAACCAAATATTTTAACTACAGTTGAACTTGTGGGTCATTTCCCGTAAAAAAGAAGCGGAATTACCTTATAGTTACGTACTTCCTGTCAACTTTGTTTCAAAGTCACGAACGCGAATCATCATCCTCTAAATTATTGGGTGAAGTTACATCATTATGTGCTTGTGATGTGATTTAATAAGAACTACTTCAAATCTAAATTACAACTACATTATTAAAGTGTATTTGTAATTGATCGGGTTATTGTTAACCATACACATGACTATTTTGATGTAAATCAATTCATTACGCTAGTTATGACGGCATTAATGATGTATGCTGTCCGTTTACTACGCCAAAAGTAAGAAATGTACTCAAATTTTGTAACTTAAATGTTTTATCATTATTGACTAAAGTTGATAACAATATCACATATATAAAGTAGATTTAACGTATAAAACTTGTATCCTTCCACAATCAAGATTCATTTTAATATTATGGCTTTTACGATGCTGCAAGGATGTGTTGTTTATGTTTTTACCATTTCACTGAATGGACACGTGCTTGCGAACACGTGTGAAGATGACAAATGTATTACTGCAATGGACATACCTTTAATCACAAAATTAAACGCACCGTTGAAAGCGGAGTTAGATATTTCCATTTTAACAGAGCAACTAAAGGAACTGATAACACACGAAGTGAAACAGGCTGTTTCCGTAGTAATGAAGGACCTCGCTGAAGGTATTGTGGATAAGAAAACTAATTATTCCCTAGAATACTTACAAATTGTTAATAATCAAACAATATCAACTTTCCTGAAGGAAATGAAAGGTAAGATAAATCAGATAAATTGACGTTTCAGTCACATTAGTTTTTTAATGTTGTTTTGTTTATTCTGTAATTTTTAACTATTGTTTATAGATACTAAATGTTGAATTGAAAATACGCGAACTAATATGAAGTCAGTTTTAAAGGAAGAAAAGCTTAAATTTCTCCTAAAACTTATTAGAAGATACGAATACCATGTTGATAACCATCCTGTATCATTTTTTTCAAATAATACATGATGTTCTTAAAGTAGAGATTCTAGGTAATGACGTTGTTAATCATATTGATATTTTCATTGACTTTGTATATTCTAACCTTTACTGATTAGTGTGATTTATACTTATATGTCTGTACAACGCTCACACATTATTGTCAACAGATATTTTTCGTATATATTATATCGTTGATTTTTTTCGTTTAAATCGTTAGACACTTTGTCTTATATTATTTGGAAGCCCTTCATATCTTTTTTCGGTGTAAGCTAAGGCTCCTTGTTAAATATTGTACCTTGAACTATATTGGTTTAGTTTTATAAATTGTGACTTGGATGGAGAGTAAATTCATTGGCACTCATGATACATTTTCCTATATTTATTAGCTAGCAATAAATTAAAATTTAATCCTCCATTTTTATCAAAGTCAATGTCTATTCCAAGTTTGAAATATGCTATTTGTTTCCCAAATTGTTTAACTACGGAAACACTTGTTCATTATTTTATGCGATTCATATTTTTTTTAATTCTTTTTGTTCGTGTACAAGGGTTGTACAAATATGGTTTCAATGGTACGTTAAACTTCTTTGACGAACGTTCTATTCGTCTTCTGTTATACGGTCGTCTTAGACGAGACATATTATGATTTACTGTGGAAGTTCCATTCGTCTTTTGTTATACGATCGTCTTAGACGAGACATATTATGATATACTGTGGAACGTTCCATTCGTCTTTTGTTATACGGTCGTCTTAGACGAGACATATTATGATATACTGTGGTCCGTTCCATTCGTCTTTTGTTATACGGTCGTCTTAGACGAGACATATTATGATATACTGTGTAACGTTCCATTCGTCTTTTGTTATACGGTCGTCTTAGACGAGACATATTATGATATACTATGGAACGTTTCATTCGTCTTATGTTAAACGGTCGTCTTAGACGAGGCATATTATGATAGACTGTGGAACGTTCCATTCGTCATTTTTTAAACGGTCGTCTTAGACGACACATATTATGATATACTGTGGTCCGTTCCATTCGTCATTTGTTATGCAGTCGTCTTAGACGAGACATATTATGATATACTGTGGAACGCTCCATTCATCTTTTGTTATACGGTCTTCTTAGACGAGACATATTATGATATACTGTGGAACGTTCCATCAGTCTTTTTTTTTGTTATAAGGTCGTCTTAGACGAGACATATTATGATATACTGTGGTATTTTCCATTCGTCTTTTGTTATACGGTCGTCTTAGACGAGACATATTATGATATACTATGTAACGTGCCTTTCGTCTTTTGTTATAAGGTTGTCTTAGACGAGACATATTATGATATACTATGGAACGTTCCATTCGTCTTTTGTAATACGGTCGTCTTAGACGAGACATATTACGATATACTGTGGTCCGTTCCATTCGTCTTTTGTTATACGGTCGTTTTAGACGAGACATATTATGATATACTGTGGAACGTTCCATTCGTTTTTTGTTATATGGTCGTCTTAGACGAGACATATTATGATATACTGTGGAACGTTCCATTCGTCTTTTTTATATGGTTGTCTAGGACAAGACATATTATGATATACTGTGGTCCGTTCCATTCGTCTTTTGTTATACAGTTGTCTTAGACGAGACCTATTATGATATACTGTAGAACGTTCGATTCATCTTTTGTTATACGGTCGTCTTAGACGAGACATATTATGATATACTGTGGAATGTTCCATCAGTCTTTTTTTTTTTGTTATACGGTCGTCTTAGACGAGACATTTTATGATATACTGTGGTCCTTTCCATTCGTCTTTTGTTATATGGTCGTCTTAGACGAGACATATTATGATATACGGTGGAACATGTCATTCGTCGTTTGTTATAGGGTCGTCTTAGACGAGACATATTATGATATCATAATATGTCTCGTCTAAGACGACCATATAACAAAAGACGGATGGAAAGACCCACAGTATATCATAAAACTTATTCGAACAATTGTGTAAAGAAAATCAAAGCATACTAATATTATAGTTAATATTTGCTATAGTAAACGTACAAAGTGTAAACGAACGTTCCACGGTATATCATAATATGTGTCGTCTTAGACGAGACATATTATGATATACTGTGGAACGTTCCATTTGTCTTTTGTTAAACGGTCGTCTTAGACGGGACATATTATGATATACCGTGGAACGTTCGTTTACACTTTGTACGTTTACTATAGCAAATATTAACTATAATCTTAGTATGCTTTGATTTTCTTTACACAATTGTTCGAATAAGTTAAAACATAATACATTTATATTTTAATTGACCTGTTATTTGTCGTGTCAGCGTAATTTGTATAACGCCGATGCTTGACTCCAGCTAACAGTATGTATTTTGTCAATGTTATCTATACACGACAAAATCATCGAAAAACAGTCAACGGTCATAATAATAAACTGACTGTTTACAAAACTTTGAATTTTTGAAATACTAAGAATTTTCTACCTCAAAAACAGATTACCTTCGCTGTATTTGGCAAAACATTTAGGAATGTTTCGTCCTCAATGCTCTTCAACTTCGTACTTTATTTGGCCCTTGTAACTTCTTTTAATTCGAGTGTCACTTATAACTCTTTTATAGACAAATAGCGCGTCTGACGTAAATACAAAATTTCAATCCTGGTTTCTATGAGGAGTTTATTTAATCCCCTCCCCCATTGGACCTATTGTCAGCCTAATCTAACTTGTTTTAGTTGCTGTCACTTGACCTAGTCTTTCCGCAATGTAGGTAAACTATAAAAAAAAATGCAGTGATATGCAAAAGTATATTGTTATGTAACCCACTCAATTTCAGATTTAACTGTCCGAGAAATGGATATTTAAGTACAGTGGAAGAAAAGCTCCAGGGAGAGATTTAACAAATGAAGGAACAACAAGAACTCAAATAATTGAAATTATCCAGTGTTAAATCTGATTTTACTAGAAGCAATGAACGAGGTTCGTATGTTATAAGCTTGAGTCATCCTATAAAGAAATGGCGTATTTTGAAATGACAAAATGTAATTGACTTGTAAACGTGTTTGAAATAAAATATGTTTGGGAAAATCAAAAAATACAATAACAGAGATTATGTAAACAAGAGAAGCATTATTCATTTTTCAATACCTTGCTAAAAACTACATTATTTGTTAAATCAGAAGGCTTACATGGAATATATCAACGAAAAATAAATTATAATTAAACATTTTGAACCAAGCACTTAAACTTTGGATTTAACTAATACGGTACAAGAAAAGATTTCAAGATTTATGAAGAGTAATATTGATCTGATATGTGTTAATTACTTTTTAACACTTTCGATAACGAGTACAATAAGCAAGATTTCGAATTGACAAACATTATAGTGAACAGGTTAATCATCTAACTCAATGGCAAACTATTACATTTTGAACAACGTAAGCAAAAAGTAAATATAAAAGCTATAACTAGCACTGTCTAAGATAATTTGACGGATACAATCATACGTATTATATCATTATTGTTAAGTCCCTTAGCATTATTTATTAACAGAAAAGACTGGGAAATAGTATTGTCGCTTTAACTTTAATGAAACTTAACAGAAATGCCTCGGAATTATTCATGTTCATATTAATAATTTGCGAAAAACAAATTACAACAACACATACTTGACAAGTATAGATGTTTGATATGAGTACACGTTTGTTATGAGAGCAAAAACTGATGCAATTGTACAGCAAAACCATTGAAAAAAAAAAAACACAAACTAGATCAATAGAGATATAGCGCATACACCAGAAGAACCGACACATAGATGCAATAAGAGTTTCTAGCTGGGAAAACAGTTCCGAACTGCTTAAATGCAAATACACGCCATAAACGACGCTGGTGATGTAACATAAACAAGCAGAGTTCAGAAATGAATTGCATCAAATGAATAAAAAAGATATATGAATTGATCGTGTTTGAGACAGAACTCAAGCAACACCATGTAGGCCACATTTTGACCTGGATTCAAAAAAGTATATCCGAGTAAAATATACGTATTTTAAACAGACCATACAGTTTTATAATTTCTCGATCTAGTAAAAATCAGGATTTATATTCATATCATTTTATTAGGTTCTCATTTTGCAAAATGTGTCATTTGGCGTTAAACAATAATTCATAATTTTGTCTATTTATCTTATCTTTTTTTCCGATGTTTGCGTTAATCTAAATGAAGACAATTTCTAAGAACAATATGTAGGCATTTATCATTACTATCGTAGGTGTGGCATAAAAATTAAGTATTAATTATTTGCATTTGCATTTATAATTACATAATTGTTTTTTGGTCATGGATGCCAATTTAAAAACTGATTACATTGTTTATTGTCTTATAATACTTCAAACAGTTATTTTAATTCAAAGTTCCTTTTAAACAAAGTTTTAGACGTCTTCAAATGTGTAATATATTTTACATTATCTTGGTATTTCATACATAACGTTACTTTGAGCTTTTGAGAGTCATTTCACTTGTGTTATATTAACGTACATTTGATAAAAATATGTATACAACATTTCTGATTTATTTCCTAGGTTTTTTTTGTTATACATTACATTCATCCTGTCCTTTGAAAAAGTTTAAATCAATTAGATCTTTCAAAATGTCAATATTATACAAATCAATTTAAGAATCGGTACCAGATGTACTCTAATTGATCTTTCATTAGAAATAGTTTAGTGTAAAAATATTTTGCGTCTAAATATCTTTCATTGTAAATGTTTACATAAAATACTACGAGGAAAGTTAAAATCTCAATCTGAGAAAACACAGGTTCTCTCTTGACATGGAAATAAAGAGATGGTAGGAATTCTAATAAAACCAGAGTATCCAAATCAAATTCATTTCAGCAACAAAAGATCACTGTATGGCCTTCAAAAACTAGCAACTAGAATAACTTTTAGAAAGCTGTAAAATAACCACCGACGTCACTAACATACACCAGACGGATCAATGTATAAAACAATTAAAGAAAGTCTGAATCAGAATCAACATTGTATGTCAGAGTAAAACGACATTTCTTTCTACATAGTATTTTTTATAATTTGTAAAATATCTCGTTAATATTCTAATTCGGACTATGTAACGATATAGTGCAAAACAGGGTACATATTCATATAAAGTTCAAATACGCAGCTTCTGATCTTCCAAAATGCTTAAATTGACCTTTTAAAATACCAAATAATCATCCTGCCCATATATCTTAATTTAATTTGCAAAGTCTGTTAGTATCTTCATTAACACAATTTTAGCGATAACCTGGTTTGTTGGATTTTAACAGTATTTGTTTCCTTTTTTCAGTTGCCATGACAGCTTTTGTATCAACCTCTGTAACCTTATTCATTGGAGGTGTTGTGAAGCTTACCGATATTAAATTCAGTGAAGGAATTGATGATTTATCAACCTTTCAGAGCACTGGGAAATTTAAATGCGAAAAAAGTTGTGTGTATATTGTTTCCGTTCCAATCGAGTTTAGTACTAATGGTAGTTAATTCTATATTTATGTCAATGGTAAAGTTTTCACAAAGAATTATAAACGCCAACAAAGCAGTTGGTATCATTCCTCTACCGCAGTTATAGCGATTGATCTTAATATGAATGATACTGTGTGGATACATATTAGTGGTGGTAATACTAATGTACGTGCAGAGTTACATTCGCGTTTCACAATTATCAAAATACACTAAACCTGAAAGTTGAAATGGAATATCGGAATTTCAATGTTCCTGCTGAAATTATCTTTTTGTGATTGTTTCGTTTATTGGACTTTCCTTTGAAATACTAACTAGATTAAATTTCGTATACACAAATTTATAATAGTTTTGGGAAAAAATTCTACGAAAACAAATATTCAACAAAATGACAAAGATAATAATTACATGTATAAGATCAGAATAGTTTTTGTAAATTTACTCTCAGAAAATAAGGGTTAAAGATTTGAAGGGATTAAATGTAACAGCCAAAATTTGAGCCCATGTTTTTATCTTACAGAAATGGCATATAGAGAAATGTCATCTCAGAAATATGATATATGATACATGTCATTAATAGGTTTCCAAATGTCGTTTATATACCTAGTAAAGTAAGGAAGTTACCCAGTACAGACATTTGTGGTAAATTTGCTCTAAATAGATAAAGGAAGATCTTGTCTGAGTGCCAATGAGACACACTCCATTCAAATAACAATTTATAAAAGTAAACCATTATAGGTTAATGTACGGACTTCAAACGGAGCCTTGGCTCACACCAAACAAAACACTATAAAGGGCCTCAAATATTACTAGTGTAAAACAAGTCAAACGAGAAAACCAACGTTCTAATCTATATAACAAACGAGAAACGAGAAACACGTATATATAACATAAACAAAAGACAACTACTGTACATTAGATTCCTGACTTAGGACAGGTTCAAACATTTGCAGCGGGTTTTGAGATGTAAAAATTGACAGACATTTTTGGTCAAAACAGTTTATCCGATGCTCCATAAAGATAGTTCCTTACCCCCGGTGCGTTTAAGAGTTCATCCAGTATCTTTATGACGGGTTCACATAAATGATATATTGCAAGTCAAAATTTCAATCCCTATCCAACAAAGCCTATATCACAACTGACAATTCAAAATGCACGTCTTTCATTCTGGTCGACCTATATTATGTAAATCACACATGTTGAAGGAATTGCATTACTGAAAAAACATGACATACTTGCCACTGGGTGTAAAGCAAATAACAAGCAATCTGTCATTCTGTAATATACACAGCGACTATAAAAAAAAATATTTTTAGTTGGTGCATGACGAGATCGTTCGAACTACAATATTGTCATCAATCACATTACAGTCTGGATGCATTGATTGTTGATGTGTTAGAGGAGAGATACATCTTTTATGGTTTCATTTAAATTGTGTTTATCCGATGGCTTTCTTTCTAAATGATGACACAATTTGAATTTTGACATACATTGAACATGTTGAATTATGATTGATAATGCAGAAATATTTAATTGCGTATAATGTTCAAAAGCACAAATGTCTTCTCAAAGATGAAACGTTTATCACCATCTAACAGCAGTTACTTTAATAAATTGAGTGACACATTAGAAAGAACAAAATGTTATTAGAACGCAGTGGAAGATAGATTTTCAATAATGATAAGAAAATTATCATGAGATACCACACACATTTGCTTTTATAATCCATGGGTATTTACACTAGACATATTAACACGTGTTGCGGAATCCTACTACAAATCAACGTTTTACATAAAGGTATCAACGAGCACTGTATCATGTATATAGTATAGGTATTCTTTCAGTGATATAGAAATGGGAGTTAGTTTCATCCCGGCAATATGTCTTATGAATAGGAATTGACAAAACTATATGATCGACATCTTCGAGTTAATGTATACAATGCGTCTTTAATCTTATCGATGTGAATGATCCACGTGTTCAAAATCTTTTCTGAAGATTTATAAAATTAGCTTAAAAATCACGTAATGGTAACAGACATTTGTTTATTTATTGTTGGTTGATCAACATCTACTGAATCGGTTTAAAAGAGGGACGAAAGATACCAAAGGGACAGTCAAACTCATAAATCTCAAACAAACTGACAACGCCATGGCTAAAAATGAAAAGGACAAACAAACAAGAGCACACACGACACAACATAGAAAACTAAAGAATAAACAACATGAACCCCACCAAAAAACTAGGGGTGATCTCAGGTGCTCCGGAAGGGTAAGCAGATCCTGCTCCACATGTGGCGTCAGATAAAACATATATGAACTATTGATTAATGTACTTTTAGTTATAATTATGACTTTCATTCAAATATCAATAGGGAATATAAATATAAACCTACCTGCGAACGGAAATTTCATACTTATTAGCTAGAATTTACATAATAAAGATTTCAAAACTGTTCTTGTCGTGTTATAAAGACAGCCCATGACAAAGAAAGTGATAATGACTTGGCCGTGGGCGAGGTCATAATCACTGTCACAGTCAACACAACTGTCAAATGGGCATTCCATGTATCACAGTTATGACCACTTCTTCAATAACTATTATGTTTATTTCATTGAGGAACAATATTTTTGTTAAATCTCATAAATTTAAATTATGCAAAGCAAATCAGTGTTTATGTTGTTGAGTGGTTTATCTCTATCATTATGATAAGCATCGGACGATCAATTGGAATGTGTGCAACAGAGGTACCTTCCAGTTCAGTCATGTTCTAAAAGTTTTTAAAAGCGACATCTATCTTAACAGAGAAATCATGCACCACTGGTCATAAAAATAAACAAATTCGTTATCGACAGTTTTTCCGGTCTGTTTTTTTTTCTGCTAATGACAGATAGAATGTCATACCGAAGGAGGTTGAATGTCGTGTTGCCATTTTTAACCAAGTTGAGAATCTGCTACATGTGTTATGAACTAAATACAATTTAGCGTGCACAATTGAAAGGAACACGAAGTAATATTCTCTTTTTAAGTAAAAGTGTGTCTTATACATAGTTAATCCTGATTATTTTAATAATCGAATGATATCATTACAAATATCTATAAACATGACTAATGATAAATGTGAGGGCACTCAGCGCTCCTCCTACCCGAAGATTGATCTGTAAAAGCTGAAAATACATACCTGAAAAAAAAAACGGTAAACATTGCATGAAAGGGTTTTATATATCTAATGAGCAATTTGAGGATTAGAAACAATCAACAAATAGAACAGAAGTTTTTATCTAAATGTACGTTTATCATTCTGTTAAATAGATGGTTCCATAGAACATTATTACACTATACTTGCGATCTTTAATACAGTTTTTGAAACTATAAATCTTTTTGTAGAAAACAATTTCATTATCCTTAGATGTATTTTAGCACATCATTTTGAAATCACCACTTTACTTCGAATGCTAATTTGCTTTTGCCTCTCATATTGATCACGACTGTGTCATATTCAGGATCTTAAGCAAAACGGACCGATTTGATTCATATACTACAATGTTACCCCCCCCCCCCCCAAAAAAAAAAACAATTAAAAAAAAAATTTAGTCTGGAAAATCCTTTACTATTTCTAAATACAAACCCTTACATATTATAATGATTTTTTTTACTAGAAGGAGATTTTACTTGACCTTGACTTTGATCCGTTAGCATTTGGATAAGGCATTCGAACATTGTTTATAAAATGGACAGAAAACAATTACATATAAAGCAGAAAATAACGATGAATATAAAAGCAATTATTTCAGTTATCTAGCGATAGGCTTGGTTGATACGTTCTTCGTAGACTGTATTTCCCGAGGCTGTTTTAAAATAGTGAGTCAGTGCTGCTTCTGTACTGGCATGGTAGTTATATACTTTTATAAAATATATGTTGATAGATTAAGATACTAATGTTCCAAAGGAGCATGTTTCAATACGTTGGACATATTCGACCTGTTGGTCATTTTCATTTCGTGATCACATATTTGCAGACGTGTGTTAGATACTGACGAAACATGATTATCAGATCGCGCAAAATTCACTATGATCTTGCTACATTTTAATCTTCCTAAGATAAACTATATACAACTTAAGATGATGCTTACTTACTTATGCAACAAACAGTTTAACTTAATGTCTGAACTTGAAAGTGATCAGTTTATTATATTTTTCTCATATGTCTCAAAGTAAATTTGGAACATATATATATATATATACATGTAAAAATCATGTAAAATAAGAGTGCTATTCATTTTGGTAGGTAAAACTGGCCTTAGATCTTTGTAGGGTACCTTTAGTTTTATAGGCTTACACACCATACCAACATATCCTGCAGACTGGTACGGGTTTTGCATGTTTTGATTCTGTATGCGAGTCTCTCATCAAAATGTTCGTATGTAAAGCAAAATTATATGGTGGTGAAATTTGATCCGGAGGAAAAAATGTCACAGTAGTTGTTGTTATTTTTTTATCCGGAGGAAATATTTCCCTGGGATATTTTTTTCTTTGCCGTGAAATTCTGTCTGGGTAGTTAACTTATTGAATAGTTAGTAGAAAAAAACTTATCTCTTTCAAATACTATGAAATAATAATAGTGTATTTGAATTAAAGCTAATTGTTAAAAAAAATGTATTATAATGGGAAATAATTTCACAAATTATCATTGAAAAAAATCCTGAAATATTCAAGTAAATATCATTCTTTTAAAAAGAAAATTATCATGAAACATAAGAAAGAAAACCAGATGTTATTTCAAAGATCGATATTGTGAAAAAAGTGAGTTGTTTTCAGATCTCAGTACAAATATAGATAAAAAAAAAGTAAAGGTAGAAATATAGTTGCATTACTACTTTAACAGTAATGGAAGAAATTGATTATGATGATATTTTTGACTTTATAAATAGTTTTGTCTGGGGACAAAGATGTAGTTGTTGATTATATGAAAATCAGAGAAATCAAAGCATACCAATATATTTGAACAAAAGCAATTTTAAGAGCTGGATAGTATTTATCTGTGAAATGTTATCTGTCTTATTAAATCATCTTTTTAAATATTATATACATGTATTGGGCCGGCTGGGGGACGCCTCCGGGTGCGGGAATTTCTCGCTGCATTGAAGACCTGTTGGTGACCCTCTGTTGTTGTTTTTTATTTGGTCTGGTTGTTGTCTCTTTGACACATTCCCCATTTCCATTCTCAATTTTTTTATATATATTGTTGTTTCTTATTTGTGTTTGCAACTATGTATACAGTATTGCTTATTATATTTTTAAAAGAAGAATATTATAATGATATTATATTATGCTCCTTGTGAGCCCATTTTATGGAAATAATCATCTTCTTCTTCTATATTAAAATGAATATATAAAAAATAAGATTCAAGGAAAACTTTCACTATGAAAAAGATTCAGGAATATATTAAAAACCAATTGTTCAGAGAACAATTGAAGGTCTTTCCACCAATAAGGATCTATTTTGATATGAAAATATTAAAATTCAGTTGAAAATGTCAGTTCCTATGGCTTAATGATGTATAAATATGAATTTTGAGCAAAGGTCAAAATCTAGAACGTCAAATTTACTGATGACCTTGACCTATATTTCAAGGTCATAAACCAGGGACCCCAAATAAAAAGACCGTAGATCTGTAATATGTATAGTTAATGAGTTATATTACTTTACGTTTAATTCTTAATATAGGAGGGGCAAAAACTCCCATTTTATGTCTACACACCCTTTTAACCAAAATATATAAGTTACGACATGTCGCAACTAACAATTTAGTAAAAATAATTTGTCGGTATCTTATAAGGTTAATGAAAATTAGTGAAAATAGGCCAAAATCAAAATTTAGAATATGACCTTGACCTTTGACCTTTACCTAATTTTCATTTTTTTGGACCAATGATCTCAAAACAAAAGACCCTAGGTCTCTATCACTTATGGTTTTCCAGTTTAAAATACATTTCAAAATTTCAAATACAAAAGGGGAACTAACTCTCATATGGAGTCTCTATACGGCTTCGGTCAAAATAAAACAGAACATCCTGAGGATGAAACGAGCAATTTGGTAAAATAAATTTGTCGTAATCGTTTATGGTTGCGAAGGAGTAGTGGCCACAAGAAAAACAGTGTTTGGGGAGATAACTCTTACAACGTAAAGTATTTGGTTAGGCAGTGGTCAGTTTTAAAAGTGCATACGCTTTACGATATCATATTCCAAATATCTAAGCGACATCTTTTGAAACATCAATACTACGCAAGAAAAGAATTAGGCGGAAGAATAAAAAAAAAAAATAATAATAATCAGAAGAAGAAATCCAATAGGTCTTTCCACGGAAAGGTGGAAAGACCTAATTATATTAACATCTATTTGATATAAATTACTTATACTTACCTCCCTTTGATTAATTATGCAAATTTGTTCTACCTTTGTGAAACATTTTATAATTATAGTCAGGTATATATTGATTGCGAGTAACTTATACAGTATTTAATGGGACTCTTTGTCACAAGCTTGTGTGAAATATGATACGGCAAATATATACCGGTACATACTGTACCCATAACACAGATAGATTTTCACTCTTCTGTGAAATACCATGTCTGGACAAAAATTACTGTAACAAATTACCCCCAGGACAAAATATCACGGGGGAAGAAATAAACCGTTACACGTACACTTTTATGCGCCTACGAAAAAAAGTAGATTTTTTATGATAAATAAAATGCGGAAAACGAAAAACAGTTCTAGAAAAGTTCCACTTTTTGAGAGTTAAAAATTAGAAGTGGTTAAACTGCAGGAACCAGTCTGGTATCTATGATGAGTTTATTTCTAGGGTCAAATTTTCAAAAACTGTTTGTTGGTAAACATGTCAGAAACTTTTCTACCAGTGTAAGATGAAATAAATCTAAATGGCGAAAAATTGAACGATTCACCGACTATATTAAAAACAAAGACAGATAGTTGCAGTTTCCTTGTAAGTTAGGTTGTTATTTTTAGTTTAAATGTAAGATAACACTGCCAGAATCAAACACTTGTCAGAATAATCCATATCTGTATACGGTTTTAACTAAACGAGGTAGAACATAACAATGTAACATTCAAAACATGAAAACTGACAAAACAATGGCAAACAACAACAACAACAAAAATCAGCAACACTCAACCAAACAGGGGTTGAACTTAAATGCTCTGATGCTACGAGGCTACTAATGCATTTGTGGCACCCGGTATAACTTGTTCAAATCTGTTCTTAGAAGAATATATCAAAATTACGTAAATAGAGCAGTTCTCTATTCTTGATTTAAAAATGGAACCGTTTTCCAGTTTTTCCATAAAGGGATATATTAGATAAAAAGGTTAAATAGTTAAACTAAGTATAACATTGACTGTATGTTTAAGTTCATAAATTTTTCCCTATTCAATTAATTTTACTTACATATATTTGTATTTAAATATGATAATGCTAAAGCAGTGGCGAAATGTTTTCGTTTTTCATATATCCTTATCTATCATCAAATATTACTTGATCTATTTCAATTGACTGCGCGGAATTAACTTTTTCGTTCATTATAAACTAGAATATCTATTTACAGGTGTTTTGGGATAAACTCATCAATGAAGTGTCCATTTTTTGTAATTGATCCGGTTAAGAAATGTAAAAACTATATGTTTATTCGAAAAATAAATAATGAGACACAGACGTTTGTTTTCTTGTAAAGCAGTCTTTTAAAAGACATGTAAATAAGCTGTCACATTTTGGAATATGTGAATATGAAAGTAGAACTACGACAATAGTAGTTGCAATATATGCATACGTTGTTATTCTAGAATGTTCTAAGAAACTGTTTTTCATCTTTTCAGAGCCGGATAAAACATGCGAAATTTTTCTTTTTGTTGGAAAAAAATGGTTGATTACTAAGTGTATCGCCGATGCGTGACTTGCGCGAAGTCCCTCTAACGCATTAAATATAAAAAAAGAAGATGTGGTATGATTGCCAATGAGACAACTATCCACAAAAAACCAAAATGACACAGACATTAACAACTATAGGTCACCGTACGGCCTTCAAAATGAGCAAAGCCCATACCGCATAGTCAGTTATAATAGGCCCCGATAAGACGATGTAATCAATTCAAACGTGAAAACTAACGACCTTATTTATGTAAAAAAATGAACGAAAAACAAATATGTAACACATAAACAAACGACAACCACTGAATTACAGGCTAAATGTCCCCTTTATCATGTTTATGAGCATTTCTTGAACCAACACTGTTTATAATCTGAATGCAACTTTTTGTTTTTGGGGAGGGGTGCACTGGGTTCAATACAATTATTGATCATAATTTAGGATTGAAATAATCAATTTTTAAATACATTTTTTTTTATAAATTTCGTTTGAAATGAATCTCATAATCAGAAAGTTTTCAAAGAGAATAAAAACATGATACAATTTATTTACTAATTTTTCCGTCCAAAATGTTACACACAGTTCTTTTATATATTTGTTTGGTTACACTTATTTGGGATTAGAAATCAGTAAGAATAATTATAACGACAATGATCCTTATCACACACTTTTGAAAATGTATGCACTATCCTTATGCAAATTGAAACGTACGCTCCGCTCGATCAGCTGCACAACACATTGGTAATACACTGATAATATATTATTTTTAGAAAGACAATGATGCGAGCCGAGGTTCACTTAGAACAGTAAATTAAGGTGTTTATTACAGGTTGAATATTTGGAAGCCTCCATGACCATATTATTTTTTTCACAGATAAAATATTTGAAATACCTCGGGGAGTGTTTGTATACCAAGATGTACCAAGAAAATGCAATCTTAATTAATGTTACATACGTGGTTTGGCTTTGACATGTACATTTTGGTACATTCTAATATAGATAAGAAATGAATCAAGATAAATAAAAAAAAAGGAAACCAAATGTTCAGTAAAAAAACACCTAGTACTTCAGTTACTACGCAACCTTTTTTTTTTGTTACAAATCAGGCTCTAACCAAATTGGTAAACTGTATTTTTGTTTGTTCATGACTCGACAGTTGAAAAAAAGTTGATTTAAATCGAATGATTAAATGAGCCATTTCGTTTTATAGGAAGATAGCAAGACTTGTATCGTGTCCTAATATTTGCTTTTGTGAAAGGCATTTCAGTTTGCTTGTGTATCCATTTGAAATAACTTATCCTTTAACTTTTTTGAATTCGAGCGTCACTGATGAGTCTTTTGTAGACGAAACGCGCGTCTGGCGTATATACAAAATTTAGTCCTGGTATCTATGATGAGTTTATTTACAACCACTGGGTCGATGCCACTGCTGGTGGAAATTTATTTCCCCGAGGGTATCACCAGCCCAGTAGTCAGCACTTTTTGTGCTGACATTAACTATCCTTGTTATGGTTATATTTATAAATTAACTCTTTACAAAATTTAGAATTTTTGAAATGCTAAGGCTTTTCTACCTCAGGCATAGATTACCTTAGCTCGATTTTGCAAAACAATTAGGAATTTTGGTCCTCTATGCTCTTCAACTTCGTACTTTATTTGGCCTGTTTAACTTTTTTGAATTCGAGCGTCACTGATGAGTCTCATGTAGACGAAACGCGCGTCTGGTGTATATACAAAATCTAGTCCTGGTTTCTATGATTAGTTTATTTACAACCACTGGGTCGATGCCACTGCTGGTGGAAATTAATTTCCTCGAGGGTATCACCAGCCCAGTAGTCAGCACTTTTTGTGCTGACATCAACTATCACTGATAAGGTTATATTTATAAATTAACTGTTTACAAAATTTAGAATTTTTGAAATACTAAGGCATTTCTACCTCAGGCATAGATTACCTTAGCTTGATTTGGCAAAAATTTTAGGAATTTTGGTCCTCAATACTCTTCAACTTCGTACTTTTTTTGGCCTTTTTAACTTTTTTGAATTCGAGCGTCACTGATAAATTTTTTGTAGACGAAACGCGCGTCTGGCGTATATACAAAATTTAGTCCTGGCTTATATGATGAGTTTATTTCACTTCACTTAATACTGTAACATATGATGTTTTCTCACTAGATAAATCAAAACTTTACTAAGATGAACACATGCATCCAATCTGTAGGTTTTTAGGTGCTGTTTTTGTACTGGTGTCTGTAAGTTGGTCTTTTTTTCTTGTTTAGCCATTGTTGTTGTCAGTTTATTTTCGACCTTTGAGTTTGGTATCTCTAATATATTTCGCTTCTTATTTAAAGACTAGACTTAAGTCTCGTGTCCATTATTTCATAGACGTAAAAAGACGGAAAATGCATTGGACTTAACGTTAACATATCAAAAATGTTCATGGCTGAATCAAATTAACAATTATACTATAGGTAGGTTTTAACATCAGGAGTTTACCGGGATATCAGTTAGATAACGACAAGAATTTACCGTGCAATATGCCGCAGGTAGACCCACCAGAGAGATGCTGAAAATATTCTTACAAGTGCAGAGATCTTTACTGGAGGGCATGACAATTAACGTTTTAATGTATACCAGAGTTGACGGCGAAAGTGTACATCCCTAGAGCTAACACATACACCCAACTAAGCACGAATTGTAATTGCTTCCTGTACATGATATTTTGAGGTTACCGTATATTTTTTGGATTAGTTACCGTGAAGATTGAGAACCACCCTTAAGCTACGACGTCCTCTGGACTTGGTTTCATTCAAAGTCCGAACAAAAACAGCATTCTGTAAATTATTGGGTTAAATCACCTCATCATGTGCTTGTCGTGTGATTTGACAAGCACTTCTTCAAATTTAAATGACAACTTCATAGTTAAAGTGTATTTCTAATAGTTCGGTTATAATTTTAACCCGTAACATGATCAATTTGAAGTAAATCACTTCATAAGGCTAGCTATAACGGCATGAATGATATATGTTTTCCGTTTATTACGTCGAAATTAAGAGATGTACTCAAACTTTGGAACTGAAATGCTTAATCATAATTGACTAATGGTGATAAAAATATCACATGTATTAAGTAGATTTAACGTATCAGCCATGTTTCCCTCCACAATCAAGATTCATTTTAACATTATGGCTTTCACGATGCTGCATGGATGTGCTATTTTAGTTTTTACTATTTCACTGAATGGACACGTGCTTTCAAACACGTGTGAAGATGAAAAATGTACGACTGCGATTGACATACCTTTAATCACAAAATTGAACGCACCGTTGAAAGCGGAGTTAGATATTTCCATTTTAACAGAGCAACTAAAGGAACTGATAACACACGAAGTGAAACAGGCGGTGTCTGTAGCAATGAAGGACCTCGCTGAAGGTATTGTGGATAAGAAAACTCAATCTGCTCTGGAAAACTTACAAATTGTTAATAATCAAACGATATCAACTTTCCTGAAGGAAATACAAGGTAAGTTAAATTTGATTAATATATGTTTCAGTCTTATTAGTTTTTTAATGTTGTTTTGTTTATTCCTTTTTTTTAACTCCTGTTTATAGATGCTAAAATACGCGAACTAATGTGCAGTCAGTTAGTAAGGTAGTATAGCTTAAATTTCTCCTAAAATTCATTAGAAGATACGAATACCATGTAGATATCTATCCTATATCAATTTCTCAAATAATACATGATGATCTTGAAGTAGAGATTCTAGATAATGGCGTTGTTAATCATCTCAATTATGTCAGTGACTTTGTATATTCTAACCTTTTTTTATTAGTGTGATTTATACTAATATGTCTATATGTTGCTCACACATTATTGTCAATATCTATGTATGCCCCTACTATAGAAGAGGGGCATTATGTTTCTGGTCTGTGGGTTCGTTCGTCCGTCTGTTCGTTTGACCGTTCGTTCGTCCGTTCGTCCGTCCGTTCGTTCGTCCCACTTCAGGTCAAGGGTTTTGGTCAAAGCAGTTTTTGATAAATTTGAAGTCCAATCAACTTCACACTTAGTACACATGTTCCTTATGATATCATCTTTCTAACTTTAATGCCAAATAAGACTTTTGATCCCAATTTCGTGGTCCACTGAACATAGAAAATGATAGTGCAAGTGGGGCATCCGTGTACTGGGGACACATTCTTGTTTTCATATATATTATACCGTTGATTTTCCCGTTTAAATGGTTTGACACTTTGTATTATATTACTTGGAAGCTCTGTATACCTTGTTCGGTGGAAGCCTTGTTAGATACTGTACCTTGACCTTTAGTGGTTTAGTTTTAGAAATTGTGACTTGAGTGGTTTCATTGGCACTCATACCTATATATATTAGCTAGCAATATATTAATATTTAATCCTCCATTTCTACCAAAGTCAATATCTATCCCGAGTTTGGAATATGCTATTTGTTTCCCAAATTGTTTTATTACGGAAACACTTATTCATTATTATATGCGATTCTTTTTTTTTTTAATTATTTTTGCTCGTATACAATGGTTGTACTATGGTTGCAATCGTACGTTAAACTTCTTTGTGGAACGTTCCATTTGTGTTTTGTTATACGGTCGTCTTAGACGAGACATATATACAATATTAAGGCAATGTCAGAAAAATATCAACTTTTTTGTATGAGGCTGAGAAACTGGGGAAGAGCGAGGTTCTACCGAGACATTCCCCAGTTTTGCGCCGAGTACAAAAAAAGTTAATATTTTCTGACATTGACCTAATAGTGTTTTATACTGCAACTTAAATCAATAAATCCATAGCTACAAAATGCATTTAAATTGTAACACAAATTTCAAACTTATTTTCATTCCATAATGAACCCCTGGCTGTGGAAAAAGTGTTCCATGATGAAATTGACATTGCACAAAATATAGCTGTGTTACAATATTTAGGAAATAAACACAGGTTGTTGCAGTATAAATTATGATATACTGTGGTCCGTTTTTGTATGCGTACGTTTACTATAGCAAAGATTTACTATAACCTTAGTATGCTTTGATTTTCTGATAACTTTACACAATTATTCAATAAGTTAAAACATAATACATTTATATTTTGAGTGACCTGTTATTTGTCGTGCCAGCGTTATTATCATAACACCGATGCTTAACTCCACCAAACAGTATGTTTTTTGTCATTGTTATCTATACACTACAAAATCATCGAAAAATAGTCAACGGTCATAATTATAAACTGTTTACAAAACTTTGAATTTTTGAAATACTAAGAATTTTCTACCTCAGAAACAGATAACCTTAGCTGTATTTGGCAAAACTTTTAGAAATTTTGGGTCATCAATGCTCTTCAACTTCGTACATTATTTGGCTCTTGCAACTTCTTTTGATTCGAGCGTCACTTATAAGTTTTTTATAGACAAAAAGAGCGTCTGGCGTAAATATAAAATTTTAATCCTGGTATTTACGAGGAGTTTATTTAATCCCCCTTCCCCATCTGAACTATGGTCAGCCTAATTTAACTTTGTTTAGTTGTTGTCACTTGACCTAGTCCTTCCGCAATGTAGGTAAACTATTAAAAAAGGCAGTGATATGCAAAAGTTTACTGTTATGTAACCCACTCAATTTCAGATGCAACTGTCCGGAAAAGGGATTTAAGTTCAGTGGAGGAAAAGCTCAAGGGAGAGATTAAACAAATGAAGGAACAACTAAAACTTACAGAATCGAAATTGTCCAGTGTTAAATCCGATGTCACTAGAAGCACTGAAAGAGGTTCGTATGTTTTAAGGTTGAGTCATCCTATAACGAAATGGCGAATTATGAAATGGCAAAATGTAATTGACTTAACTTGTTTCTGAAAATCAAAACATACACTAACAAAGCTTATGTAAACAAGAGAAGCATTACTTACTTTTAAATAACTTGCTATAAGCCAGATTATTTGTTAAATCAGAAGGCTTACATGGATTATATCAACGAAAAATAAATTATAATTAAATATATTGAACCAAGCACTTAAACTTTCAAGATTTATGAAGAGTGATATGGATCTGATATGTCTTAATTACTTTTTAACACTCTATATAACAAGTACACGAAGCAAGATTTCGAAATGACAAATATTATATTGAACAGGTTAATCATCTAAGTTAATGTCAAAATATTACATTTTGAACAACGTAAGCAAAACATAAATATATAAGCTATGACTAGCAGTGTCTAACAAAATTTGACAATCATACATGTAATATCATTATTTTCAAGACCCCTAGCAGTTATTATTTACAGAAAAGACTTGGAAATATTCGCATCATTTTAAATGAAACTAAACAGAAATGTCTGGGAAATCTTGTCAAATTCATCTTAACCATTCTGCGATCTTTTTTTACAACACAACATATTTACATTTAAAGTGTTATCCAAGTGTAGATATTTGCTCATGTTGCTATGAACACACATTTGGTAAGATACTGGAAAGGACTAAGGCATCGAGAACAGTAAAACCATTGAAACATTAAAACACATACTACATCAATGAGAGCTAACGCATACACCACAAGAACCGACACATAGATGCAATAAGGGGTTCTAGCGGGGGGAAACAGTTCCGAGCTGATTCAATGTAAATGCACCCCATTAACTTCGCTGGTGATGAAAAATAAACAAAACTGAGTTCAGAAATCAATTACAACAAATAAGAGAAAAGATAATTATATGAATTGTTCGTAATAGAGACAGAACTTCAGCAACACCACAAATGCCACATTTTGATCTGGAGTATAAAAAAAATGTCCGAGTAAAAAATATGTATTTTTAAACGGACCATACAACTTTATAATTCCTACTATTTCAACAACGAGCAACTATCATAACGTTTAGAAAGCTATAAAATCTCCCCCTACTTCAAAAACACACAACAGTCGGATACATGTACAAAACAATTAAAGAAAGTCTGAATCAGAGTCAACATTGTATGTCGGAGTAAAATGGCATTTCTTCCTGTACATGGTAATTACTCTGATTTTGTAAAATATCTCGTAAAAGTTCATACTCAGACTATGTTACAATGTAGTACGAAACAGCACATAGTTAATCCGTATCGAAATTCAAATCTCCAGGTTCTGATCTTCCATAATGTTTAAATTGACATTTTTAAATACCAAATAATCATCATGCCCATATATCTTAATTTTATTTGAAAAGTCCGTAATTATCTCAACAAACACAATTTTAGCGGAAAAACCAGGTTTGTTAGATTTTAACAGTATTTATTTTTCATTTTTCAGTTGCCATGACAGCTTTTGTATCAGCCTATGTAAGCTTAACCGTTGGAAGTGTTGTGAAGTTTACCGATGTTAAATTCAGTGAAGGAATGGGTGATTTGTCAACCTTTAAGAGCACAGGCAAATTTAAATGTGGAAAACGTGGTTTGTATATTGTGTCCGTTACAATCATGTTTAATATTAATGGCAGTGAATTCCATATTTACTTGAATGGTAAAATATTCACGAAGAATTATAAACACCAACATGACAATTGGTGGCATTCCTCTTCAGCAGTGATAGCTATTGAACTTAATACGAATGATACTGTGTGGGTAGAGATTGGAGGTGCTACTACTGCTGTAAATGGAGGTTTATATTCACGTTTCACAATTATCAAAATACACTAAACTGGAAATTTAAAATGGAATATAAATCTATACTAACTATTTTTGTGTGTTTTTTTTAAATCCTTTGAAAAAAATACAAAGTTAAATATGTACATTGTAATGCAAACATTTATCTGTTTTTTTTTTAAATAAGAATATAAAATGAAGATAAGCTATTAATTGAGTAAAATATTAATTTAAATCCTGTATATTGTCCAGCTGTGATTATTTATAAATGTCTGAATTTCGATGGCAGATCAATGATTTTCTTTTTTAAATTTATTAACATCTTTAATTTGACGCAATTTTAAGCTTAATATTATTGTGAGACATTTTTCTTATATAAACATGATAAATGCACTAACATGTAATTTTGAAATAGTATTACTCTAACATTTAAGGCTTAATTGGTACTGACCTCTCTGTATGAAATCCCTATTTTTACTAATGGATAATCAAGGAGAATGTAAAACTGTTTCAGATATGGAGGGATTGAATGTAAAAGCCAAAGTTGTATTCTATGTTTTTATGCTCTCAATGTCAGCAGTGTAAAAACAAACAGTATCGTATTTCAAAACAAATGTCATGTAAAGAGATGTCATCTGCGAATATTCTAATATGATACATGCATCTAATAGGTTTACAAATGTCGTTTATAAACCTAATAAAATTAGGGATAGACCCAGTACATACATAAAGGCAACAGTAGTATACCGCTGTTCAAACTCATAAATCCATGGACAAAAAACAAAATCGGGGTAACAAACTAAAACTGAGGGAAACGCATAAATATAAGAGGAGAACAACGACACAACACTACAATGTAACACACACAGAAACGGACCAAGCATCAGACAAAATCCCACGAGAATAACAAATATAAGATCAAAACCAAATACAAGAATTTGGGATAGACAAGTACCGTGACACGTCTTATCGCAATGTCAATTTACACTCAAAAATAAGAGAAAACAAACGACGCAACGTTAAATTGTAACACACACAGAAACGAACTATAATATAACAATGTCCATATTCCTGACTTGGTACAGGACATTTTTAAAAGAAAAAAATGATGGGTTGAACCTGGTTTTGTGGCATGCCAAACCTCGCACTTTAATGGCAATGTTAAATATAACATTGAAATGACAACATAATATTACAGGACTACAATACAAATAAATAGGAGAACGTATTAGACAAAGAAACACATGATTAATGAATAACAAAAAGCATCAGGTTTAAAATTCAATACGCCAAAACGCGCCTCGTTCACACAAGACTCACTAGTGACGCCCAGATATAAAAGATCGAAAGCGAAAAAAAGTACAAAGTTGTACAGCACTGAAGATCAAAAGTTGAAAAAGGTTGTGTCAAATACGGCTATGTTTTATATGCTTGGGATAAGAACATCGTTATTATACATGTGAGGTACACCTGTTCTGACAACTGTTGGAGATGAATAAAACACACCTTAAGCAAATTTATGTCATATGTTACCTAGGTAAATTCCAATCAAGTAAATTGAATTACTTTGAATAAAAAAAAAACTAACCATCAATATATCAATTTATATAATAAACAGACGTTTCAGTTGATATTTTATAGTGTGGCTTTCTATGTTGAGATGTTTCAATCCTGTTATCTATGATGAGTTCATTTACAACCACTGAGTCGATGTCACTGCTGGTGGAGTTTTAATTCCTTGCGGGTATCACCAGCCCATTAATAAGCACTTCTGTGTTGACTTGAGTTATAATTGATCAATTAATAGTCATAAATTAACTGTTAACAAAACTTTGATTTTTTGAAATACGAAGGCTTTTTCTACATCAGGAATAGATTACCTTAGCTGCATTTGGCAAAACTTTTAGAAATCTATGGTCCTCAAAGCTCTTCAACTTCGTATTTTATTTAGCTTTTTTATCATTTCTGATGAGTCTTTTGTAGACGAAACGCGCGTCTGGCGTAAATATAAAATTTCAATCCTGGTATCTTTCTAATCTATGCTGAGTTTATTTACCATCATGTGGTCCTCATTATCGACATATTATTGACCTTCCCTAAACTTATGGTGACTGTTTCAATACAGGGTACTTAATTGAATTTTTAACTTTAGCATCAAAGATGCAAATACAATATGCAAATGACAAGATTTATTTGGTATCTTGAATATTAACACTTCAACTATCCATTAACAAGAACTACGTCAATTTACGAAATGAAGTTAATCAATTTTATCTAAATAAACATAGAAAAAATTGTTGCAGTAATGAAAATGTTTGTAAGTAGATTATTTGGTTTAAGAATAATAAAAATATGTAATGGACCAGACCGCCGTGTACTCATTTATATATTCCGTATGCAAATTGTTGAGTTTAATCTTTCTTATTTATTTATGTAGAAAAAAAGTATTTAGTTGAAAATAAAGACTTCAGTGCTGCTTTTTCTTTTCTACCTTAAAAATCCCCCCCCCCCCTAAAAAAATAAGACTGATCCACGATGATATGTAAAAGTCCTCTCTCAAAGCATTCTTAAATTACCGAATACTAGTATTAATAGAAAACTCTGATATTTATAATCCAATTGACGTTGTTGATTTATACATACACAATGAGTTCATTTGGAAGCTATTAAATCGTAAAAATTTGTTTGCACTTGTTCTACATCAGGAACCAGTGGGTACGTTCGTTGGTGTGGTTCTTAAGTGTTTCTCGTTTTTGATTTTATTTATAGATAAGACCGTTGGTTTTCCTGTTTGGATGGTTTACACTAGTCATTTTGGGGGCTCATAATAGCTTGCTGTTCGGTGTGAGTCAAGGCTCCGTGTTGAATAGATATAAGTAGATCTAGTATGAGTGCCAACTAGACAACTCTCACTCCAAGTCGAAATTTGAACGGCCAATATTATGGCTTCTTACTAAAGAAAGCTTCAAAAAGGTTTAAAGGATATGATTTAGCTGAACCTAACAAAAAGTAAGGAAATTGTACCCACAAATGACTTTACATTGGGGATATCTAGATCCTTGTAAATATTACATATATTTATATCCGAAAAAAGTTCGTTAGGATTTGCCTAGTGACTTAAATTAAAAATGTGTTTGCTGCATATCAATTGATTTTGTTTAATATATGTTTTTCTGAACTTTTTAGATTCTAACATTTTGGTAAATAAACTGTTATAAAGATAAACGTCCGTTAAGATTTACAGGATGTAAAATATTGACAGACATATTCGGTCAGAACGGTTTATCCGATGCGTCATGAGGAGAGAGTCATGCTTACTGCGCGTATAAGAGTTCATCCACTATCTTTATGACGGGTCCACATAAATGATATATTGCTAGTCGAAATTTCAATCCCTTGTGGAGTTAGGATTATTATGTCATTATTATTTCCCTTGTTAAAAACTATAAATTTCATATTTCCTTATTTAATGATTTACATGAAGCTTATTCAGTATATATTTGTTAAATTAAATAGCTTTTGATGTTTGAATTCATTGGTTTAAGATATCTATTTATATTGTAAAGTTTAATATTTGCATCGTTGCAAGGCCTTTGATTACCTTCTGCAAGAAACTTATATATTTTATAGAATTCGTTTTAGATTCAAACTTTGAATCCTCTGAGGACTGACATTCAGTACAACCAAGGAAAGCAAAGCTTTCCAACCACTCTTTAAGTTAGTGCATTTGCTACATAGATATAGGAAGATGTGGTGTGAGTGCCAATAAGACAACTCTCCATCCAAATAACAATTTAAAAAAGTAAACCAATATAGGTCAATGTACGGCCTTCAACACGGAGCCTTGGCTCACACCGAATAACAAGCTATAAAGGGCCCCAAAATTACTAGTGTAAAACCATTCAAACGGGAAAACCAACGGTCTAATCTATATCAAAAAACGAGAAACGAGAAACACGTATAAATTACATATACAAACGACAACTACTGTACATCAGATTCCTGACTTTGGCACAACTTTTTGGAATTTTGGATCCTCAATGCTCTTCAACTTTGTACTTGTTTGGCTTTATAAATATTTTGATATGAGCGTCACTGATGAGTCTTATGTAGATGAAACGCGCGTTTGGCGTACTCAATTATAATCCTGGTACCTTTGATAACTTTTTAGGACAGATGCAAACATTTGCAGCGGGATTAAACGTTTTATGACTTCTTAAAACGGGTAATTTGAAGTCATTGAATGCTCCATTTCAATTCACTTTTGGCTTTACATGATTAAAGTTGTATTTTGATGATTAAATTATATACTGTTTTCAGTTTTTAGTTTTCATTTACTTAGATGTATTATAACGCTTTCACATTTGGCATCCGTCGTTTCCGTTAAATAAAACAAGCTGTGGTCCGCATACCCGAATCTCCAGCAGAATTGTTCCTGCTACACCCTATCCAAAAAAGCCTATATATTAACTGGCAATCCAAAATGTACGTCCTTCATTCTTGTCGACCTCTACTATGTAGTTCACACATATTCAAGGAATTGCATTACTGGAAATTCGACCCGAACAAACATAACATATTTGCCATTGGGTGTAAAGCAAACAACTAATCAATCGAGCATTTCTGTAAAGTACGGGTCGATAATATCGAACACATTGTAGTTGGTGTGTTACGAAAAAAATAAAATCACAAAAATACTGAACTCAGAGGAAAATCAATTCGGAAAGTCCATAATCACATGGCAAAATCAAATAACAAAACGCATCAAAAACGAATGGACAAGAACTGTCATATTCCTGACTTGGTACAGGCATTTTCAAATGTAGAAAATTGTGGATTGAACCTGGTTTCATAGCTAGCTAAACCTCTCACTTGTATGACAGTCACATCAAATTCCATTATATTGTCACCGATGCGTGAACAAAACAAACAGACACAATAGGTAAAAATGTCAAAAATAGGGGTACAGCAGTCAACATTGTGTTATCATCTTAATCACTATAAAAACAACAAATGTAATGAAGAAGCACAAAAAGGCACACATCAAATTAACATCCTCATTTACGAGTTCGCTCTAACTACAATATTTTCATTAATCACATTAAACCTGGATTCATTAATTGTTGATGTGTTAGAGGGGACATAAGTCGTTTGTGGTTTTATTTAAATTGTGTTTATCAGATGGCTTTCTTCTTAAATGATAAGACAATTTGACGTACTAGTACATTGAATTGTGATTGATATTGTATGAATATTGAATGGCGTAAAATGTTCAAAAGCACAATTGTCTCCAAAAAGAAACGTGTATTGCCATCTAACAGAATTTACTTTAATAATTGGATTGGCACATTAGAAAAGACAAACTGCTGATAGAACGCACTGGAAGTTAGATTTTCACTGATGATAAGAAAAATTATCATGAGATACCAAACGCATTTGCGTTTTTAATCCATGGTATTTAAACTAGACATTTTAACACGGGTTGGGGAAGGAGGCTCGCGGTTATAAATTAAAAAAAATGATATATATAGGATATCGTTATTTTTTCTATAAATACACTTTATCCGATCCTTAATTGAAAAAGATAATAAAAAATGGGATCACCGTTCATTTAAGCTCACAATCTGCCTTCGAAAGAAGCATGCATTTCTGTTAAGGCACTTTTTTTTCTGTTAAACAAACAGGAGAAAAAAGGTAATATCGAAATAAAAAAAGAACTAAATTACAGCAATCGCTTAAATTTTTAAATAATTTAGTTCAAGTACAGCTTATTTAAAAAAATAAAAAAATATAGCTCACCGATGAGTTAAGATTCTTCAATATTAATGCAAAACAAATGAAAACTATTCACCAAAGGCATATAATTTGGAGCTTTTGTAATAATACAAAAAAATTAAAAGTCATTTGGGCCCAAAACGAATTAATGTTTTTGTTGATTTTTGTACCATATGGTAAAGTAACAACTATTAGTGTAATAAATAAAATTTGCACACCATCATTGTTATATTAAGGCTATTTCTAAATCATAGATTAGTGCCTCAGTATAGACATGGTGGGAGTATACCTTTACAAATTATCCGTTGATAGATTTCGAAACTTATATTCCGACTTCTACATGTTTTACGGGAAAAAGACTATTGGGGTATGAACACAAAAAAAAGAGAAAAAGCATGTTTCGATACTTTTGACATACTAGGTGTAGTAATCATCTGCTTTTTACAGAGTTATCTCCCTGTAGTTTTATGAACCACATGAACAGGTTAGACATAATGTAAAATTCACAAAAAAATAATCCGATGTTAACTGTTGCATTTTGAAATACAAAAGTTGTAACATGACAGAAAACTTCAATACTGACAAGCAACAGAAAAAATACCGCAAGAACTGCGATGTAATTCAATCTTATTCTCCATATACGATCTCAAGGTTTATATGTATAATCACACAAGTATGCATACTACAATTAAACCTTTACTGTCTAGATCAAACGATTGCATTAATTGAAACCTTTTGCCGTTTTCGAACCAAAAAATCACAAAACATTCTGTGTTTTTTTATAAAATTTATAGGTAGTATAATAATACTTTAAGCTCACTGAACTCTGGGAAAATTCGAAAATCAATCAATTTTGCTTTTAGAAATCGATATTCAACTGTATAAAAGTCCGGTAGGAATGAAAATCAATTATTTTGAATTAATGGTTACTTTTTTTTTCTCAATTTTTCCATAAATTAGACAATATAATCAAAATGAAAAATGACGGTACAAATCACAACCTTCACAAAACTATGACAAAACATTTCTAAATATTGAATATTACAGGAATTCTACTGTGAGGAAATGAAGGCATTGGTATTAACATTAAGTTTCGATTTTATTTTATCATTTACTACAGTCTTGTTTTCTTTTTTTTGCAGAAAGAGAAGACAATAAACGACGACAGACCATTGGTCGGTTATCCCAATTGTCGAAATATAAATATACCGCTACATAAAAAAAGTGTATACTGATTGTCTTTTCAATAGTTAATGTATTGGTTGTATATTTCTGCAAATTTAACTTTGTCAACTGTAGCTGCTTTAATAAGTTTCATTTTTCTTCCTTGTTGCATAACACAGTGCTGAACGCTTTGTTGTGTCCGTCTGTCGAAAGAGTGTTTGTATGTTTTGCATTTCAAATGTAAATATAAGTGTGTTTTTGTTGGTATGTTTGCAATTGCGATATTAGAAACAGAAAGACAATATACTGATCGGAAACCGAACAGATGATCATATTTTATAAATTATAGCTAATGTATCTGATTTATGAAGGAGCTGTATTGCTAATATTAATGTGAATAAGAAAAATAAAATAGGCGATAGAATCTGAAATGTCATTCAAACTCATATGTGAAAGACATACAGACGTCATAATTGCATAAAATGAAAAATGACAATAAGACAGACAACAGCAAACATCGTATTAAAAGCTAAAGACTGTGCTACAAAAACGCACCAAAACTTGGGAACTTTTGTGGTACGGGATGGTGACTATTACCCACTCAACAACAGCTTTTTACCCGTCGTGTAACTCGTATAGTAAAGGTTCTATTTTGAAAAGGGAAATTGGTTGTTATTACGACAATAATACTTTATCCATGGTTATCAGGTACACAGACATTTATTAACGATCAACAACATTGTGAGTTCATCTGTATGTGGAGACCTAAACTGATCTACTCGTAGCTCTTAATAAGGTATTGAGTAAAAATATGGAAACCACATCAACTATGAGAGAAAAACAACAGAACAATATAAAAACTGAACGGCTACAAAAACAAACACCAACATACATAGAAATGGACTATTTGATAACAAATGTCATATTTCTTAAGTCTGTGCCCATATTTTCATGTTTGCCACAAATTATAACTACACTAGACTTTTGTGTATATAGAGTTGAAGTACTAATCTGTGAAGACATAGACTATCAGAACATATAAGACTGCAACGATTGTCTGAACAGTTCTTAATTTACTGCAGTCCATAATTCTTGAAGGTGCATTAAATACAGAACTAACTTACATATTAATTGTTTATTCATTTTAAAAAGGTTCCAACCAACACAACCGTTTCAGATCAAAGTTGATTTATATAATACATAATGCGTATTTTGAGGTTGTCTTGTCGTTAAATACATATAGGGGCATCAGGATTAATAAACGAAAGACCGACCGTAATTGATAATCAGGATGAAATTTTATACATTGTTATAACCCTCTTTTTTTCTTTGTTTTTATTTTCATCATATATTGTATTATATTCACCTGATACTGGCATATCCTGAACATGCATGACCTATTGCCACTTGATGTTAAGAAACCTTCAAATTCATTCATCAATTGTTTTATTATGTTGTTGGGTTTTTTTAAGACATATTAACGTTTTATTCCTAAATATTTCCTGTATACAATTACCTTAGTCATTCAGGAACAGGCTAAGTTAAGCCCGCCACATTATTTATGTTTATGTCTGTCGTCTGTCCCATGTCAGGAGCCTGTAATTCAGTGATTGTCGTTTGTTTATATGTTACACATTTGTTTTTCGTTCATCTTTTTTATATTTATAAGGCCGTTAGTTTTCTCGTTTGAACTGTTTTACATTGTCTTATCGGGGCCTTTTATAGCTGAATAAGCGGTATGGGCTTTGCTCATTGTTGAAGGCCGTACGGTGACCTATAGTTGTTAATGTCTATGTCATTTTGGTATCTTGTGAACAGTTGTTTGATTGGCAATCATACAACATCTTCTTTTAATAAAAAAAATACCTAAAAATGGTTTTAAAAAGGGTTATGTCCCTTTGAATGCTGGTAAAAAAAATTGGTAAGAATTATACAATTTAAGTATGTCAGACTTGATTCTGATGTGTACAAATCCAAGGCAAATAAGTGTTTAGATGATGTTTTGTCGGTGCAAAATGCAGACGGCACACTGGCAAATTGTAAACTTTAGCGGCCAAAACCAAAAAAAACATGACATTAGTTGATAAATACCTCAATGCTAAAGTGTCATCTGCAGACCAATTCACATATAAGATTTTTCAACAGAATGATCTTTAGTACATGGTTAACACTGAAATGGAAAATCACATGTTGTATATAAACAAAACTGTAGGGGTGATTTAAAATTTGACACGGAGGCTCAAGTAAAATGGGGATTAGCATGGCAAGAAAGGCCTCAATGTAATATATGTGGGTTCAAAAGTGAATTTGATAAATTATATGAAGAAGAAATAAAACCATTATTGTTTTACCATTTAAATCAAACAGTCTTTGTAGGGTTTGTCTTTTCGACACAATGTTGGGTGTGTACCACGACAAATCTTGGTTGATATGACAGACAAGTGTTCAGGGTTGATGCATCTCTTCTGATGACACATATGACACATCAACTTCCTCTGATAGGTCAAATTTCTCAGTGTGTAACATGCATGCAAATCTGTGACCATACAATGTTCTTTTTTTCTGTCCCAAGGAAACCTAACACTATAAACTGAATACACTTCGTTGGTCCACACATTTGACTAAAAAAAACACCCGTAAACATCCATTTCAAGGCAATTTTCCCTCAAACGTGCTTTTTGTGTCTCAATCTATTTCGAATAGTACATGTTTACAACGTATGAACTGGTTTAGTAGCCTTTATTTAGTAATAATTTTTAAAAAACGAAAGTCAAATAAGGTCACGAGTGCACATGTAGTTTCCCTAAGTAGGTGTATTATCACCATTGATTTTCCCCTATTAGTCTTTGTTAAATTGGCATATAAAAAAAATGTACAGTATTTACCTTTATTTTAACCTAAGAAATACTTTGCATGTATAAAGTTTAATCTTTTCAAGCGCTACAGTGAAAATTTCACACTACATTTCATTGCAAATAAGAAAGTAACCATCACCGGAAGTAAACAACCCAATTTTTACACTGTTATTTACTGGTTACCTGCCTTGGTAACTATGTAACCTTAACGTTTCAAAATATTTTATAAGACCATCAAATAAAAAAAGAATGATGCTTTCAGACACCCAACATACATGTTTATGACTCAGAAAAATTTAAGTGCATTGAAATGCAGGGTTAATTTTCTACAACTGTCAAATACAAGGGAATATTTTTTTAGGCCTACTTTCGTATACAACCGAATGGAACGTACCATGATTTGGTGGTATTACACCTAAAAGCAAAATCACTATATGACCTTTATTTAAAACTTTAGAGAGCATTTTACCCATTTAATCCCGAAAGAAACATGAATTGTCTAACTTTGAACCATATAAGGTTAACACAAAATAGTTTGAATGAATGATAGTCAGATAATATTCCGGATGACATATTGAAGTGCTCAAATTCTAAAATGAAAACAAAACCCTTGTTTTAAAGAATTAGATTATACAATTTACAGTACATTTGTAGGACTGTTTTTGTGTAAATGTTTTTCTTTAAGTAACTTTTTTACGACCCAATTGACGCCTATGAGAATCTTTTATCTGTTGATCTCAGGTTAAATAGCGTCATCACTTCTAAATCTAAAATTTTTAGAATGTTTACTTTGCAATAGCCTTCTATGGAGACAATTTATAAGCATAACTTATATCTGAAATCAATTATTTTATCAAATATTTAATAAACGTTGTCATTATGAAAGACGAACAAGTGAAAATGAACATCTTATTTTTCAATGTTCCACAATTTCATTATAAAACAACAGTTTATTATTTCCAAGAACATCATTTTTGATGGCTTCAAATTCTTTACTCGATTTTTTTTCTTTAAAAACCAAATTCAACGAATTTTAGAACCCACAAACATATAGCATTTGCTCAATCCACGCACGACCATATAGTTTTTGCTCAAACAACGCATGAAAATTGTTACCCTAGAACAAAAGTACTTTCACAGCTGCACACAAAACATTATATAGAAAACGTACGAATGAGCAACTCGAATCCCACCAACACCCAAGGTGATCTTAGGTGCTCCGTACGGTTAAGCATGTGCCGGGATACTCGTATTATTAAAAGCCCGGTAATTTTCAAATCAATAAGATGGTTAAGTAAACTTGTTTTCATTTTAATCAAGGACAATAATTACTTTTTACGTGTAATTTTGTATGCCTTTAAATAAGTATATTTCATTGAAATTTGATATCGTTCGGGATGTTTCTGTCGTTCTGAAAAGTAAGATAACTCCATGGAGGTATATTAGAGTGAATAACGGTAGAACGGGAAAATTGTGTATAACAACTGAAAATAGTTTTCATTCAAGTAATTAAATTATATTGTGCAACAATGTATAATGTAAGAAATAATTGTACGTCCAAAACAAAAGTTTTCCGCGTAATTAACAAAATCATTTTACAAAATACAATTGGTGTAGATTGCCGTTCACACAGTATATCACTAATAAGAAAACCTCCTCAAACAGTCGTTTTTGTAAATTACTAATACAAAATTAGATTATTGTCGAAATATGTAAGCCTACAAAGCACGGTCAGGTTTAAATCAATTCAGTTATTGACATTTGGTTTCAAAGGTATTAATATTTTTTTTTGTATTTTATCTTCCGGCGTGTTCAATTTTTAGTTTGTATAAACGACTGTTAAGGGCGATACAGTTACAGGGGAGGTAATGACGTTGCCTATGTAAAATGTTATTTTCGCGACGTCAAACTGTGACATATCGGGAAAAGCTGTGTTTTCGACTGATTTTTATCATTCAAACTGATTTAACTTGTAAACGAGTTTATGGACCCCTCTTTTTATAATGATATTCGGTTGTATTACATGTGAAGATTATTTGTACCAAATTTCATGAAAAAGTCAATGATGCCATTTTTTTTAGATTTGATAAATATACATAAAAAGTAAAATCACAAAAATACTGAACTCAGAGGAAAATCAATTCGGAAAGTAAAAAGATGACTTTTGTTTCTACATTCATGAACATTTGATAAATTTTAGTTATTTCTAGAAAGAATATTTCATAAATTTATTAGATACTTCTAAAAAATACAGCTTATGAATAATTTAACCAAAAAACAGCTTGTGTTTATCTTTTAAAACAACAAAGTTTCTGTCGGGAGGAAAAATACGTCCACAAATCCGAATTTTGAGCAATTATCGGAAATTTCGACCTCATTTTACTCAAAAAGTAGCACATGAAGGTATATTTTGTATTGCATATTTGATTTCAGCAGGTAGAAAATAGCATACATGTATATATCTTAAAGGTGAAAATTATCACCGTCAGAAATAAATTGTTGGATATGCCATTAACGTCACAATCAAACTACGTTTTTACGCCTATATTTTAAATTCCCAGACCATCGCACTAAAGCGTATGGATGCATCATATTTTAGCGTAGACCATCGCACTTAAAAGGAGGAGTTGTAGGAACAAAATTGGGTTCACCACAAATGTGTACTTTAGTGTGCATACAGAGAAATATAATACACTATGTATTATATTTTATATCTCTGGTGCAGAAATGAAGAAGTCCATGTCATCCCAAAGTAAACCCCAAAAATCATTCAGATAAAGAAATGAAAGCCGATTGATTGATTGATTGATTAGTGTTTAATACCACTTTCAACACTAAATGTTCAAATTTAATATTGTTAATGTTTTATTAGATTTAATTATGTTTTGAAAATAATATAATTCTAAATCTTTTTTGTATTTTATTTAATTTAGTGACCAGCAACCAACATTAGAGGAACCATATATAGGGATCATAGTTATCCTCTTTTTCAACACATAACTTCTGTCAACTTAATATCTTGGATATTTGGTATCATATTAAAAGCTTTATCATGGTTAAGTACAAATCATTTTTTTCAAACTAAACTGTCATTTAAAGAGTAGATAGTACATCAAAACAAATTGGCTGCAACAATGCACTGATGTTCAGTTGTTTAATAAACGTATTACGAAATGGGTGTTTTTATAATGGCCCTGTTTTATGTCCTCGGTCAGTAATAATGGCCTCGGATATCTGTAATGGTCCTCGGCGTTACCTCGGGCAATTACAGACTTTTTCGACCATTATTACAGTCTTTGGACATATAACTGGGCCATTATAAAAACACCTATTCATAAATACTATAGTTATATATCTGTGTAAAATATAAGGCATGTATGATAAAGCAAAAATACAAAACTAAACATATCAATTATCTTGTTAACGATTACTAAGTAAAACTCATCATTGATATCAGGATTTAAATTGTGTACGTCAGACGCCCGTTTTGTGTAGGGTGATGCTGGAATCAAATGAAGTTAAAAACGCCAAAACAAAAAACTAAGTTGAATAGCATTAATAATATAAAAAAATTCTTAAGATGTATCCACTGCCTACTCTTAAGTATCAAAAGTTCTTTGACATAGATAAGATAAAGATAAAGATAAAACGAAGTCTGAAAAAGAAATTTGAAAAACTCACAACGTTAAATAAAGGCAACAGTAGTATACCGTTGTTCAAAATTCATATATCGATAGAGAAAAAAAAATCCGGGTTACCAACTAAAACTTAGGGAAACGTAAGACAACTACGACACAAAAGAGACACAACACCGAAATGTAACACACACAGAAACGAACTATAATGTAACAATGGCCATTTTCCTGACTTGGTATAGGGCATTTTATGAACAAATGGTGGGTTGAATCTGATTTTGTGGCATGCCAAAACTTCCACTTAATGGCAGTGTTAATAATAACATTAAAATTACAACATTACACGACAGGGTTACAATAAATAAACAGATAAATGGTACAAAATATAGGACAGAGAAACAAACGTATAATAGCCATCAACAGGTAACAGGTTAAAACATATTTGTATACGCCAGACGCGCGTAATTATAAGTTATTAAAAAAAAAGATGTTACACTTGCTATTTTATTATTAACCTAAACAGGAGATATGAACTCAAATCAAAGTAAACCAGAAAAAAATGAAAATTAGTGTTAAAATCAAGACACATTTATAATATAATTAGGTCTTTCCACTTTTCTGTGGAAAGACCTATTGTTTTTCTTCTGATTATTTTTTTTTTTTTCTTCCGCCTAATTTTGTTCTTGCGATAAACATTTGTTTCGCAATATGTCGCTTAGATATTTTGTATATGATATCGAACAGTTTATGCGCTTTTGAAATTTACCCTGCGTAAACGAATACTTTTCTTTGTAGGAGTTATCTCCCCAAACACTGTTTTCCTTGTTATGGCATCTCCTTCGCAACCGTTAAAGATTATGACAAATTTATTTTACAAAATTGTTCGTTACATCCTCAGTAATTTTTGGCGTATTTGGATCGAAGCGATTCGAAGAAATTTTATAGGAGTTATCTATCTTTTCGGAATAAATTTGTCGGTATGTTTTTTTTAACTCATAAACCGTTAACCGTATAACCCTGGAATGTTTTTATTTGAGTCCCCTGATTCCTAACTTAGAAAATTAGGTCAAGGTCAAAGGTCAAGGTCATATTTTAGATTTTCATATGTCTTTGATTTCCCTATAACTCTTTAACGGTTATAGATACAAAAAAATTAAGCAGTGAAAAATGCTTGGTACTTCAAGGGGCAACTTTTTTTACATTATGACTATATTGATTTTACCATCATGTAAGGGACATAACTCCCATCGATGGTTTTTAAAAGGCCATTTTTAGGCAAAACTCTTAAACAAAAGGTCCTTGACCCATAGGGTCTTTTGCAATGACCTTGTGGATCAATGACCTTGACGAAGGTTACAAGGTCAAAGGTCAAGGTCATCAAATTATGTGGTTTTGGCACTATTTAAACAGTTTTATGTGTGTTTGAATTTCAACCAACCAACCAACCAACCAACCAACCAACCAACATACCAACCAACCAACCAACCAACCAACCAATCAATCAATCAATCAATCAATCAATCATGATCATGATCAATCAACCAATAATGATCATGATCAATCAATCAATCATGTTTCCGTCTCATGTGTTTCTTATAGGGTTCAACCAACCAACCAACCAACCAACCAACCAACCAACCAATCAACCAATCAATCAATCAATCAATCATGATCATGATCAACCAATCATGTTTCCGTCTCATGTGTTTAATATAGGGTCCAAGATCTTCTTTGTGTCTTTTTCCGTGTTTCAATTGACCCTATCCAATGTGTTTAACCAACCAACCAACCAACCAACTAATCAATCAATCAATCAATCAATCAATCAATCAATCAATCAATCAATCATGATCATGATCAATCAATCATGTTTCCGTCTCATGTGTTTAATATAGGGTCCAAGATCTTCTTTGTTTCTTTTTCCGTGTTTCAATTGACCCTATCCAACGTGTTTAACCAACCAACCAACCAACTAATCAATTAATCAATCAATCAACTAATCAATCAATCATGATCATGATCAATCAATCATGTTTCCGTCTCATGTGTTTAATATAGGGTCCAAGATCTTCTTTGTTTCTTTTTCCGTGTTTCAATTGACCCTATCCAACGTGTTTAACCAACCAACCAATCAACCAACCAACCAACCAACTAACCAACTTATCAATCAATCAATCAATCAATCAATCAATCAATCAATCTGTATGACTGTTTAATCATGACAGTTTATTGAAGGAACAAACTCTCAATTATTCAAGAAAAATTGAAATTTAATATTGTTCTTACGTCACTTCTGAAAAAAAAATCCACATGTTCTCTGAAACTACAAGTACAATCGACCTCAAAATTTGCAGTCAGCAGGGCATACATGTACTAAACGTTTATAAAAAAATTTGGTGCAGATATCTCTCAAAGCTTTTCCTAGAGAAAAGAAATGGCAATGCCGTAAAAATAGCTTGCTAGGTCCGTAAATCTCAGTAAAAACCTACAATAAAATGTCCGCTCCGAGTTTGAAATACTAATCTGTGTTACAAACAGGTGCTGAAAAATGTACATTATCAGAAAATAATCAATAAATGTGTTTTAAAGTTACACCGGATCAATTAAATCCAAAACATGCACTACTTGTGAACTGTCATCAAAATGTCAATTTCCTACAATGACAAAAGAAATTACATTGTGTACATTCCATCTCTATAGATGTTGTCTGTTTAACGTCCCCACCTAAAAAGAAATAAAAAGACTATCTTTTCGTTATTATAAACCCGTGTCACGTGATGTGGCGCGCGCGCTGTACCTAAAATAAAAGAAAAACTTTCCAAACTAAACATGAAACTTCTCCGGTAACAATAATATAGACCCCATACAGAAACAAACAAACAAACAAACAAACAAACAAACAAACACCCCCCAATTCAATTAATTTTACAGGGGAAAGACCCCCTACAATTGCTTTTTTAAAGCAATTGATTTATATTTGTTTACTGGATTTCACAAGGGTTACTTGCAAATATTCGCTGTCAGTCTCTGATATCCCCCACCCCGGGCCCCCTATCCTGTCAGCTCATGAGATACAACACACAGACAAGGAATATGAACCCATATCTCAAATGAAAGTCCTGAATAACATACAAGTTTACATACATGTACATGTTTGCTACCTAGCTATCTCAAACGCTAATTGTGTCCCAGACCATGAACGTTACAAATCTATGGTAAGATAAAGGAGAATTGGTTAAACGTCTCTAAAACCAGGTATACTTGTTTCAAACTAATGTTTGCAGAACCAATCAAAATTTTTCGGCGAAACATAACTAATAGCCAGTAAACTTGAAGGTATTAAACGTTCTAACCTTATTTTTTGTTCATCTAACGTATCGTTATTATACTGTCAGAACATGTTTCGTTTACGACATGGATCTATTTTACTGACTTTATCTCCAGCAATGTTTCTCTCACATATATTATTTATGTGACAGGCTTAAGTAAATAAAAGTATTTTGGCATAATGTTGTATATTTAGAAAATATTTAACAAAACATATGTACTTAACAATAATTCGACACTTGCACGTACATCGTAGTGCAGAAATGTCACTTGACGTCAGTATGGTATAAAGAAAAACATATAGTAACCCGTATATCTATAAAGAATGCATTTGAAGATATAAGTTTTATAATATGTTCTACGATGTCAAAGAAAATGCGTAGTTAATTCTTTTCATCTTTACAATCTAATCTAATATCCAGCATGTGCTTTTCTCCTTATTATTATTTGTATTGTGTTCCTTGTTGTTCATGTATACAAAGTTGTCTGCAAAATAATAAGGCGAGTATCGGTAATGAGTTTGTAATGCTTGTTTCATAATTATTATTTCACAATATAGATAATGTATGACGTGTTAACTGCAAACATAAACAGGTGTTATTCAAATTGGTTTGAATAATACAGACAAACTGGTGCCTTATTTTAGAATAATTGCGTTCTGGTAAATTGAATCTATAAACTTCAAGATATAAAACTTAGATATTCTCGAGAAAAAGCGTTATTTCAATATGGCATTGAAGATGTTACACGCATGTGCTTTTGTTCTTTTTACAATATCACTAAAGGATAATGTGCTTGCGAATTCTTGTGAAAACGACAACTGTCAAGCTGCGATTGACATACCTTTAATAACAAAGTTAAATGCACCATTGAAAGCAGAACTGGACATTTCCGGTTTGACAACACAACTGAAGGAACTGATAGGAAACGAAGTTAAACAGGCTGTTTCCGTTGCAATGAAGGATTTTGAAAATATTGTGGATAAGAAAGCTAAGTCTGCCCTAGAAAACTTACAAACGTTTAACAATCTGACAATTTCAACTTTTCGACAGGAAATGAAAGGTAAGAGGAACACATTAAATTGTTTTCGTCTTCTTATTTAATCCTTTTGTTGCATCGGGTTTATGGATGTCAGTGGTATATCCCTGTAATTTATTAATTTCTGGTATGTCTCTTTACTTGATTTATTGTATATCTCTGTACTTTTAGTGGTATAACTCTATTTTAAAAGGAAAAAGATATCAAAACCGTCAGTATGTGCCAATATCAAGTCAAGTGTGTAATGTTTTTACTGTCTTATATTTGTTATATCTTCATGTGTTTTGACATTTGAGAAGTAAAACGTTGATCGCAGACCTTTGAAAGTGTCTCACAATTTGTGTTGAGTAGAGACGAATGAGATCTTGACATACTACACTGACAAAAAACTGTGTAATGTATCCTCTAAATTTTTTGTCATTTGATAAGCTCATGCATTACGTCTGAGATTCTATCCATACAATAACGGATCTCCTATAAATCTATTTGATAAAAGATATACAATGATTATATCAATTGATCTAGTATGTAATTCTTATCTGATTCTTAAGGTAGCACAATACAAAGATTTTTTATCCCCAATCAGACATCTTTAAACTGATGTAATTCCACTCATCTATCTTTAAATTTTATAAATGAGGTACCAAATGAAAGAAGAAGGATTAATCTTTCAAATTGTGATAATTTCATTATGACATAATTATTACATAATTAATTGTTATGTAATTACTTGCCATATTGTGATGTCCATAATTGAATGAATTTAGCTTCTTTGTTATTCATAGCATCCCAAAATATTTTATAGATTCTTGTACAACACAGCTTGACCTCCAAAACTGCTAAATTCATTCAAGTGTGGACATCACAATATAGCAACTAATTACATAAAAATTAATTATGTAATAATTATATCACAATGAAATTATCACAATTTGAAAGATTAATCTTTCTTCTTTCTTTTGGTACCTCATTTATAAAATATAAAGAAGGATAAAATGAATTACATCAGTTTAAAGTTGTCTGATTGGGAGGGAAAAAATCTTTGTATTGTGCTACCTTAAAATTATCAAATTTCACAGGAAATTTAAAGAACATATACTTGCATATCATACAATCAAAAACTACACACAGTTACATAATAGATGGGATATAAGGCATTACATGGGATCTTTTTAAATAAGAGCTGGAAGAGGAAAGTGGGACAAAATTGTCAAAAAAGTGGGATATGGAAAAGGAGCACGTATGTGCCAGTCCCTTTATTTAAGTAAACAGAAAACCTCATATTAACTTTAGATATTATTTGTTTTCGGATACGGCATCTGTCTATGGTCATGCAGCTATTAAATTTAAAAACGAGTCGAATCACAATAACTACATATGATGACCTCTTCAAAACGGAATGTTCCGGGCTAATGTTTATATTTTCAGATATTGAATCAATTGTAAAGTTAATTTTTTAGGTATATATACGAGTCTATATTAAGTATGTATATGAAAAAGTTGCTGCATAAACTCCAAATATTACAAACAAATAATTACATCAGATGCATGTTACATTATAATACGTTATTCTGATTGGCTAACTGCACATCACGTGTTATTTCTAACGCAATTGCATTACCCAATTAAACTTACCATTCATAATAAAGTGCATAGGTGAATCAAATAATCATATTGATAAAATTCGTGTTTTCATATTCCTAGCTTAAATAAATGTAACTATAAGTATTGAATGCTTCTTTTTGTAACTTCATAGTTGCGCACATTTTTAGAATAAACTTCGGTCAACGCTTTTACACCCCAAAGAAATAACAAAAAGAAGCATTCAATTCTTAAATAAACAGAAAACTAAAATGTGCTGGAGGTAGCTTTATTAGATCAGCGATTTCCAATCAGGTTCTTATTAATAAAAAAAAACGTTGGGTTTCATTTAATGATTATTTAGACTGTAATATATGCTGTGCATTGTTGTTTGTCTGCACGTATTTTTTAATGCTTTTGATCGTTTTTGTTTTGCATCTCCTTCATAATACTTTAATTCTAAATTAACCCTATTTATTTTAGATGAATCAACAAAGACGGCTAAACAACTTACTGAACTCGAATTAAAAGTTGAAAGGAATAATGAATTCCATAATACAAAACATAACATGTCTGCCAACGAGATCCGTTCTGTGACTGTAGTGAGCAATACACTTGATGCAAAGATTGCACAAATGAAGGAAAACCAAATCAAAACAGAATCAAAACTGTCATCTATTGAATCTGAAGTCACTAAAAACAGTGCGAAAGGTTAGTTTGTTTGATTTTTTTCTCTCTGTTTCTATTAATACTTCAATAAACAATAATGGAAAACGCAGACCATTTTGGTGATATGATGTTATTTGAAATTCAATATCTGATCGTCTGCTAGACGAAGGTTTGCACATCAAATGTTGTAATAAAAAGCAATACAGAAAGAGTCATGGTTAAAAAGGAGTAATCCTACATGTAATTTTCTGAATCCTTCAAGTTATACTCATTTCTTCTTTTCATTTAATACAAACATGAAGGTAGATCACAATTTTCTCTTTTTAATTTTTAGATTTTTATACAATTAAAACATCGTCGAAATTTCTTTAAAATTGTATTCATTTTTTTTTAGTGTTAAAATATTATCTGCAATATGAACAAGACAATTACACAGCTTTTTTATTTTATTTTTTTGGGTAAATCCGACACAAACAAATAAATGAATTTGTCGATCAGTTAAGGACAGTTTGTTTTAGTCTGATAAAACATAATTAGCGCTAATTAGTTTTATCATGTATTACAACAAATATGTAAGTGATGATCTTTGCGTAATTAACATTTTAACTTTAAGGATTAATTATTTTCAAAAATAATTATGTTCGAAGACAATGAAATAATGACAAAATGGTTTGGATTCAAAGTGGCGTATTACAAATAAAATATTTATTTAGTAATGTAATTTCTTTGAGACAACTTGATTCTAACATTATGTATGTAATGGACTAACAAGTCATAAAAATCGCGTGATTTCGTTCTTTGCTAGACATGATACTTTGAATATTGAACTTGAGTTTTGAGACATCCTAAATTTTAAAAGACAAAACGTTTCAACAAATTCTTCTCATAATATCTGTATTTGCACATTAACATTGAACTCGGTCGTAAATTTTAATAAGGTTTAAAGATCCGGAGGGATGATAATACCAAATCGATGTTGTCAGTATAAACACTGCAGTACTTAACAAAAATAAGACAGTTGTCAAAAAATTTAAATTTCGATTTCGAAAATTGAAATTTGATGAAAAATATAACTTATTTCAAAAGGTTAAGATATGAAAATGAGTAAAAATATAGATTTGGCTTCGTTGTTTTCGGTGATATCGTGACCACATTGTCCCATGAATATGTATCGAACCAACTGCCCGTTCTTATAATTGTTCCATAATATGCATGCTAACTCTATATAACATTATGATGTTTATTTTCTAGTTGAGTGGTTGTCAGGAATATGACAGTTCTTGTCTATTCGTTTTTGATGCGTTTTGTTTTTTGATTTTGCCATGTGATTATTGACTTTCCGAATAGATTTTCCTCTAAGTTCAGTATTTTTGTGATTTTACTTTTTGTCATATCTTTTATGTCGGTATAAGTGTTGCATCATCTTACTTGTTTGCATCTGATGGACAGTTGCTTCAATTCACAATCATGCATTATATTATTCTTGTTACATCTCTAAATGTCTTCATTGAGTTGAGGTTAATAATCTAAACCTAACTATTGGTTGTTGTAGTTTAAATTTGCTTTGCTGGAAATTGTCACTTTCTATTTATTTTAAGAAGGAGAACCAAATTAAGAACTTTATACATTTAGTAGGACCTGTAATTGTGATTGACTAAGAAATGATACTGGAAATAAGGGTACATAAAGGCAACAGTAGTATACCGATGTTCAAAACTCATAAATCGATAGACAAAAACAAATCCGGGTCATAAACCAAAACCGAGGGAAACGCATTAAATACAAGAAAATGACGACACAACATTAAAATGTAACACACACAGATACGAACTAAGCATTAGACAAAATCCGATGCAAATATCAAATATAACATCAAAACTAAATACATGAATTTTGGATACAAAGTACCGCGACGCATATGATATACTGAATCGATATCGAAGGCTGAAACAAACGATTCGAGAAAAACTAATTTTATTTAAAAAAACTGAAGCCTATAACATGTTTAAACAGTTGGATTATAAAGTGTCGATATCAAATCGATGTTGTTTATATAAAGACTGCAGAACTTTAAAACAAAATGATCGAATCAGACAATCGACGAAAACTCTAAATATCGATATAAATAAATTTCGGATATCGAAATTCGAAGGAAATGTCAACTTTCTTCACACGGTTATGATATAAAACCAAAAAATATTGATTTGACGTCGTGATTATCGGCAATATCATGATCACATCGTATCTTGAATATATATCGAGCCAACTGCTTCTCTTATAATTGTTCCATAATCTCTCTGATAACTTTTTTATCAAACTTTTTTAAGACAAATTAGATGTATAGAAGTTAATGAAAATCTTTTGCAGTTATGAATCAACAAAATAATATATATAATTATTTGAAAAGTGTTTGAGAAAATATTATTTTATAGGTGAATCTGCAAAAAAGCCTAAAAAAGCCATATTCTATTTTTTTTCAAATAGCTATTGTCATGTTTCAATCGGACATCAAAGGTAAAACGTATATTCAGGATCATTCGACAACAAATTAAACACAAAAACAAATATAAAATTATCCAAACGACTTATGTTAATAAGTGATAATATATTTTTCTTGTTCTAAATTCATGTTTTTCTTTCAAGTTTATTTGACATCTATCTCATCTCTTCTTTAAAGAGTAACAATATACCAATAGTAGAATGAAAACCGAGAGTCCAACATAATCGATAAGCTAATGCAAACCAAAACGACGAAAGCAGATAACAGTCCCGAAAAACGCTACACAGAAAAAAAACCGTAGCACCATACATTCAGGTGCTGCAGAAGGGTCGAGATTTACACGTTAAACAGCTACACTACACGATGTGTTACTTATAAATCTGTTGGTGTGGTAGATTTGTATTTTTTTTTTTTATGATCGTCATATATCACCTTGTTTATGTTTGGAGAATTATGTGTTAGCTGTAAACCTGTGATCCGTTTTCCCAGACTTTTTTATGTTCATAGACTATATGTTTAATCTAGATAATTTGCCCTCTATTTGTCTCCCACTAAATTTTGTAAGTGGTTATATAATGGAAGTGTATGCTGCTTTCGGGTTATTCAGTGCACATGACTTATACTACGACATAATTGTAATTATTGATATATATATATGTATATAATTTCGTTTCATTTGAGTCTTTATCCAGAATGTGTTTTGTGAAACGTTTAATTAAAATTACAAAAATTTATTTCCTATTGATTAAATTGTGATGTGTATTTCAGTTGCGATAACAGCTAATTATCCAAGATATAAAAGTGTCAGTAGTGGTTCCGTCTTAAAGTTTGACAATGTAATATTCAGCGTTGGAATCAACAACCTGTCCACTTTTAAAAGCACTGGAAAGTTTGTTTGCGAACAGAATGGATTATATATGATGTCAGTGTCGATTATGTCAAATACGAATGGAGCAAAGTTTTACATTTACCTAAATGGAAACAGCATATCATCAACATACATTGGTCAGCACTCCGGTTGGTGGCACACTGGGACAATTGTTATATCTAGACAACTCCAAATCAATGACAGATTGTGGGTACAAACGAATGACATATATGTACATGACACTTATTCACAATTAACTATCATGAAAGTGAAATAACAACAATATTAACATTGTTTAATATTTGATCGACGTTTATATTATACTTGATTATATGGTTATGTAGTTATGTACTTTTATTTTAAAATACAAGTATATTGCATATAAACTTGACTTTATTAAATTGATGATTAATTGGTAACAAATAACAACATTACGATAAACAGGATTTATAAAATCTGAATTGATACTTTGGTTGATTGCAGTGGTGATGTAGAGTGAGTACGGCCCATTTTGGCATCAAAAAGTTAAATTGCTGTGTCTATTTTTATCCTTTATTGTCGTGCAGTTTACTATGGATTCATTTATTTTCGTGGGTATCAATTTTTGTTGATTGATGAAAACTTGCATTTTCGTGGATATTTGTTTTCGTGGTTTTAGCAATCACATTATACAGAGCCTTTTGAGAAAATGTTATTCGTTGAACATTTTAATTCGTGGTTCACCTCTAACCACGAAACCTGCGATAATTGGTATCAAACGAATGATAATGAATCCATATAGTCTATGAAAATGTGTTATAAACGATAATTGAGTCTTAATGTGATTTCTACCAAATTTTGAACATTCGTTAGAAATTCGATTAAGACTATAGTAGATATGTTACAATTGTATAATGTACTACATATATCCACTATGATTTGGACCATTTATCAAGCCAAAATATTAGTGTTAATTGTAACAGTCCCTCGGCCATATTAATACGGACTAAGTCTTATATACTTAGTAAACAAACGTGAATTTTCTTATCAGTTGTCACCTTGATATTGGTTCAATGTCAAGACAACAGAAACGGAGAAGGAAGTCATTCGTTAAAATGAAAGTAAAAAAGTTACTTATTCATAGATGTAGTAGAGCTGAAAATATCTTGTTTATTGAAAATTGTATAAAGACAATTAAAACATCGTTATTGTCAAAACCTACCATATATAATATACCTGTAATCTTTACCTTGCAATGATTTGTCATCAATCTAATGTAAATTTGCAGAATTTAAAAAAAAGTAAATATCAATTGATAATTTCTTACTTCGGATTTTCTAAATGGAACGTTCAGTGGTGAAGTGAAGAAGTTGCCTCTTGAATATCTCTCGGATATATGAGGATAAAACGAAACGGCTGTAAATATTGACTATGCTATATTTAACTGTTGGTCCATTCTGGTTTTATCAGGCTTTCAACGTTGTTATTTTTTGGATTATCAAATACTTTTATCTCGAGCATCACTGTTTATGTAGACAAATTAGCTGTCGAACGGCTCACTTAGTGCAGTAACGTTTGTACATTTTTTTTGTCCCAAAACAAGGTTACCGTATTTGCTATAACACATTGTAGTAATAATATGTAAGAAAAAACAAAATCCCAATTATTCGCATACAAACCGGAATTTACATTATGTGTTCATAGTTCAACGCTAAAATTAGAAAGGTGAACTAGCTAGATAATACAACGATACAGAAATGACTTATATATTGTTTTTCATATTGACCAGTCCAAAACCAGATTTTGTATAATCCACTTTCAATAGTGAAGGGACATTAAATTGATGAACTGTGCGTTTTTTGTGTCCGTCTTTTTTACTTTCTCGTATGAGGTTAAGGAAGTGATAGTCTCGAAAATTGATAGAATTGAGAATGGAAATGGGGAATATGTCAAAGAGACAACAACCCGACCAAAAAAAAACAGACAACTGCTGAGGGACACCAATGGGTCACCAACGCAGCGAGAAAATATCGCCCCCAGATGGGGTCCTCAGCTGGTCCCTAAATACAATTGTATAGTAATTCAGTGAAAATGGACACTTAACTCCAAAACATATAAATCATAATTTAAGCTACTAAATGAGTTCGTTATGATGTGAAAATCATATATTTCATGCAAAATTAAGATTTTGACCCCATTTTACTGCAGCTGAACATTAGTATAATAAGGGAAGTAACCAGAACACTCTCAGTTTGAAGTTCTTTTTAAAAGTAAATAACCAAGAAGATATGGCCAAATCAACTTGAAATTTACTATACATTTTCATTGTGATGTAAACATTGTAAATAAATGCCAATTATAGTTTTGATCTGAATTTTATGATTTGTTGAATAAAGAAAATAAGACTGCAAAGGAGCCATAGTGTCGTACGGAACCATATCCTTGTTTTTCTTCTACTGTCAAAGCATGAATAAAATGTTAAATATAATTAACATATCACAAAACTCAGTTCTTACCAGAATCTTTATATGTTCTGCACGAAAACATCGATTTTTTGAAGCCCGTCAGTAGTTATATATGCACAAAATTATCGAATTTTAGTAAAATTCAAAACATGGTGCCGTAAAATGTGATAAAACAAAACGCTAGACAGTAACAAACAACGGAAAGTGAAAAACAAACGTACATTTGCCGGTTTTATCAAGTCATATCTACTTGTTGAAGTGTCAAACATAGGTTGAGCCCACGACGGGTGCTTCATGTGAAGTAGATTTTTCTTACCCTCTTAGAGTACCTGAGATTGACTTCATTTTTTGTGGGGATCGTAGGGATCAGTCTTTATTTTTCTATGTTTTAGTTTGTATACAGTTGTTCGTCTTTTAGTCTTTTTCGTTTGTTGCTATTTCATTGTCAGTTAATGTTCGAGTTGTGATATTTTTCAACTCTACAAAATACAACGTGTATGATTCCGTCACATGTTCATTGGCCTCTTTTAAATTTGTGCTTCTCCATCTGATGTTGTTGATTGTTTTTATGTTGAATTTAGGTCTGTATGGTTGCTGTCTCATAAATATTTCCCTCTAGATCTGGTAACTTATGATTATTCTTTTCCCTCCTTTGGTAGACATACTATTAACCCTTGCTTTATTGAGAATTTTCCTTTTTCAATACTCCCATTCAGGCAAGTGAAAATTTTATGTCATTCCAGAATTTTATAGAATTCTGCAGTAAAATCATCTATGCCTGGTGACATTAAATTTTTCATATTTTTTAGGGCAATACTGCATTCCTGTAAGGTAATTTGACCCTCAAAGGAATTTATCTTTTCTATGCCAGGTTTATTTAAGAAGGGATTATTTACATTGATGAATGTGGCATTCTTCTTATCCCTTTTGTTAGAACTTTTGTACAAAGTTTCTTAAAGTTATGTTTGTTCTCTAAGTATAGCGTTTGGATCTTGAATAACTTGATTAACTTCCAAAAGTACTTATTAATTTGAAACAACTGATTTAAAAAAAATGGCTTGATTAATGTCCCTCAAAAAAGTTCATACATTTAGAAATGGCATCTTATTTCTTACAAAAGGTATGAAAAAAGAATTGTAGAAAAAAATATATAATATAATGTATAACATTATGTCTAGAAAGTTAGTAAAATAGTTATTTTCACTGCATGCATAAAACCAAAGGATTCTGAACATCTAACATAAAGTCAAAAGCAAGAATCGCACTCATTGAATTATCATTGATATAGTTATATTTATAAATTAACTGTTTACAAACTATTGAATTTTTAAAATAATAAGGCTTTTCTACCTCAGGCATAGATAACCTTAGCTGTATTTGGCAAAACTTTCAGGAATTTTGGTCTTCAATGCTCTTCAACTTCGTACTTTATTTGACTTTTTAACCTTTTTGGATTCGAGCGTCACTGATGAGTCTTTTGTAGACGAAATGCGCATCTGGCGTATATACAAAATTTAGTCCTGGTATCTATGATGAGTTAATTATATGTATCATTTTCTTTAAATTGCAATTTTTAACTATCAATAAAAAGGACACCCAACATGGGAACACAACAAACGACACATGATCACGTATTTGAAACCGAGATAATGAGTATCATCCGAGATCACAGATTATTATCAGATATCAGGGATGAATTTATTTTCTATGTGTCCCTTTATAGGTTGCATTTCTGTAAATATTGACAATGCAATTTCCCATAGGAACTCCTTTAACGGCTAAAACTGTACCACTTTTACTATGAAGTTTTGAAAAAAATCTTATCCTAGAATTGAAAGTTCATATGCACCACAATTTTTTTCAAAGGTCAAAATATAGGGCTGTGTGGCATATTTTCAACGTTTATATGCCCTGAACTTCTCAGAGTTTAAACTTACACTAATTTTCTTAACTACCCCTACCTCGAATGAAAGGTTACCACAGATTTCAATGTAAACAATATGCACGTGTTTATTTACTGGTAACATTCCCAAGTTCTGTCTCTGCGATATGGAACACAGAGAGCATAACTGGGAACCAGTATGTAAACAAAATGAATTTTCTATGAATATTCAATTACTCCCCAAAAGAGGCGTGTTTTGAGAAACAGCTGTATTTACAAAGTGCAACCCATAGCTTCCGTACTAATGTCATTTATTTTGTATATATTATAAAAAGATATCTCTATTTCTTTTAAACAAAAGTACAATAAAAAAAAAGCCTTTTTAAGAGATTGAGGACTTTGGCAAAACTAAAGTCTATGATAACAAACAAATCATTTTCAATACCATATTATTGGGGTTTTTTTTTTCCCTTTTTTCAGTATTAACTGAAACGTCGATTCGGTTTATCTTACTATTTTTGGGAATTTTAGAATCTTTGGAAAGAAAATGTCGGCTTATTTATGATAACAATGTAGTATCAATAATTGATATGAAAAAAGAATATATATATACAATGTACATGTCCATTTTTCCATATCTTACTTATTAATATATTGAATTTATTTTGCGGTTGATACTCGGATACATTCTAGAGATAACTACTTTATTTTACTATCTTGATTAAACCCCCCAGGGAATTCAATAACACTTGGACAGAAAACAACATCTTCAAAAGACTATTTACAAAGCAAATGTTTGACAAGTATTATTTCTCCAATTGTCTATGTTTTACTCTGCTTTAAGTGAACAACTTTCATACAAGTGGGATTTATATCTAGCTATTAAATTAGGTAAAACTAATCATTTCATGGGAAAATACCTTTACCAATTTAATAATTGTTTTTCATTCGTACGTTTGATTTAGTCTATTTTTTAATTGAATTCTCCTTTTTTAATTTACAGTTTTCCTTAACTTTATTGGCTATATCTTATAGCTTAAACTCATAATGATAAAGCATCACTTTTACAAACTTATTTATGAGAAATTTATAGTTTTTCAACCTTCTGATCATACCCGACTATACCCGATGTTTGAATGATGTTTATCTATCTTTTAGCCAGTACAGTGTTATACTGTCTTAATCATAATTTTTATCTATATTTGAAAGCAAAAGATAACCTATTGAAATGATTTACATGTGATGTTTACACACGATTTATCGTCATATGAAACAAAACTCGGTTAGAGCAACAATGTTTTTCCTTATTGTTATATTAGCATGATTAGGGCCTTGCATTAATGGGTTTCTCTTCGATAATCAGCAATCTGGAAACGGTCAACATATCGCAAATGCTCAGTTCTTGACAACTTCGGAGTTTAATGAGGAAATCAAATTGCGAGATCAAGCTACAGAGCGTCTTCGACAAGACACATCATTTTGGCAACATGAGATCAATAAAAATCTTGTCTTACTTACATCACAGCTGCAGCAGAAATTTGATACCCTTGAACAGATCCTTACACCAGACCAATCGCTTCACGAGACTAAAAACGACTTAAATCTTTGAAAGAAAGGTATAGCTCGCTTGAGCAGAATTACAATAAGCTTCAACAGGAAAATAATGCGCTTCAACAAAACTACGTTATAGTGGTAAATGATCTAACGTCGATTAGAAATAGAACAAAACACCATTTGAACACGTTGAAGAAAAATATATAAAGTAAGAAGCTGTAAACAGTATGACTCGCGTTCAATTATGCGTTCAGGGCGAAGAATTAATAGCAATTAAAAATAAAAGTCGAAACTTGGAGAGGGAAATGACTGTTATGACACAGCTTGAAAATATAAAACCAACTCAAGAAATTAGCGCTTTACAACATACCGTACAATCTTTAACTTCAGAAACAAATTCACTTAAGATGAAAGAACACGCACGCAGTCAAGATGTTCTGGCTTTGATTAACATGGCTGTTGATACCAAGAGATCTTTGAGTGAAGTTGGAAGTGTTATTGACCGTCGTATTTATGAACTTGAACACAATCAGAGTGTTGTTATTACCAAAATGTTGGATAATATTGAAAGCTACCAGATCCGTCAAAACAATACACTGGGTGATATAAAAAATAGCATATTAGAAACTAGAAAGATTGCAAATGAGACATATCGTAATTTGCAGAACAGAATAAACACAAATGAAGAGGAGAAAGGTAATAAGTTTATGTTGTACTTTTTTCTAGGGGTTTATATTTTAAGAAACGGAAATTTCGTTAACAAATCATGTGAATTGCAACGTTTTCCACATGATCAAGATGGAATAAAACACATGATAAATGCTTTACTGCATTTGTATATCAAATAATCATTAGTCTTCCCCTATCAAGGGATACAATTTTTAATAATATGGCTAATGATCATCATATTTCAAATTATATTTATTTCAGTTGCCATGACAGCATTCCTTCCTTCAGATGTACGTTTAATTGCTGGAAGCCTGGTACTATTTAGCAATCTAAAGTTCAGTGTCGGAATGGGTAACATGACCGACTTTGAGAGGAATCGGAAGTTCATATGTCAAAAGGAGGGTTTATACATAATTTCCGTTACGATCTTGACGGTAACCAATGCTGGAGAATTTTACTTGTATGTGAACGGAAGTATTTTCGCAACGTCATATCAATATCAATCCAACGCATGGTGGAGTTCCTCATCAATAATCATTTCATTAGAACTTCAAGTAAATTATAGCGTGTGGATACAAACGACTGGCATCCAAGTCCGCGGTGGACCCTATTCACATTTGACTATCGTAAAAATAAAATAATTTTGAATTTAAAAGAGCGACGAAAGATACCAAAGGGACAGTCAAACTCATAAATCTAAAACAAACTGACAACGCCATGGCTAAAAATGAAAAAGACAAACAGAAAAACAATAGTACACATGACACAACATAGAAAACTAAAGAATAAACAACACGAACCCCACCAAAAACTAGGGGTGATCTCAGGTGCTCCGGAAGGGTAAGCAGATCCTGCTCCACATGCGGCACCCGTCGTGTTGCTTATGTGATAACAAATCCGGTAAATAGTCTAATTCGGTAGGTCACATTCAGGAAAGGGAAGGGGATTGTAGTTACGACGTAAGGAACATATCCGATATCATTTGTGATACGGTTATTCCATAACGGCCAACCAACTCGTGATGGCGTCCGTAAAATTTACGAAGGGATGATTTCAACTTCACCATTTGGAACTCTTGGTTTAATAGCTTCCTTGTGAGCAGCAACCCTCTATCATATAGTGTATAGATTTTATACATTTTCAATAGAAAATTTTGAAAATATTAGAGCCAAGTTAGAGTTTTTACATATAAATAGAAATGAGATGAGATGGTATCATTGCCAATTAGATAACTATCCATCAGATTTGGAATAAGTTCAAAGAAGCAGTTATAAGTAAACAGGAAGAACGGACAATACATTATTTTTCTAAAATGCATTAAGGAAACTTGAATACTCTCACACTTGTATTGAAATAAACTGTTTAGTCAGTTTTTGGATATCTTACAATACTGTATGGATTTTGTAGCTTTAAGGAATACGTGATAATTTTCAAATAAATGTCCTTTGGTACACAAACAAACACCGATAAGGATTAAGTATAAACGCTTGTCTGTTTTGTAGTTCTGCTTAAGCGGGTCAATGATTGCCCAAAAAGTGGCGACTGATACCAGAGGGACATTCAGGCTCATAGATGAAAAACAAACTGAAAACGCCATGGCTAAAAAAGAAAATGACAAACAGACAAATAATAGTACACATGACACTACATAGAAAACTAAAAGACTAAGCAACACGAACCCAACCAAAAACTACGGTGATCTCAGGTGCTCCGAAAGGGTAGTCAGAACCTGGTCCACATGTTGCATCCGTCGTGTTGCTCATATTATTACAAACCCGGAAAATAGTCTTATTTGGTTAGTCGTGTTCGTGAAAAGGAAACGGAATTATAGTTTCGTCATAAGGAACATATCCGATATCATCTGTGACCCCCTCTTCTGTGAAACGTATGTTCCATAACGTTAAACGAACTCGTGATGGCGTCCGCAAAATTTCAGAAGGGATAATTTCAACTTCACCATTTAGAACCCTTAGTTTAAAGCTTTTTTTGTGAACTGCAACCGTCTATCAGGGAAATCATGATAGGAAATACTAGCCCGGGAATATCGTATCACTTTGGAGATATATACTTCGGATGCAGGCGCTGCTGGAATTTTGCTACATAGAAATGGATATTTAACAATTTGAAAGCTTAAATCATCTTTCTTGTCGTAAAGTTATGTTTTCAACCGACCTTCATTGTCAATTTCTAGATGTAATCAAGATATGAGACAGACTTAACTGTATCAGTTGTGTCCTTTTTATCTCAAGTTCAATTGGATAGATGCGTTAAATACAAGTCTGGCGCATATACTAAATGTGATTCTTGGTATCCATGACGAGTTAAATCTACATCATTAACATAGTCCCCTATTTTATTTAATAAGTCTCCCAAACAAAGTTTGGAGACTTATTGTTTTTGCTCAGTTCTTATTATTTTTGTTATTCTTTTTTTTTTTTTTTTTTTTTTTTCTTCCGCCACTTTCCAAAAATGAACTTGTCCGCAGCGTTTCTCCAAAACCACTTGTCAGATTTACTAAGGGTTTCATAAACTGTTAGACTAATATGTCTAGGTGAGCCATCAATCGTTCGTTTGTGCATAGGGGTCAATTAAGGGGTATTTTGGTGGGGGCAAAAGAAGGGAGTGGTTTACTATAGAACCCTATGGGATTTTATTTTCGAAAATGTTCAAATGAATATAACTTGAAAACTTTAAGTGATACACACACACAGATGTCAGAAATGATCATAGGACAATAAAACAAATCACATAAGATAAAGGGGGAATCCCTGGGTGGTCATCCCTACCCCCTTAAATTTGAGAATATGCTATTATCTTGTAAACGGTCCTATTCCCAACCCCTAAACCATATATATTCTTGAATGGGGCGATAAAACAAATTTTAATGATATAAAAGGGAAGTCCCTTGGGGTCACCCCACCCCGTTCAATTTGAGAATGTTCTATTATCTTGTAAACGCTCCAGATCCCTACCCCTAAACCAAATATATTCTCGTAGGGGACAATAAAACAAATCGAATGAAATGTAAGGGGAGTCCCTTGGGGTCACCCCACCCCATTCAATATGAAAATGTGCTATTATCTTGTAAACGGTTCAGATCCCCACCCCTAAACTATATATACTCTTGTATGGGACAATTAAACAAATCAAAGGGAAGTCCCTAGGGGGTCATCCCATCCCTCTTGTTTGAAAACTTGTAAACGGTCCATATCCTCACCCCTAAACCATATATATTCTTGTATGGGACAATTTAACAAATCAAATGAATATGGGACCATAGGAATGTGAGTTATGGAAGCTTTGTATGGGAGACTTCGTAACAGCAGCCTGTTACAATTACTTCTTGTTATTATTTAGTTAGAGAACGTTATCCATATAGCGTAAAGTAAAGTTAAGGATATTGCTTACTTCGTGTCTTTCTTCCTAAGAAGTCTTTGTTTGAATCAGAGCGATTCGTTACAAAGTATGATTTATCCCGCTCTAAGACAATATACTTGTATCTACATTCGCCATTATTTTTGATGAAACAAAGCAATATCATCTCTTTTAGTTTTTCTGTAAGTTTGGAATAGGGTATAATTGTGTAAAGTGTAGGAAAGTCAGATGTTTTAAAACTATTGCAAGACGAAATAGTCTTAGAATGTATGTACTCTCAAGATCATTGGAATCAAACGCGGTTTTTTTTCAAGCATTCAGAGGGCTTAGCACAGGCTGTTTCTTAAGATTGTGTGTTAACAGTACCGTTATCTCATTGATAAATTGGGAAAATAGGAGACCATATTTGCACATGTATAAAACTGGCAAAAAAGGTGAATAACTATGATTTGTACAATGGTTGACTGATTGTAGTTGGCACAATTTTATCTTTCTTTACTGGTAAACTCAACTCATCATAGGCATCATTCAACGTAGACATAAATTTAACAGGTGAATATCTTATATTCAAGAATTCATAATAAATTTCTAAACTAATACAATCCCTTAATATATCCATCAATGAAAGTTTCGGATTGTCTAATGCCATGATGTTTAAAAGTGTGTTTGACACAACAATCTTTGCCGCGATAGTAGCCCAACAAGTTTGTACACTCTGTACTCCGTTCGAGTTTTTATAGGGAAAACAGAAAATGGCATCATTAAATTTCGCATAAGCGGTTTAACTACAATGCTGTGTAGTATGCGAACATAAGTATCAAAAATACGCGTTCAAATTTGAAGATATATAATATATTGTCTCGTGTAGAAAGAGTGCAACGCATTCTACAGTGAAAAACCCTTGCAACCTCTCTTTGAAGGTATTAGTAGCTTTTCGCAAGGATTTATGTCTGACTCTCCACCAACTTACTATTATTTTTAAGTGACATTAAAAATTTCCTTTCTTGGTCAACAACTTTAGATGGCTTCCTAGTTCAAAATCAGCCAAATTGAATGAAGCAATACAACAACCGAAATACCATTAAAACTTCTGAGTGAGCACAATCAATTAGAAGGTACCAGTCTTGTATAACTACTCCAGTTTCCGTTGAATGTCAAAACATGGAGGGAAACAAAATAGTGCATTTTTTCTGATTTTTTTTCTGAAGTCATTTTTTTCTGTTTGATTATAGGTTTATGCTGAATTGAAACATATATACACATTGAAAAAAGTATTGCAACACCAAATTGAAATTGAAATTAAAAAAACACTCTTTATTTTTTGGGGATATAATTTGTTAAAATAGAACAAGTTAAACATTATTTAAATATCACCTGAGTTTAATCAATAAATATCGACTCGATAAGTTCTTATCTACACATGCAGCTACTGTACCCGTAAACTGCAAAACAAATGTTTTCATTTTCATTGTTTCCAACACTTTAAACAACCAAGTTTATAACGTTATGTGATTGACACCTTGTAATGGGTCCTCCACAATTCTTAACTGAAGCAAAATGGCAGATTATCAGCATGAGAGAAGCAGGAGTGTCGCTGTGACAACCGTACGTATTGTTGGTCATCACCATTCCACTATTAGTCGTTTTGAGAATAAAAATCAGGCAATAAACGATGTTAAAGACCTTCCGAGATCAAGAAACCCTTTACCATCTGCTAGGTAAAATCAAGTATAATGAAGGTTGGTCAGAAGGAAACCCTTTGCATACAATACAATCCTAAAACGAAAGTGGTGAGCATACAGGAGACTTTTAACAAGAACTGTTCGAGATCAACCCATCACTACTGGTTATCGTGTGATAAGACCATTTCACGGACCTTTGCTTACGAACAGACACACAATTGTCTGTATCCAATGTAGTGCAGAGCTTGCTAAAATTGAAAATAAGCATCGTGGAGGAAGATCCATTGTTCCAATGGAATTCGGCTCATCTTTCTTGGCCCAATCATAGCCCGACTTTGAACCATATCGAGCATATATGGGACACTATTGAACGTAAAGTTCGCGAAATGACACCCCAGTTCAAATACGTCATGAAATAAACAATGTCCTTCATCAGAAATGGTTGCTGCTACCTTAGCAACAAATTAGTCGATTTATGGCAGGAATCAGAAGACGTTAAAAGGCGGTTATCCGTTTGAATGGAGGCTGCGCACAAAGTACTAATTCTTTGGCGTATAATGATCAACCATGATGTCAACAATCATCTTAAGATTAATTTTGAAATGTCTGACATTGTAAAGTTCCACTATAGTAAAAGTTGTAAAATGCATATTTTTTTGTACAAAAAAAACTTCATTTTGTTATTAAAATTGTGGTTAGATAAATATTATTTTTTCAAACATTTTTTGTTCGTTTTAAGGCCAATGTTAGCATAAACTATGTTTTTATATTATTTTACAAATATTTTATCATATTCCATCCAAAATAATAGGCTGATTTTTCAAGTTTTAAAAAATCAAGGGGTTGCAATACTATTTTCCATTTGTATATATACAGTCCGCCAAAAGTTAAGCACCACCGAAATATAACTGGCAATATTTTTTTAACTATTGCAAAAAAAATATTAATGTTTGGTGTTATGAATTACCTTTAACATACACTAAAAAAATTCATTACGACCAAAAAGATTGCACTCCGATAAAGCAGTCAACCAACCTTTTATCAAAGGTAATATGTGCGTTTATAAATACACTGTTTCTCCAGGTGGTCGTGTAAGTGTTCGTACATTGGTCCGTCGACTTTATAGAGGCAAACGAAGAGCACGTCGTGGTGTATAGAGACCTGTACCTTCAAGCAGGCACTCTACCGTCAGGTTTAAATGGGATAATGAACATCTATGCTTGAACATAAGAACCTGACAAAACACTCATTGGTCAGATGGGAGTCAGTTTCCTTTACTGCCAGAAGACGCCATAATACGAATTTCGCAGGGGAAAAAAACCAAAAAACAACACTTGCACAAGGACTGCATGCATTGCTGGTTGTGTTCCAGTACGGGGTTCCTTCTTATACCGTTATAAGCTGGGTATGCATATTCTGCAGGGTAACATAAACGGACAGACATACAGAGATTCGGTGCCTTAACATATTGTAGTCCGTCATTTTAGTAATCCTCCACTTGGGTCAACATTGTCAAGACACTTGTACCTGAATGACAACGCTATACCACGCAGGGCAAGAATTTTAACCGAGTCCAAAGAGCAACCAGCCATTTACACTAATGTTTGGCCTTCCTTGACTCCATGCATGAACCCTATCAAACATGTCTGAGATGCCATTGTCGGAAATCTCAATCGCAGAGATTCACCTTTACAAAAGTTTGTCGATTTAAAAGTGGCATTTGTTGTTTAATGCAACAGATTTCCTCAACTAAAGTTTTGAAGGCTTGTACCGAGAAAGATAGGTCGTGTTATGAAACTGTACCGGAAATGAGGTTGTTACACATGCTATTGGCTCAAATATTGACATTAAATTTGCCAAACATACCAAAGATTATGTGTAGAAAATTTTAATGGTATTGGGTGAATAATTGTTGTAAAAAAATAAAATCACAGTGAAACTTAAATTCCATTTCTTAATTGTGTAATTTACACTATTTCTATGAACAAAAAACCTATATGCATAGAACCTTCATAAGTGACCAAAATTATATTTGTGGTTTGTTTATGGTATACATTAGCAAAATTGCTATATGATTGTTTTCTATTTTTCAAGGAACAATTGATTTTTTAAATTTGAAAAAAAATCGATGCAATAAAAGTAGGTAGTGCTTAACTTTTGGCGGACTGTATATATAGACTTTTAAAAAAGTCTTGCATCTGTTGGGGTGTATCAATCCAGGAAAGTGGAAGGATATCATATTTACTGGAAGTGGTGCGGCCTAGTAAAAATAGCAAACAGAAAGTAGAAAAAAACATTTTTTGGCTTCAGGTTTACGTAACTTTTTATTCTTCGTGGCATGACCCACTTTTTTTTCGATTAAATCAAAATTTCACTTTAGTACATATATGATAGGAACATGAAATTTCTCTATGTAGCATTTTTCAAAAATTAGCTGTTTTGCATGTAAGCCTATGGAGCAGTCAATTACAAGACTGCAACCTAGAAAAAACAATTTGAAGGAATATTTTGAACTTTGGATAGATGGGTATACATTTACAATTAATTCTCCATAGGCCGTAATGGTAACGTTTTCCTCCGTTGCTCAGTCCATATGGTTTACTTGAACATGTATGATGGCTCATATCGAAGCTGATACATTTATACATGTCTGGTTAAATTTTCGGGGTGGCAAGTGAGATTACTTTTTTCGCAAATTGCTGGACCCCGGAAGATGGTGAAAAATGTCACTCTCCTCATGAAATAATCCCAAAATTCTGATCATAAAATTCAATAAAAAAATTGTCCTTTCTAATAATTTATTTCAGGTCAAATCTACATCTTTCTTTTCTCATCACATCAGCTCTATAAAACAGTTCTTATTGTTCATTTATGTCCATTTTTAAAATCACAGCATCCACAATTGTATGGCGGACTAATATTTTTTTTTAATTACGTCATCTGAGTTCCTCATCTCAAGGTCTATTAGGGATCCTGACCCATATTGAAATCAATACTTCTGATTTTTCCAAATATTTTTATGTGATCTTCATCGGTATAACATTCTGAATAAATCTGTGTATTTTGTCCATTTCTGAAAAAAAATAAAGTTGTTTTAGCACTATAAGGCAATGACACTTTCGTCGCTATATTCATTTATTTTGAATACAATGTGTATGTATAATTAATATCTTCCAGAATACATTCACTAGTCAAAACAAGGACAAAACTTCTGATTATAACCTTTAATTACAATACACAGACCCTGTTAAAGCATTCTATAAAATTTTCTTGTGTCTTAAAGTGCATTTTGGCAGAGAAATTATGCAAAAATGAAAATTTTATAAAAAAACCAACACCAAAATAATTATTCTTACTAGTGGAAATCTGGTATTTAAAAAGCACTCTAAACTACTGGGAAAGTCATCCTTATCATATAATTAGAGTGCAATATAGTGCAAATTTTCAAAACTTGTCCTTTCACATAATTCTATTTGAGAAAAAATGTTTTTAACATGTATTTCAGTGAAAACCTTTTATCAGTGAGAAATCCACATGAGGTTTTAAAGGAAACATTGTGACATCACATGTATTATGGCGTCATTAAATAACGACAGATCAAAATAGTGCTAAATATAGTTTGCGGTGTTACGTGAGAAACAGTTGCCGCAAGATTTAACTCGAAATATTGAGTCGAAACGATCTGTAACTAAGCCTTTCCATTCAATATCAAGACCATAGCAACAGTTTTCATATTTGCATATTTTTAACATACCGACTGTAATTTCAATTGCATAAATACCATAAATAAACAATTTAGAGCTTGCCTAACAAAACAAAATGCTTACCAGTTATTCAGGACTTTTTAAAACCTCTAGTTTGCCATCTCAGGTTAAAAAGTAATGATATGTCTGGAACTGAAATAAGACAAAAAAAAATTACTCAGGCTGTGTTATCATTTGATTTAAATACATAAGTATTATTGAGAGAGAAAAATCTATTTCTTGAAAGTTAAATTACAAAGAAAGACAAATGCTTCTCCCTTGTGGCTTAGTAACCTTCATTTAAACCTTTTATATTAGAAGCAATGGGTAGTAGCTAACTAGCTTAATAGTTGAATCGGTGTAGAAATATTGTTTTCAAAAAGGTTTGACCCTCCCCCTTTTTCACTGAGAAATGACAATATCTTTTGTTTTGCTCAAGTGCATTAAAAATAATAATTCATAATTTTCTTAAAACATGTACATGTGTTTTCTGTTTTTTTGCATATATCTACTGACCAGGGGTCAAATCATTGGATAAAAGCACATGCGATGATGTATCTCACTTTACTCGTATGAAGTGTGTTATCTCCCATGATTATCAGGTATTCCTGTAGACCGAAGTGATAATTACATAACAAAGACTATATTGTGTCATGTTTACTTACAATTTAATAATATTTAAAAGTTATTTCTTGCCTTTTTCAATATAGTAAACAAATTCCTTTCGGATATCTCGGAAGTAAACAAAGTTATGATTGTGCCTAAAAAAAGTGTTCAGCCCCGTGCCAGTAATGCATTTTAAAAGCGAAAATTTCATTGAGTTTTTGCTGATCTTTATCAATAATATTTATCTTAAACCATTTATAATAACTAGGTATAAATAAAAAACTACTAACCATCATTTTCGGTGGTGTACAAGGTGAAATCATCCATAAATCAGCCTGAAAACTTCTGGAATTAAGCTTCTAAATTGAAATCAATACTTCTGATTTTTCCAAATATTTTTATGTGATCTTCATCGGTATAACATTCTGAATAAATCTGTGTATTTTTGTCCATTTCTGAAAAAAAATAAAGTTGTTTTAGCACTATAAGGCAATGACACTTTCGTCGCTATATTCATTTATTTTGAATACAATGTGTATGTATAATTAATATCTTCCAGAATACATTCACTAGTCAAAACAAGGACAAAACTTCTGATTATAACCTTTAATTACAATACACAGACCCTGTTAAAGCATTCTATAAAATTTTCTTGTGTCTTAAAGTGCATTTTGGCAGAGAAATTATGCAAAAATGAAGATTTTATAAAAAAACCAACACCAAAATAATTATTCTTACTAGTGGAAATCTGGTATTTAAAACTGTGGAAAGCACTCTAAACTACTGGGAAAGTCATCCTTATCATATAATTAGAGTGCAATATAGTGCAAATTTTCAAAACTTGTCCTTTCACATAATTCTATTTGAGAAAAAATGTTTTTAACATGTATTTCAGTGAAAACCTTTTATCAGTGAGAAATCCACATGAGGTTTTAAAGGAAACATTGTGACATCACATGTATTATGGCGTCATTAAATAACGACAGATCAAAATAGTGCTAAATATAGTTTGCGGTGTTACGTGAGAAACAGTTGCCGCAAGATTTAACTCGAAATATTGAGTCGAAACGATCTGTAACTAAGCCTTTCCATTCAATATCAAGACCATAGCAACAGTTTTCATATTTGCATATTTTTAACATACCGACTGTAATTTCAATTGCATAAATACCATAAATAAACAATTTAGAGCTTGCCTAACAAAACAAAATGCTTACCAGTTATTCAGGACTTTTTAAAACCTCTAGTTTGCCATCTCAGGTTAAAAAGTAATGATATGTCTGGAACTGAAATAAGACAAAAAAAAATTACTCAGGCTGTGTTATCATTTGATTTAAATACATAAGTATTATTGAGAGAGAAAAATCTATTTCTTGAAAGTTTAATTACAAAGAAAGACAAATGCTTCTCCCTTGTGGCTTAGTAACCTTCATTTAAACCTTTTATATTAGAAGCAATGGGTAGTAGCTAACTAGCTTAATAGTTGAATCGGTGCAGAAATATTGTTTTCAAAAAGGTTTGACCCTCCCCCTTTTTCACTGAGAAATGACAATATCTTTTGTTTTGCTCAAGTGCATTAAAAATAATAATTCATGATTTTCTTAAAACATGTACATGTGTTTTCTGTTTTTTTGCATATATCTACTGACCAGGGGTCAAATCATTGGATAAAAGCACATGCGATGATGTATCTCACTTTACTCGTATGAAGTGTGTTATCTCCCATGATTATCAGGTATTCCTGTAGACCGAAGTGATAATTACATAACAAAGACTATATTGTGTCAGTTTTACTTACAATTTAATAATATTTAAAAGTTATTTCTTGCCTTTTTCAATATAGTAAACAAATTCCTTTCGGATATCTCGGAAGTAAACAAAGTTATGATTGTGCCTAAAAAAAGTGTTCAGCCCCGTGCCAGTAATGCATTTTAAAAGCGAAAATTTCATTGAGTTTTTGCTGATCTTTATCAATAATATTTATCTTAAACCATTTATAATAACTAGGTATAAATAAAAAACTACTAACCATCATTTTCGGTGGTGTACAAGGTGAAATCATCCATAAATCAGCCTGAAAACTTCTGGAATTAAGCTTCTAATTTGAAATCAATACTTACTGATTTTTCCAAATATTTTTATGTGTCTTCATCGGATAACATCTAATAAATCTGTGTATTTTGTACCATTTGTGAAAAAATAAAGTTGTTTTAGCACTATAAGGCATGACACTTTCGTCGCATGAATTCATTTTTTGATAAATGTGTATGTATAATTAATATTTCAATACATTCATAGTAAAACAAGAAAAATTCTGATTATAAAAACTTTAATACAAACACAGACCCTGTAAAGCATTCTATAAAATTTTTTGTGTCTTAAATGTGCATTTTGCAAGAATTTATGCAAAATGAGATTTTATAAAAACCACACCAAAATAATATTCTTATAGTGAATTAGGTATTTAAAACTGTGGAAAGCACTCCAAATACTATGGGAAAGTCATTTTTTCATTAATTAGAGTGCATATTAGTGCAAATTTTCAGAACTTGTCCTTTCAATAATTTCTATTTGAGCAAAATGTTTTTACATGTATTTCAGTGAAACTTTTATCATGGAAATCAATGGGTTTTTTATAATGAAAACATGTGACATCAAATTTTATTATGGGTCATTAAATAAGACAAGATCAAAATGTGCTAATATATTTTGAAAAATGTGTATGTATAATTAATTTCTTCCAGAATACATTCATAGTCAAAACAAGGACAAAACTTCTGATTATAACCTTTAATTACAATACACAGACCTGTTAAAGCATTCTATAAAATTTTCTTGTGTCTTAAAGTGCATTTTGGCAGAGAAATTATGCAAAAATGAAGATTTTATAAAAAACCAACACCAAAATAATTATCTTACTAGTGGAATCTGGTATTTTAAAACTGTGGAAAGCACTCTAAACTACTGGAAAGTCATCCTTATCATATATTAGAGTGCAATATAGTGCAAATTTTCAAAACTTGTCCTTTCACATAATTCTATTTGAGAAAAAATGTTTTAACATGTATTTCAGTGAAAACCTTTTATCAGTGAGAAATCCACATGAGGTTTTAAAGGAAACATTGTGACATCACATGTATTATGGCGTCATTAAATAACGACAGATCAAAATAGTGCTAAATATAGTTTGCGATGTTACGTGAGAAACAGTTGCCGCAATGATTTAACTCGAAATATTGAGTCGAAACGATCTGTAACTAGCCTTTCCATTCAATATCAAGACCATAGCAACAGTTTTCATATTTGCATATTTTTAACATACCGACTGTAATTTCAATTGCATAAATACCATAAATAAAAATTTAGCTTGCCTAACAAAACAAAATGCTTACCAGTTATTCAGGACTTTTTAAAACCTCTAGTTTGCCATCTAGGTTAAAAAGTAATGATATGTCTGGAACTGAAATAAGACAAAAAAAAATTACTCAGGCTGTGTTATATTTGATTTAAATACATAAGTATTATTGAAGAGAAAAATCTATTTCTTGAAAGTTTAATTACAAAGAAAGACAAATGCTTCTCCCTTGTGGCTTATAACCTTCATTTAAACCTTTATATTAGAAGCAATGGTAGTAGCTAACTAGCTTAATAGTTGAATCGGTGCAGAAATATTGTTTTCAAAAAGGTTTGACCCTCCCCTTTTCACTGAGAAATGACATATCTTTTGTTTTGCTCAAGTGCATTAAAAATAATAATTCATGATTTTCTTAAAACATGTACATGTGTTTTCTGTTTTTTTGCATATATCTACTGACCAGGGGTCAAATCATTGGATAAAAGCACATGCGATGATGTATCTCACTTTACTCGTATGAAGTGTGTTATCTCCCATGATTATCAGGTATTCCTGTAGACCGAAGTGATAATTACATAACAAAGACTATATTGTGTCATGTTTACTTACAATTTAATAATATTTAAAAGTTATTTCTTGCCTTTTTCAATATAGTAAACAAATTCCTTTCGGATATCTCGGAAGTAAACAAAGTTATGATTGTGCCTAAAAAAAGTGTTCAGCCCCGTGCCAGTAATGCATTTTAAAAGCGAAAATTTCATTGAGTTTTTGCTGATCTTTATCAATAATATTTATCTTAAACCATTTATAATAACTAGGTATAAATAAAAAACTACTAACCATCATTTTCGGTGGTGTACAAGGTGAAATCATCCATAAATCAGCCTGAAAACTTCTGGAATTCATGGGGTTTTCTTACAATTTAATTTTCATAGGCCTAAAATGTTTTTCCGTTGCTTTTTTTAATTATAGTGTAATCAACATACATTTTCAGGGTTATATTTCGGGGAAGTAGAACATAATTTTGATTGTGGACCCGGAAAAAAATGTTCACTCCCTCCCTGAAATAATCCAAAATTTGTATAAAATCAAAAATAATTGGTTTTTCTATTTTATCAAATACATCTTATCTTTCTAAAACCATAAAATTTTATTAATTTAATTTTTGTATTTAAAATCACAGCTACTCCACATTTATGGTGGGACTAATTTTTTAATTACGTCATTTAGATCACCCTCAAGTTTTGGATCCTGACATATTGAAATCAATACTTCTGATTTTTCCAAATATTTTTATGTGATCTTCATCGGTATAACATTCTGAATAAATCTGTGTATTTTGTCCATTTCTGAAAAAAAATAAAATTGTTTTAGCACTATAAGGCAATGACACTTTCGTCGCTATATTCATTTATTTTGAATACAATGTGTATGTATAATTAATATCTTCCAGAATACATTCACTAGTCAAAACAAGGACAAAACTTCTGATTATAACCTTTAATTACAATACACAGACCCTGTTAAAGCATTCTATAAAATTTTCTTGTGTCTTAAAGTGCATTTTGGCAGAGAAATTATGCAAAAATGAAGATTTTATAAAAAAACCAACACCAAAATAATTATTCTTACTAGTGGAAATCTGGTATTTAAAACTGTGGAAAGCACTCTAAACTACTGGGAAAGTCATCCTTATCATATAATTAGAGTGCAATATAGTGCAAATTTTCAAAACTTGTCCTTTCACATAATTTATTTGAGAAAAAATGTTTTTAACATGTATTTCAGTGAAAACCTTTTATCAGTGAGAAATCCACATGAGGTTTTAAAGGAAACATTGTGACATCACATGTATTATGGCGTCATTAAATAACGACAGATCAAAATAGTGCTAAATATAGTTTGCGGTGTTACGTGAGAAACAGTTGCCGCAAGATTTAACTCGAAATATTGAGTCGAAACGATCTGTAACTAAGCCTTTCCATTCATATCAAGACCATAGCAACAGTTTTCATATTTGCATATTTTTAACATACCGACTGTAATTTCAATTGCATAAATACCATAAATAAACAATTTAGAGCTTGCCTAACAAACAAAATGCTTACCAGTTATTCAGGACTTTTTAAAACCTCTAGTTTGCCATCTCAGGTTAAAAAGTAATGATATGTCTGGAACTGAAATAAGACAACAAAAAAATTACTCAGGCTGTGTTATCATTTGATTTAAAATACATAAGTATTATTGAGAGAGAAAAATCTATTTCTTGAAAGTTTAATTACAAAGAAAGACAAATGCTTCTCCCTTGTGGCTTAGTAACCTTCATTTAAACCTTTTATATTAGAAGCAATGGGTAGTAGCTAACTAGCTTAATAGTTGAATCGGTGCAGAAATATTGTTTTCAAAAGGTTTGACCCTCCCCCTTTTTCACTGAGAAATGACAATATCTTTTGTTTTGCTCAAGTGCATTAAAAATAATAATTCATGATTTTCTTAAACATGTACATGTGTTTTCTGTTTTTTTGCATATATCTACTGACCAGGGGTCAAATCATTGGATAAAAGCACATGCGATGATGTATCTCACTTTACTCGTATGAAGTGTGTTATCTCCCATGATTATCAGGTATTCCTGTAGACCGAAGTGATAATTACATAACAAAGACTATATTGTGTCATGTTTACTTACAATTTAATAATATTTAAAAGTTATTTCTTGCCTTTTTCAATATAGTAAACAAATTCCTTTCGGATATCTCGGAAGTAAACAAAGTTATGATTGTGCCTAAAAAAAGTGTTCAGCCCCGTGCCAGTAATGCATTTTAAAAGCGAAAATTTCATTGAGTTTTTGCTGATCTTTATCAATAATATTTATCTTAAACCATTTATAATAACTAGGTATAAATAAAAAACTACTAACCATCATTTTCGGTGGTGTACAAGGTGAAATCATCCATAAATCAGCCTGAAAAACTTCTGGAATTAAGCTTCTATATTGAAATCAATACTTCTGATTTTTCCAAATATTTTTATGTGATCTTCATCGGTATAACATTCTGAATAAATCTGTGTATTTTTGTCCATTTCTGAAAAAAAATAAAGTTGTTTTAGCACTATAAGGCAATGACACTTTCGTCGCTATATTCATTTATTTTGAATACAATGTGTATGTATAATTAATATCTTCCAGAATACATTCACTAGTCAAAACAAGGACAAAACTTCTGATTATAACCTTTAATTACAATACACAGACCCTGTTAAAGCATTCTATAAAATTTTCTTGTGTCTTAAAGTGCATTTTGGCAGAGAAATTATGCAAAAATGAAGATTTTATAAAAAAACCAACACCAAAATAATTATTCTTACTAGTGGAAATCTGGTATTTAAAAACTGTGGAAAGCACTCTAAACTACTGGGAAAGTCATCCTTATCATATAATTAGAGTGCAATATAGTGCAAATTTTCAAAACTTGTCCTTTCACATAATTCTATTTGAGAAAAAATGTTTTTAACATGTATTTCAGTGAAAACCTTTTATCAGTGAGAAATCCACATGAGGTTTTAAAGGAAACATTGTGACATCACATGTATTATGGCGTCATTAAATAACGACAGATCAAAATAGTGCTAAATATAGTTTGCGGTGTTACGTGAGAAACAGTTGCCGCAAGATTTAACTCGAAATATTGAGTCGAAACGATCTGTAACTAAGCCTTTCCATTCAATATCAAGACCATAGCAACAGTTTTCATATTTGCATATTTTTAACATACCGACTGTAATTTCAATTGCATAAATACCATAAATAAACAATTTAGAGCTTGCCTAACAAAACAAAATGCTTACCAGTTATTCAGGACTTTTTAAAACCTCTAGTTTGCCATCTCAGGTTAAAAAGTAATGATATGTCTGGAACTGAAATAAGACAACAAAAAAATTACTCAGGCTGTGTTATCATTTGATTTAAATACATAAGTATTATTGAGAGAGAAAAATCTATTTCTTGAAAGTTTAATTACAAAGAAAGACAAATGCTTCTCCCTTGTGGCTTAGTAACCTTCATTTAAACCTTTTATATTAGAAGCAATGGGTAGTAGCTAATAGCTTAATCATGTTAATAGTTGAATCGGTGCAGAAATATTGTTTTCAAAAAGGTTTGACCCTCCCCCTTTTTCACTGAGAAATGACAATATCTTTTGTTTTGCTCAAGTGCATTAAAAATAATAATTCATGATTTTCTTAAAACATGTACATGTGTTTTCTGTTTTTTTGCATATATCTACTGACCAGGGGTCAAATCATTGGATAAAAGCACATGCGATGATGTATCTCACTTTACTCGTATGAAGTGTGTTATCTCCCATGATTATCAGGTATTCCTGTAGACCGAAGTGATAATTACATAACAAAGACTATATTGTGTCATGTTTACTTACAATTTAATAATATTTAAAAGTTATTTCTTGCCTTTTTCAATATAGTAAACAAATTCCTTTCGGATATCTCGGAAGTAAACAAAGTTATGATTGTGCCTAAAAAAAGTGTTCAGCCCCGTGCCAGTAATGCATTTTAAAAGCGAAAATTTCATTGAGTTTTTGCTGATTATCATATATTATCTCAATAATATTTATCTTAAACCAAATTTATAATAATACTAGGATACTTAATTTATATAAAAATACTACTAACCTCATCATATTTTCGGGTGGTGATACTCAATGGTGAAATTCCATCCATAAAAATCAGCCATGAATTAAACTTCTCTGAATTAAAAGCTTCTAATTATTGAAATCAATTACTTCTGATTTTTTCCAAATATTTTTATTGTGGATTCTTCATCGGTATAGGATAATTAAACATTCTGAAAATAATATTCTGACTGTGTATTTTTGTCCATTTCTGAAAAAAAATAAAGTTGTTTTAGCACTATAAGGCAATGACACTTTCGTCGCTATATTCATTTATTTTGAATACAATGTGTATGTATAATTAATATCTTCCAGAATACATTCACTAGTCAAAACAAGGACAAAACTTCTGATTATAACCTTTAATTACAATACACAGACCCTGTTAAAGCATTCTATAAAATTTTCTTGTGTCTTAAAGTGCATTTTGGCAGAGAAATTATGCAAAAATGAAGATTTTATAAAAAAACCAACACCAAAATAATTATTCTTACTAGTGGAAATCTGGTATTTAAAACTGTGGAAAGCACTCTAAACTACTGGGAAAGTCATCCTTATCATATAATTAGAGTGCAATATAGTGCAAATTTTCAAAACTTGTCCTTTCACATAATTCTATTTGAGAAAAAATGTTTTTAACATGTATTTCAGTGAAAACCTTTTATCAGTGAGAAATCCACATGAGGTTTTAAAGGAAACATTGTGACATCACATGTATTATGGCGTCATTAAATAACGACAGATCAAAATAGTGCTAAATATAGTTTGCGGTGTTACGTGAGAAACAGTTGCCGCAAGATTTAACTCGAAATATTGAGTCGAAACGATCTGTAACTAAGCCTTTCCATTCAATATCAAGACCATAGCAAACAGTTTTCATATTTGCATATTTTTAAACATACCGACTGTAATTTCAATTGCATAAATACCATAAATAAACAATTTAGAGCTTGCCTAACAAAACAAAATGCTTACCAGTTATTCAGGACTTTTTAAAACCTCTAGTTTGCCATCTCAGGTTAAAAAGTAATGATATGTCTGGAACTGAAATAAGACAACAAAAAAATTACTCAGGCTGTGTTATCATTTGATTTAAATACATAAGTATTATTGAGAGAGAAAAATCTATTTCTTGAAAGTTTAATTACAAAGAAAGACAAATGCTTCTCCCTTGTGGCTTAGTAACCTTCATTTAAAACCTTTTATATTAGAAGCAATGGGTAGTAGCTAACTAGCTTAATAGTTGAATCGGTGCAGAAATATTGTTTTCAAAAAGGTTTGACCCTCCCCCTTTTTCACTGAGAAATGACAATATCTTTTGTTTTGCTCAAGTGCATTAAAAATAATAATCATGATTTTCTTAAAACATGTACATGTGTTTTCTGTTTTTTTGCATATATCTACTGACCAGGGGTCAAATCATTGGATAAAAGCACATGCGATGATGTATCTCACTTTACTCGTATGAAGTGTGTTATCTCCCATGATTATCAGGTATTCCTGTAGACCGAAGTGACATAAGTATTTCATCCATTAAAATTAAGACTGCTTTAATAAACTTTTGGACTTTAGTTCTAAAATGTTGGTAGCATTTACAATTTCATATTATTTCACAAAATTTCTAATTTTTACTGGTTACTTCCTTTTTCTTGAAATCATCATAATCAGCTGAAACTTTGAATTAAGCTTCTAATTGGTATACATTACAATTAATTCTCCTGGCCTAATGGTAATGTTTTCCTCGTTGCCAGTCATATCGTTACTTGAACATGTTGAGCTCATACGAAGTGATACTTATACATGTCTGGTTAAATTTCGGGTGGCAAGTGAGATTACTTTTTCGCAAATTGTGGACCCCGGAGATGGTGAAAAATGTCACTCTCTCATGAAATAATCCAAAATTCTGATCATAAAATTCAATAAAAAATTGTCCTTTCTAATAATTTATTTCAGGTCAAATCTACATCTTTCTTTTCATCACATCAGCTCTATCAAACAGTTCTTATTGTTCATTTTGTCCATTTTTAAAATCAAGCATCCACAATTGTATGGCGGACTAATATTTTTTTAATACGTCATCTGAGTTCTCATCTCAAGGTCTATTAGGATCCTGACCATATTGAAATCAATACTTCTGATTTTTCCAAATATTTTTATGTGATCTTCATCGGTATAACATTCTGAATAAATCTGTGTATTTTTGTCCATTTCTGAAAAAAAATAAAGTTGTTTTAGCACTATAAGGCAATGACACTTTCGTCGCTATATTCATTTATTTTGAATACAATGTGTATGTATAATTAATTTCTTCCAGAATACATTCACTAGTCAAAACAAGGACAAAACTTCTGATTATAACCTTTAATTACAATACACAGACCCTGTTAAAGCATTCTATAAAATTTTCTTGTGTCTTAAAGTGCATTTTGGCAGAGAAATTATGCAAAAATGAAGATTTTATAAAAAAACCAACACCAAAATAATTATTCTACTAGTGGAAATCTGGTATTTAAAACTGTGAAAGCACTCTAAACTACTGGGAAAGTCATCCTTATCATATAATTAGAGTGCAATATAGTGCAAATTTCAAAACTTGTCCTTTCACATAATTCTATTTGAGAAAAAATGTTTTTAACATGTATTTCAGTGAAAACCTTTTATCAGTGAGAAATCCACATGAGGTTTTAAAGAACATTGTGACATCACATGTATTATGGCGTCATTAATAACGACAGATCAAAATAGTGCTAAATATAGTTTGCGGTGTTACGTGAGAAACAGTTGCCGCAAGATTTAACTCGAAATATTGAGTCGAAACGATCTGTAACTAGCCTTTCCATTCAATATCAAGACCATAGCACAGTTTTCATATTTGCATATTTTTAACATACCGACTGTAATTTCAATTGCATAAATACCATAAATAAACAATTTAGAGCTTGCCTAACAAAACAAAATGCTTACCAGTTATTCAGACTTTTTAAAACCTCTAGTTTGCCATCTCAGTTAAAAAGTAATGATATGTCTGGAACTGAAATAAGACCAAAAAAAATTACTCAGGCTGTGTTATCATTTGATTTAAATACATAAGTATTATTGAGAGAGAAAAATCTATTTCTTGAAAGTTTAATTACAAAGAAAGACAATGCTTCTCCTTGTGGCTTAGTAACCTTCATTTAAACCTTTTATATTAGAAGCAATGGTAGTAGCTAACTAGCTTAATAGTTGAATCGGTGCAGAAATATGTTTTCAAAAAGGTTTGACCCTCCCCTTTTTCACTGAGAAATGACAATATCTTTTGTTTTGCTCAAGTGCATTAAAAATAATAATTCATGATTTTCTTAAAACATGTACATTGTTTTTCTGTTTTTTTTTGCATATATCTACTGACCAGGGTCAAATCATTGGATAAAAGCACATGCGATGATGTATCTCACTTTACTCGTATGAAGTGTGTTATCTCCCATGATTATCAGTATTCCTGTAGACCGAAGTGATAATTACATAACAAAGACTATATTGTGTCAAGTTTACTTACAATTTAATAATATTTAAAGTTATTTCTTGCCTTTTTCAATATAGTAAACAAATTCCTTTCGGATATCTCGGAAGTAAACAAAGTTATGATTGTGCCTAAAAAAAGTGTTCAGCCCCGTGCCAGTAATGCATTTTAAAAGCGAAAATTTCATTGAGTTTGTGATCTTTATCAATAATATTTATCTAACATTTATATAACTAATAAAAAACTCACATCTTTTCGTGTGTAAGGTGAAATCACCATAAATCACCTGAAACTCTGAATTAAGCTTTAATTTGGGTATAATTTACATAATTCTCCAAGCCAAGGTAAGTTCCCCTTCTCATCAATCGTTTACTGAACATGTATATGGCTCATATCGAACTATACTTTATACATGTCGGTTAATTTCGGGTGCAAGTGAATATTTTCGCAAATTGCTGACCCCGGAAATGTAAAATTCACTCTCCTCAGAAAAATCCAAAATTCTGATCAAAAATTCAATAAAAATTGTCCTTCTAATAATTTATTTCAGTCAAATCTACTTTCTTCTATACATCAGCTCTAAACAGTTCTTATGTTCATTTATTCCATTTTAAAATCACAGCATCCAATTTAGGGACTAATATTTTTTTTTATACGTATCTGAGTTCTCATCTCAGTCTATAGGATCCTGACCATATTTAATCAAATTCTGATTTTCCAAATTTTTATGTGATCTCTCGTATAACATTCTGAATAATGTGTATTTTTGTCCATTTCTGAAAAAAAAAGTTGTTTTAGCACTATAAGGCAATGACACTTTCGTCGCTATATTCATTTATTTTGAATACAATGTGTATGTATAATTAATTTCTTCCAGAATACATCACTAGTCAAAACAAGGACAAAACTTCTGATTATAACCTTTAATTACAATACACAACCCTGTTAAAGCATTCTATAAAATTTCTTGTGTCTTAAGTGCATTTTGGCAGAGAAATTATGCAAAAATGAAGATTTTATAAAAAAACCAACACCAAAATAATTATTCTTACTAGTGGAAATCTGGTATTTAAAACTGTGGAAAGCACTCTAAACTACTGGGAAAGTCATCCTTATCAATAATTAAGTGCAATATAGTGCAAATTTCAAAACTTGTCCTTTCACATAATTCTATTGAGAAAAAATGTTTTTAACATGTATTTCAGTGAAAACCTTTATCAGTGAGAAATCCACATGAGGTTTTAAAGGAAACATTGTGACATCACATGTATTATGGCGTCATTAATAACGACAGATCAAAATATGCTAAATATAGTTTGCGTGTTAGTGAGAAACAGTTGCCGCAAGATTTAACTCGAAATATTGAGTCGAAACGATCTGTAACTAAGCCTTTCCATTCAATATCAAGACCATAGCAACAGTTTTCATATTTGCATATTTTTAACATACCGACTGTAATTTCAATTGCATAAATACCATAAATAAACAATTTAGAGCTTGCCTAACAAAACAAAATGCTTACCAGTTATTCAGGACTTTTTAAAACCTCTAGTTTGCCATCTCAGGTTAAAAAGTAATGATATGTCTGGAACTGAAATAAGACAACAACAAAAATTACTCAGGCTGTGTTATCATTTGATTTAAATACATAAGTATTATTGAGAGAGAAAAATCTATTTCTTGAAAGTTTAATTACAAAGAAAGACAAATGCTTCTCCCTTGTGGCTTAGTAACCTTCATTTAAACCTTTTATATTAGAAGCAATGGGTAGTAGCTAACTAGCTTAATAGTTGAATCGGTGCAGAAATATTGTTTTCAAAAAGGTTTGACCCTCCCCCTTTTTCACTGAGAAATGACAATATCTTTTGTTTTGCTCAAGTGCATTAAAAATAATAATTCATGATTTTCTAAAACATGTACATGTGTTTTCTGTTTTTTTTGCATATATCTACTGACCAGGGGTCAAATCATTGGATAAAAGCACATGCGATGATGTATCTCACTTTACTCGTATGAAGTGTGTTATCTCCATGATTATCAGGTATTCCTGTAGACCGAAGTGATAATTACATAACAAAGACTATATTGTGTCATGTTTACTTACAATTTAATAATATTTAAAAGTTATTTCTTGCCTTTTTCAATATAGTAAACAAATTCCTTTCGGATATCTCGGAAGTAAACAAAGTTATGATTGTGCCTAAAAAAAGTGTTCAGCCCCGTGCCAGTAATGCATTTTAAAAGCGAAAATTTCATTGAGTTTTTGCTGATCTTTATCAATAATATTTATCTTAAACCATTTAAATAACTAGGTATAAATAAAAAACTACTAACCATCATTTTCGGTGGTGTACAAGTGAAATCATCATAATCAGCTGAAACTTCTGGAATTAAGCTTCTAATTTGGTATACATTTACAATAATTCTCATAGCCTAATGGTAATGTTTTCCTCGTTGCTCAGTCCATATCGTTTACTTGAACATGTATGATGCTCATATGAAGCTGTACATTTATACATGTCTGGTTAAATTTTCGGGGTGGCAAGTGAGATTATTTTTTCGAAAATTTGCTGGACCCGGAAATGGTGAAAAATGTCACTCTCCTCAGAAAAATCCCAAAATTCTGATCATAAATTCAATAAAAAATTGTCCTTTCTAATAATTTATTTCAGGTCAATCTACATCTTTCTTTTCTCATCACATCAGCTCTATAAACAGTTCTTATTGTTCATTTATGTCCATTTTTAAATCACAGCATCCACAATTGTATGGCGGACTAATATTTTTTTTTAATTACGTCATCTGAGTTCCTCATCTCAAGGTCTATTAGGATCCTGACCAACATTCTGAATAAATCTGTGTATTTTTGTCCATTTCTGAAAAAAAATAAAGTTGTTTTAGCACTATAAGGCAATGACACTTTCGTCGCTATATTCATTTATTTTGAATACAATGTGTATGTATAATTAATTTCTTCCAGAATACATTCACTAGTCAAAACAAGGACAAAACTTCTGATTATAACCTTTAATTACAATACACAGACCCTGTTAAAGCATTCTATAAAATTTTCTTGTGTCTTAAAGTGCATTTTGGCAGAGAAATTATGCAAAAATGAAGATTTTATAAAAAAACCAACACCAAAATAATTATTCTTACTAGTGGAAATCTGGTATTTAAAACTGTGGAAAGCACTCTAAACTACTGGGAAAGTCATCCTTATCATATAATTAGAGTGCAATATAGTGCAAATTTTCAAAACTTGTCCTTTCACATAATTCTATTTGAGAAAAAATGTTTTTAACATGTATTTCAGTGAAAACCTTTTATCAGTGAGAAATCCACATGAGGTTTTAAAGGAAACATTGTGACATCACATGTATTATGGCGTCATTAAATAACGACAGATCAAAATAGTGCTAAATATAGTTTGCGGTGTTACGTGAGAAACAGTTGCCGCAAGATTTAACTCGAAATATTGAGTCGAAACGATCTGTAACTAAGCCTTTCCATTCAATATCAAGACCATAGCAACAGTTTTCATATTTGCATATTTTTAACATACCGACTGTAATTTCAATTGCATAAATACCATAAATAAACAATTTAGAGCTTGCCTAACAAAACAAAATGCTTACCAGTTATTCAGGACTTTTTAAAACCTCTAGTTTGCCATCTCAGGTTAAAAAGTAATGATATGTCTGGAACTGAAATAAGACAACAAAAAAATTACTCAGGCTGTGTTATCATTTGATTTAAATACATAAGTATTATTGAGAGAGAAAAATCTATTTCTTGAAAGTTTAATTACAAAGAAAGACAAATGCTTCTCCCTTGTGGCTTAGTAACCTTCATTTAAACCTTTTATATTAGAAGCAATGGGTAGTAGCTAACTAGCTTAATAGTTGAATCGGTGCAGAAATATTGTTTTCAAAAAGGTTTGACCCTCCCCCTTTTTCACTGAGAAATGACAATATCTTTTGTTTTGCTCAAGTGCATTAAAAATAATAATTCATGATTTTCTTAAAACATGTACATGTGTTTTCTGTTTTTTTGCATATATCTACTGACCAGGGGTCAAATCATTGGATAAAAGCACATGCGATGATGTATCTCACTTTACTCGTATGAAGTGTGTTATCTCCCATGATTATCAGGTATTCCTGTAGACCGAAGTGATAATTACATAACAAAGACTATATTGTGTCATGTTTACTTACAATTTAATAATATTTAAAAGTTATTTCTTGCCTTTTTCAATATAGTAAACAAATTCCTTTCGGATATCTCGGAAGTAAACAAAGTTATGATTGTGCCTAAAAAAAAGTGTTCAGCCCCGTGCCAGTAATGCATTTTAAAAGCGAAAATTTCATTGAGTTTTTTGCTGATCTTTATCAATAAATTATCTTAAACCATTTATAATAACTAGGATATAATAAAAAACACACTAACCATCATTTTCGGTGGTGTACAAGGTGAAATCATCCATAAATCAGCCTGAAAACTTCTGGAATTAAGCTTCTAATAAATTGAAATCAATACTTCTGATTTTTCCAAATATTTTTATGTGATCTTCATCGGTATAACATTGAATAAATCTGTGTATTTTTGTCCATTTCTGAAAAAAAATAAAGTTGTTTTAGCACTATAAGGCAATGACACTTTCGTCGCTATATTCATTTATTTGAATACAATGTGTATGTATAATTAATTTCTTCCAGAATACATTCACTAGTCAAAACAAGGACAAAACTTCTGATTATAACCTTTAATTACAATACACAGACCCTTTAAAGCATTCTATAAAATTTTCTTGTGTCTTAAAGTGCATTTTGGCAGAGAAATTATGCAAAAATGAAGATTTTTATAAAAAAACCAACACCAAATAATTATTCTTACTAGTGGAAATCTGGTATTTAAAACTGTGGAAAGCACTCTAAACTACTGGGAAAGTCATCCTTATCATATAATTAGAGTGCAATATAGTGCAAATTTTCAAAACTTGTCCTTTCACATAATTCTATTTGAGAAAAAATGTTTTTAACATGTATTTCAGTGAAAACCTTTTATCAGTGAGAAATCCACATGAGGTTTTAAAGGAAACATTGTGACATCACATGTATTATGGCGTCATTAAATAACGACAGATCAAATAGTGCTAAATATAGTTTGCGGTGTTACGTGAGAAACAGTTGCCGCAAGATTTAACTCGAAATATTGAGTCGAAACGATCTGTAACTAAGCCTTTCCATTCAATATCAAGACCATAGCAACAGTTTTCATATTTGCATATTTTTTAACATACCGACTGTAATTTCAATTGCATAAATACCATAAATAAACAATTTAGAGCTTGCCTAACAAAACAAAATGCTTACCAGTTATTCAGGACTTTTTTAAAACCTCTAGTTTGCCAAACTCAGGTTAAAAAGTAATGATATGTCTGGAACTGAAATAAGACCAAAAAAAATTACTCAGGCTGTGTTATCATTTGATTTAAATACATAAGTATTATTGAGAGAGAAAAAATCTATTTCTTGAAAGTTTAATTACAAAGAAAGACAAATGCTTCTCCCTTGTGGCTTAGTAACCTTCATTTAAACCTTTTTTAATTAGAAGCAATGGGTAGTAGCTAACTAGCTTAATAGTTGAATCGGTGCAGAAATATTGTTTTCAAAAAGGTTTGACCCTCCCCCTTTTTCACTGAGAAATGACAATATCTTTTGTTTTGCTCAAGTGCATTAAAAATAATAATTCATGATTTTCTTAAAACATGTACATGTGTTTTCTGTTTTTTTGCATATATCTACTGACCAGGGGTCAAATCATTGGATAAAAGCACATGCGATGATGTATCTCACTTTACTCGTATGAAGTGTGTTATCTCCCATGATTATCAGGTATTCCTGTAGACCGAAGTGATAATTACATAACAAAGACTATATTGTGTCATGTTTACTTACAATTTAATAATATTTAAAAGTTATTTCTTGCCTTTTTCAATATAGTAAACAAATTCCTTTCGGATATCTCGGAAGTAAACAAAGTTATGATTGTGCCTAAAAAAAGTGTTCAGCCCGTGCCAGTAATGCATTTTAAAAGCGAAAATTTCATTGAGTTTTTGCTGATTCTTTTATCAAATTAATATTATTATATCTTTTTAAATAATCACCATTATAAATTAATAAGCTATGGTATTAAATTAAAAAAAAACTACTAACACCATATCGAATTTTTCGGGTGGTGGTACAAAGGTGAAAATCATCCCATAAATATCAAGCCTGAAAAACTTCTTGGAATTAAGCTTTCTTATACATGAAATCAATACTTCTGAATTTTTGCCAATATTTTTTTTTGTATCTTCATATCGGTATAAACATTTCTTGATTATAAATCTGTGTTATTTTTGTCCATTTCTGAAAAAAAATAAAGTTGTTTTAGCACTATAAGGCAATGACACTTTCGTCGCTATATTCATTTATTTTGAATACAATGTGTATGTATAATTAATATCTTCCAGAATACATTCACTAGTCAAAACAAGGACAAAACTTCTGATTATAACCTTTAATTACAATACACAGACCCTGTTAAAGCATTCTATAAAATTTTCTTGTGTCTTAAAGTGCATTTTGGCAGAGAAATTATGCAAAAATGAAGATTTTATAAAAAAACCAACACCAAAATAATTATTCTTACTAGTGGAAATCTGGTATTTAAAACTGTGGAAAGCACTCTAAACTACTGGGAAAGTCATCCTTATCATATAATTAGAGTGCAATATAGTGCAAATTTTCAAAACTTGTCCTTTCACATAATTCTATTTGAGAAAAAATGTTTTTTAACATGTATTTCAGTGAAAACCTTTTATCAGTGAGAAATCCACATGAGGTTTTAAAGGAAACATTGTGACATCACATGTATTATGGCGTCATTAAATAACGACAGATCAAAATAGTGCTAAATATAGTTTGCGGTGTTACGTGAGAAACAGTTGCCGCAAGATTTAACTCGAAATATTGAGTCGAAACGATCTGTAACTAAGCCTTTCCATTCAATATCAAGACCATAGCAACAGTTTTCATATTTGCATATTTTTAACATACCGACTGTAATTTCAATTGCATAAATACCATAAATAAACAATTTAGAGCTTGCCTAACAAAACAAAATGCTTACCAGTTATTCAGGACTTTTTAAAACCTCTAGTTTGCCATCTCAGGTTAAAAAGTAATGATATGTCTGGAACTGAAATAAGACCAAAAAAAAATTACTCAGGCTGTGTTATCATTTGATTTAAATACATAAGTATTATTGAGAGAGAAAAATCTATTTCTTGAAAGTTTAATTACAAAGAAAGACAAATGCTTCTCCCTTGTGGCTTAGTAACCTTCATTTAAACCTTTTATATTAGAAGCAATGGGTAGTAGCTAACTAGCTTAATAGTTGAATCGGTGCAGAAATATTGTTTTCAAAAAGGTTTGACCCTCCCCCTTTTTCACTGAGAAATGACAATATCTTTTGTTTTGCTCAAGTGCATTAAAAATAATAATTCATGATTTTCTTAAAACATGTACATGTGTTTTCTGTTTTTTTGCATATATCTACTGACCAGGGGTCAAATCATTGGATAAAAGCACATGCGATGATGTATCTCACTTTACTCGTATGAAGTGTGTTATCTCCCATGATTATCAGGTATTCCTGTAGACCGAAGTGATAATTACATAACAAAGACTATATTGTGTCATGTTTACTTACAATTTAATAATATTTAAAAGTTATTTCTTGCCTTTTTCAATATAGTAAACAAATTCCTTTCGGATATCTCGGAAGTAAACAAAGTTATGATTGTGCCTAAAAAAAGTGTTCAGCCCCGTGCCAGTAATGCATTTTAAAAGCGAAAATTTCATTGAGTTTTTGCTGATCTTTATCAATAATATTTATCTTAAACCATTTATAATAACTAGGTATAAATAAAAAACTACTAACCATCATTTTCGGTGGTGTACAAGGTGAAATCATCCATAAATCAGCCTGAAAACTTCTGGAATTAAGCTTCTAATTTGGGTATACATTTACAATTAATTCTCCATAGGCCGTAATGGTAACGTTTTCCTCCGTTGCTCAGTCCATATGTTTACTTGAACATGTATGATGGCTCATATCGAAGCTGATACATTTATACATGTCTGGTTAAATTTTCGGGGTGGCAAGTGAGATTACTTTTTTCGCAAATTGCTGGACCCCGGAAGATGGTGAAAAATGTCACTCTCCTCATGAAATAATCCCAAAATTCTGATCATAAAATTCAATAAAAAAATTGTCCTTTCTAATAATTTATTTCAGGTCAAATCTACATCTTTCTTTTCTCATCACATCAGCTCTATAAACAGTTTTATTGTTCATTTATGTCCATTTTTAAAATCACAGCATCCACAATTGTATGGCGGACTAATATTTTTTTTTAATTACGTCATCTGAGTTCCTCATCTCAAGGTCTATTAGGGATCCTGACCCATATTGAAATCAATACTTCTGATTTTTCCAAATATTTTTATGTGATCTTCATCGGTATAACATTCTGAATAAATCTGTGTATTTTTGTCCATTTCTGAAAAAAAATAAAGTTGTTTTAGCACTATAAGGCAATGACACTTTCGTCGCTATATTCATTTATTTTGAATACAATGTGTATGTATAATTAATATCTTCCAGAATACATTCACTAGTCAAAACAAGGACAAAACTTCTGATTATAAACCTTTAATTACAATACACAGACCCTGTTAAAGCATTCTATAAAATTTTCTTGTGTCTTAAAGTGCATTTTGGCAGAGAAATTATGCAAAAATGAAGATTTTATAAAAAAACCAACACCAAAATAATTATTCTTACTAGTGGAAATCTGGTATTTAAAACTGTGGAAAGCACTCTAAACTACTGGGAAAGTCATCCTTATCATATAATTAGAGTGCAATATAGTGCAAATTTTCAAAACTTGTCCTTTCACATAATTCTATTTGAGAAAAAATGTTTTTAACATGTATTTCAGTGAAAACCTTTTATCAGTGAGAAATCCACATGAGGTTTTAAAGGAAACATTGTGACATCACATGTATTATGGCGTCATTAAATAACGACAGATCAAAATAGTGCTAAATATAGTTTGCGGTGTTACGTGAGAAACAGTTGCCGCAAGATTTAACTCGAAATATTGAGTCGAAACGATCTGTAACTAAGCCTTTCCATTCAATATCAAGACCATAGCAACAGTTTTCATATTTGCATATTTTTAACATACCGACTGTAATTTCAATTGCATAAATACCATAAATAAACAATTTAGAGCTTGCCTAACAAAACAAAATGCTTACCAGTTATTCAGGACTTTTTAAAACCTCTAGTTTGCCATCTCAGGTTAAAAAGTAATGATATGTCTGGAACTGAAATAAGACCAAAAAAAAATTACTCAGGCTGTGTTATCATTTGATTTAAATACATAAGTATTATTGAGAGAGAAAAATCTATTTCTTGAAAGTTTAATTACAAAGAAAGACAAATGCTTCTCCCTTGTGGCTTAGTAACCTTCATTTAAACCTTTTATATTAGAAGCAATGGGTAGTAGCTAACTAGCTTAATAGTTGAATCGGTGCAGAAATATTGTTTTCAAAAAGGTTTGACCCTCCCCCTTTTTCACTGAGAAATGACAATATCTTTTGTTTTGCTCAAGTGCATTAAAAATAATAATTCATGATTTTCTTAAAACATGTACATGTGTTTTCTGTTTTTTTGCATATATCTACTGACCAGGGGTCAAATCATTGGATAAAAGCACATGCGATGATGTATCTCACTTTACTCGTATGAAGTGTGTTATCTCCCATGATTATCAGGTATTCCTGTAGACCGAAGTGATAATTACATAACAAAGACTATATTGTGTCATGTTTACTTACAATTTAATAATATTTAAAAGTTATTTCTTGCCTTTTTCAATATAGTAAACAAATTCCTTTCGGATATCTCGGAAGTAAACAAAGTTATGATTGTGCCTAAAAAAAGTGTTCAGCCCCGTGCCAGTAATGCATTTTAAAAGCGAAAATTTCATTGAGTTTTTGCTGATCTTTATCAATAATATTTATCTTAAACCATTTATAATAACTAGGTATAAATAAAAAACTACTAACCATCATTTTCGGTGGTGTACAAGGTGAAATCATCCATAAATCAGCCTGAAAACTTCTGGAATTAAGCTTCTAATTTGGGTATACATTTACAATTAATTCTCCATAGGCCGTAATGGTAACGTTTTCCTCCGTTGCTCAGTCCATATGGTTTACTTGAACATGTATGATGGCTCATATCGAAGCTGATACATTTATACATGTCTGGTTAAATTTTCGGGGTGGCAAGTGAGATTACTTTTTTCGCAAATTGCTGGACCCCGGAAGATGGTGAAAAATGTCACTCTCCTCATGAAATAATCCCAAAATTCTGATCATAAAATTCAATAAAAAAATTGTCCTTTCTAATAATTTATTTCAGGTCAAATCTACATCTTTCTTTTCTCATCACATCAGCTCTATAAAACAGTTCTTATTGTTCATTTATGTCCATTTTTAAAATCACAGCATCCACAATTGTATGGCGGACTAATATTTTTTTTTAATTACGTCATCTGAGTTCCTCATCTCAAGGTCTATTAGGGATCCTGACCCATATTGAAATCAATACTTCTGATTTTTCCAAATATTTTTATGTGATCTTCATCGGTATAACATTCTGAATAAATCTGTGTATTTTTGTCCATTTCTGAAAAAAAATAAAGTTGTTTTAGCACTATAAGGCAATGACACTTTCGTCGCTATATTCATTTATTTTGAATACAATGTGTATGTATAATTAATATCTTCCAGAATACATTCACTAGTCAAAACAAGGACAAAACTTCTGATTATAACCTTTAATTACAATACACAGACCCTGTTAAAGCATTCTATAAAATTTTCTTGTGTCTTAAAGTGCATTTTGGCAGAGAAATTATGCAAAAATGAAGATTTTATAAAAAAACCAACACCAAAATAATTATTCTTACTAGTGGAAATCTGGTATTTAAAACTGTGGAAAGCACTCTAAACTACTGGGAAAGTCATCCTTATCATATAATTAGAGTGCAATATAGTGCAAATTTTCAAAACTTGTCCTTTCACATAATTCTATTTGAGAAAAAATGTTTTTAACATGTATTTCAGTGAAAACCTTTTATCAGTGAGAAATCCACATGAGGTTTTAAAGGAAACATTGTGACATCACATGTATTATGGCGTCATTAAATAACGACAGATCAAAATAGTGCTAAATATAGTTTGCGGTGTTTACGTGAGAAACAGTTGCCGCAAGATTTAACTCGAAATATTGAGTCGAAACGATCTGTAACTAAGCCTTTCCATTCAATATCAAGACCATAGCAACAGTTTTCATATTTGCATATTTTTAACATACCGACTGTAATTTCAATTGCATAAATACCATAAATAAACAATTTAGAGCTTGCCTAACAAAACAAAATGCTTACCAGTTATTCAGGACTTTTTAAAACCTCTAGTTTGCCATCTCAGGTTAAAAAGTAATGATATGTCTGGAACTGAAATAAGACCAAAAAAAAATTACTCAGGCTGTGTTATCATTTGATTTAAATACATAAGTATTATTGAGAGAGAAAAATCTATTTCTTGAAAGTTTAATTACAAAGAAAGACAAATGCTTCTCCCTTGTGGCTTAGTAACCTTCATTTAAACCTTTTATATTAGAAGCAATGGGTAGTAGCTAACTAGCTTAATAGTTGAATCGGTGCAGAAATATTGTTTTCAAAAAGGTTTGACCCTCCCCCTTTTTCACTGAGAAATGACAATATCTTTTGTTTTGCTCAAGTGCATTAAAAATAATAATTCATGATTTTCTTAAAACATGTACATGTGTTTTCTGTTTTTTTGCATATATCTACTGACCAGGGGTCAAATCATTGGATAAAAGCACATGCGATGATGTATCTCACTTTACTCGTATGAAGTGTGTTATCTCCCATGATTATCAGGTATTCCTGTAGACCGAAGTGATAATTACATAACAAAGACTATATTGTGTCATGTTTACTTACAATTTAATAATATTTAAAAGTTATTTCTTGCCTTTTTCAATATAGTAAACAAATTCCTTTCGGATATCTCGGAAGTAAACAAAGTTATGATTGTGCCTAAAAAAAGTGTTCAGCCCCGTGCCAGTAATGCATTTTAAAAGCGAAAATTTCATTGAGTTTTTGCTGATCTTTATCAATAATATTTATCTTAAACCATTTATAATAACTAGGTATAAATAAAAAACTACTAACCATCATTTTCGGTGGTGTACAAGGTGAAATCATCCATAAATCAGCCTGAAAACTTCTGGAATTAAGCTTCTAATTTGGGTATACATTTACAATTAATTCTCCATAGGCCGTAATGGTAACGTTTTCCTCCGTTGCTCAGTCCATATGGTTTACTTGAACATGTATGATGGCTCATATCGAAGCTGATACATTTATACATGTCTGGTTAAATTTTCGGGGTGGCAAGTGAGATTACTTTTTTCGCAAATTGCTGGACCCCGGAAGATGGTGAAAAATGTCACTCTCCTCATGAAATAATCCCAAAATTCTGATCATAAAATTCAATAAAAAAATTGTCCTTTCTAATAATTTATTTCAGGTCAAATCTACATCTTTCTTTTCTCATCACATCAGCTCTATAAAACAGTTCTTATTGTTCATTTATGTCCATTTTTAAAATCACAGCATCCACAATTGTATGGCGGACTAATATTTTTTTTTAATTACGTCATCTGAGTTCCTCATCTCAAGGTCTATTAGGGATCCTGACCCATATTGAAATCAATACTTCTGATTTTTCCAAATATTTTTATGTGATCTTCATCGGTATAACATTCTGAATAAATCTGTGTATTTTTGTCCATTTCTGAAAAAAAATAAAGTTGTTTTAGCACTATAAGGCAATGACACTTTCGTCGCTATATTCATTTATTTTGAATACAATGTGTATGTATAATTAATATCTTCCAGAATACATTCACTAGTCAAAACAAGGACAAAACTTCTGATTATAACCTTTAATTACAATACACAGACCCTGTTAAAGCATTCTATAAAATTTTCTTGTGTCTTAAAGTGCATTTTGGCAGAGAAATTATGCAAAAATGAAGATTTTATAAAAAAACCAACACCAAAATAATTATTCTTACTAGTGGAAATCTGGTATTTAAAACTGTGGAAAGCACTCTAAACTACTGGGAAAGTCATCCTTATCATATAATTAGAGTGCAATATAGTGCAAATTTTCAAAACTTGTCCTTTCACATAATTCTATTTGAGAAAAAATGTTTTTAACATGTATTTCAGTGAAAACCTTTTATCAGTGAGAAATCCACATGAGGTTTTAAAGGAAACATTGTGACATCACATGTATTATGGCGTCATTAAATAACGACAGATCAAAATAGTGCTAAATATAGTTTGCGGTGTTACGTGAGAAACAGTTGCCGCAAGATTTAACTCGAAATATTGAGTCGAAACGATCTGTAACTAAGCCTTTCCATTCAATATCAAGACCATAGCAACAGTTTTCATATTTGCATATTTTTAACATACCGACTGTAATTTCAATTGCATAAATACCATAAATAAACAATTTAGAGCTTGCCTAACAAAACAAAATGCTTACCAGTTATTCAGGACTTTTTAAAACCTCTAGTTTGCCATCTCAGGTTAAAAAGTAATGATATGTCTGGAACTGAAATAAGACCAAAAAAAAATTACTCAGGCTGTGTTATCATTTGATTTAAATACATAAGTATTATTGAGAGAGAAAAATCTATTTCTTGAAAGTTTAATTACAAAGAAAGACAAATGCTTCTCCCTTGTGGCTTAGTAACCTTCATTTAAACCTTTTATATTAGAAGCAATGGGTAGTAGCTAACTAGCTTAATAGTTGAATCGGTGCAGAAATATTGTTTTCAAAAAGGTTTGACCCTCCCCTTTTTCACTGAGAAATGACAATATCTTTTGTTTTGCTCAAGTGCATTAAAAATAATAATTCATGATTTTCTTAAAACATGTACATGTGTTTTCTGTTTTTTTGCATATATCTACTGACCAGGGGTCAAATCATTGGATAAAAGCACATGCGATGATGTATCTCACTTTACTCGTATGAAGTGTGTTATCTCCCATGATTATCAGGTATTCCTGTAGACCGAAGTGATAATTACATAACAAAGACTATATTGTGTCATGTTTACTTACAATTTAATAATATTTAAAAGTTATTTCTTGCCTTTTTCAATATAGTAAACAAATTCCTTTCGGATATCTCGGAAGTAAACAAAGTTATGATTGTGCCTAAAAAAAGTGTTCAGCCCCGTGCCAGTAATGCATTTTAAAAGCGAAAATTTCATTGAGTTTTTGCTGATCTTTATCAATAATATTTATCTTAAACCATTTATAATAACTAGGATATAAATAAAAAACTACTAACCATCATTTTCGGTGGTGTACAAGGTGAAATCATCCATAAATCAGCCTGAAAACTTCTGGAATTAAGCTTCTAATTTGGGTATACATTTACAATTAATTCTCCATAGGCCGTAATGGTAACGTTTTCCTCCGTTGCTCAGTCCATATGGTTTACTTGAACATGTATGATGGCTCATATCGAAGCTGATACATTTATACATGTCTGGTTAAATTTTCGGGGTGGCAAGTGAGATTACTTTTTTCGCAAATTGCTGGACCCCGGAAGATGGTGAAAAATGTCACTCTCCTCATGAAATAATCCCAAAATTCTGATCATAAAATTCAATAAAAAAATTGTCCTTTCTAATAATTTATTTCAGGTCAAATCTACATCTTTCTTTTCTCATCACATCAGCTCTATAAAACAGTTCTTATTGTTCATTTATGTCCATTTTTAAAATCACAGCATCCACAATTGTATGGCGGACTAATATTTTTTTTTAATTACGTCATCTGAGTTCCTCATCTCAAGGTCTATTAGGGATCCTGACCCATATTGAAATCAATACTTCTGATTTTTCCAAATATTTTTATGTGATCTTCATCGGTATAACATTCTGAATAAATCTGTGTATTTTTGTCCATTTCTGAAAAAAAATAAAGTTGTTTTAGCACTATAAGGCAATGACACTTTCGTCGCTATATTCATTTATTTTGAATACAATGTGTATGTATAATTAATATCTTCCAGAATACATTCACTAGTCAAAACAAGGACAAAACTTCTGATTATAACCTTTAATTACAATACACAGACCCTGTTAAAGCATTCTATAAAATTTTCTTGTGTCTTAAAGTGCATTTTGGCAGAGAAATTATGCAAAAATGAAGATTTTATAAAAAAACCAACACCAAAATAATTATTCTTACTAGTGGAAATCTGGTATTTAAAACTGTGGAAAGCACTCTAAACTACTGGGAAAGTCATCCTTATCATATAATTAGAGTGCAATATAGTGCAAATTTTCAAAACTTGTCCTTTCACATAATTCTATTTGAGAAAAAATGTTTTTAACATGTATTTCAGTGAAAACCTTTTATCAGTGAGAAATCCACATGAGGTTTTAAAGGAAACATTGTGACATCACATGTATTATGGCGTCATTAAATAACGACAGATCAAAATAGTGCTAAATATAGTTTGCGGTGTTACGTGAGAAACAGTTGCCGCAAGATTTAACTCGAAATATTGAGTCGAAACGATCTGTAACTAAGCCTTTCCATTCAATATCAAGACCATAGCAACAGTTTTCATATTTGCATATTTTTAACATACCGACTGTAATTTCAATTGCATAAATACCATAAATAAACAATTTAGAGCTTGCCTAACAAAACAAAATGCTTACCAGTTATTCAGGACTTTTTAAAACCTCTAGTTTGCCATCTCAGGTTAAAAAGTAATGATATGTCTGGAACTGAAATAAGACCAAAAAAAAATTACTCAGGCTGTGTTATCATTTGATTTAAATACATAAGTATTATTGAGAGAGAAAAATCTATTTCTTGAAAGTTTAATTACAAAGAAAGACAAATGCTTCTCCCTTGTGGCTTAGTAACCTTCATTTAAACCTTTTATATTAGAAGCAATGGGTAGTAGCTAACTAGCTTAATAGTTGAATCGGTGCAGAAATATTGTTTTCAAAAAGGTTTGACCCTCCCCCTTTTTCACTGAGAAATGACAATATCTTTTGTTTTGCTCAAGTGCATTAAAAATAATAATTCATGATTTTCTTAAAACATGTACATGTGTTTTCTGTTTTTTTGCATATATCTACTGACCAGGGGTCAAATCATTGGATAAAAGCACATGCGATGATGTATCTCACTTTACTCGTATGAAGTGTGTTATCTCCCATGATTATCAGGTATTCCTGTAGACCGAAGTGATAATTACATAACAAAGACTATATTGTGTCATGTTTACTTACAATTTAATAATATTTAAAAGTTATTTCTTGCCTTTTTCAATATAGTAAACAAATTCCTTTCGGATATCTCGGAAGTAAACAAAGTTATGATTGTGCCTAAAAAAAGTGTTCAGCCCCGTGCCAGTAATGCATTTTAAAAGCGAAAATTTCATTGAGTTTTTGCTGATCTTTATCAATAATATTTATCTTAAACCATTTATAATAACTAGGTATAAATAAAAAACTACTAACCATCATTTTCGGTGGTGTACAAGGTGAAATCATCCATAAATCAGCCTGAAAACTTCTGGAATTAAGCTTCTAATTTGGGTATACATTTACAATTAATTCTCCATAGGCCGTAATGGTAACGTTTTCCTCCGTTGCTCAGTCCATATGGTTTACTTGAACATGTATGATGGCTCATATCGAAGCTGATACATTTATACATGTCTGGTTAAATTTTCGGGGTGGCAAGTGAGATTACTTTTTTCGCAAATTGCTGGACCCCGGAAGATGGTGAAAAATGTCACTCTCCTCATGAAATAATCCCAAAATTCTGATCATAAAATTCAATAAAAAAATTGTCCTTTCTAATAATTTATTTCAGGTCAAATCTACATCTTTCTTTTCTCATCACATCAGCTCTATAAAACAGTTCTTATTGTTCATTTATGTCCATTTTTAAAATCACAGCATCCACAATTGTATGGCGGACTAATATTTTTTTTTAATTACGTCATCTGAGTTCCTCATCTCAAGGTCTATTAGGGATCCTGACCCAGATAAATTGAAATATAACTGAATTACCGATATTACCATCGTTATTTGTCAATTGGTGTTTTTTCCATAAATATTCATAATTTAATTCACTCTCTGATATTTAGTTTTATGAACACAAGGTAACTTGGAATATCACTATGTGTAATCGAAAACTTATTGAAACACCATTTACACATAGTATTTAAAGTTGGCAAAAGTGGTTCGACACTATGGTAACGTACCCTTAAACTTAAAAAATAATAAAAACATAATAAAGAGAAACATAATGTAATACAAATCATAATAAAAGATACACATTTTTTATATAGTATACAGTTATATGAATAAAAAAATAAAAAACTCTTGTCTGAATTCAGAAATTTACTTGTAAGTTCTGAATGTTTGTGTAAATTACGTTATAAAATTGTGGAGATTTACAAATTTCTTAATTTTGCCCAAATAGAAAGTAATCTCCACCAGCCGATAGAAGCTCAATTGATACAGGATAATAATCTTTCTAAATTCTTTTTTTTTGCTCCTTTAAACGGGAACGTAGATGAGTTATTTTTGTGTTGATGCCACAAACACCCCACTAGCTCGATGTGAATATGGCCTAATGCAGTGATTAATGTAAAGTGATAAGGTACTCGTTCTAATTCTATTTTTGAAACAAGTCACAACTTTTAGGAATTATGGTCCTCAATGCTCTTCAACTTCGTACTTTATTTAGCCTTTTAAATTTTTGGGGATTCGAGCGTCACTGATGAGTCTTTTGTAGACGAAACGCGCGTCTGGCGTATATACTAAATTTTGTCCTGGTATCTATGATGAGTTTATTCACAAAAGTATGATACACAGAATCTTGAAAATAAGACGACTTTATATGGTCTTTATAAATTAAACTAACAACATTTTAATAGTATATTTAAGCCTTCGGTTATTGTCTACTCTTTGGTTGGGTTGTTGTCTCTTTGAAACATTCCCCATTTCCATTGTTAATTTTATTAAGTCATTTAATTTAAAAGTTTACAGTTGTAAGTTCCTTTTAAGTAAATCTTTGATGTTCACATTTTTGTTAATGGTAAATGATAAGGTTTTGAATAAAACAAATACAGTGGATGAGACATTTTTGTTTGGCAGGAACCAAGTGAACATGGCCTGTATAAATCAACAAAGTGGTATAAGATTTAACAATGAATATGAATACAATTATACATATAATGGTACAATAAGGGTCTGACTATTATCTTTTTAATCTCACCGAATAAACTTAATATTTATATTATAATCACTGCCATATATGATTATCTAAATATAGACATTGACATTTTACTGATTAACGTATAGTCACAAGTTGAGACAGTTATATCAGTGCAACATAGAAAGATACATGAAACATACCAAAAACATACAATCCTATATTGTGTTTTAAGACAGAACATTGGTTAGGAAGAAGGTTAGTCTTTGTAAACATCTAACCACGCCACATTTTTCATGTGCCTATCCCAAAACTGAACCGTGTAATTTATTTGTTTTCACTCGTTCCTTCTGCTATACTTGTATTTCGTGTATTGTGTTGACTTAAATCAGGGTGATTCTCTTATGAGAAATGCTCCCTATGTTCACATGTATACCAATTACTTGATCAGTATGATGTTTGCTTAATCATTTGGAATAACTTGATCAGTATGATGTTTGCTTAATCATTTGGAACTCACGCTCTCATTTTTAACGGGGTGCAAGTTGCTCAGTCTTTTGTTTTCTTTGTTGTGGGTTTTACCTTTTGTTCGTCTTTTGATCTCTCTAGTTTTCAGTCATTGCGTTGTCGTCGAATTATGAGTTTTGCATTTCTATTTGGTATCGTCCGCCTATCTTTGACATATTAAATCTTCTAATGCGATATATATTGCAAATTGTTAAAGGTCACATGTTGATTTTTTGGATGCTAACTTGTTTTCCCTCGGTGTAAGGATTATAACTATGTTATTGTTTATAAACTATTTTAGGGTGTACAAATTGATGTAAATATATTATAGAAATTTAAAATAGTCGAAGAAAAACTCAGAGAGCCTCGCAATTCAGTTTTTTATTAAGGTAGTATAAATACATTTTATATAATTTCCGACAATGAACTAGCAATCCATTTGTTTACAGTATGTGTTGATTTTGTCATCGATAATTCACATTGGACTATGGTATCTCTGTATGATATTACTTATATATCGATATGTTTATTTAATATAAATAGACCTTTGTACAGTTGATAAGCAGATGATTTATTTAGTTGTTCATTAACCAGTAAAGATGTGGTTGTTACTGTTACTAGCTGTTTCCGTTGTTCATGGATTTCTGCTTGATTCACCAAAGCCCGGAACTGGACAAACTGGAACAGCCAATCAGTACCTGACAGTGTCAGAATTTTACGATGAAAAAAAGTTGCTTCAACAAGAAACGGAACAGAACTTACAAAAATATGTACAGCTTCGTCATGATATGGACAAAAGCCTTGCTCTTTTAACATCACAATTACAACTAAGATTCGAAGCTCTTGAACGTAGTCTACGAGAAGACGGACAATAAAATGAAACAAAACAGGATCTTATTCTCTTGGAACAAAAGTATACAGCACTCGAGCAGAATAACATTGCATTACTGACCAGTTTCGAACAATTAAAGCGTGAAAAAAGTTTGCTTCAAGACAAATATAACTCAGTCGATAAGGAGTTAATTGTTTTAAAAAACAAAACACGAGCATACGAAGGACTAGCTAAAAACATTGATTCGCACTGTCACATGAACACTGCAAAGTTGGAAATATTGAAGAATACTACTGACCAATTAAGTAAGAATATGACTGACTTGAAACATCTACAAAACATTAGGCCGTTGCTTGACATGTCATCTATACAAAAGTCTGTGCAATCATTAGCCACTACAACCCATTCTCTAAGCATGAAAGAGCAAGCTCGGAGTCAGGATTTTCTTGCCTTGTATAATATGACAGTGGATTTAAAAGGCAAATCGACTGACCTTGGAAACAATATGAATAGAAGATTTATTGAACTTATGTATAATCAATCGAATATATTATCCTCTTTTGAAAGCAATATACTCTCTCAATTGAATAACATTCAGACCACGGTTTACATGAAATTTTCTAGTATTGGAACAATGATTGATGACATCAAAATGCAGGGAAACGAGTCTTTTCATTTGCTACAGCAACAGATCGAAAATAATGCTGAACAAGGTGAGTTGATTAAAAGTCACTACTTTGAATAATGGTATTTCTCGGCACGTGACATTACATTATACATTATAATTATTTGTTTGCATGTTTTGATTATCCTCACGTTCGTATGTGAAGTTTTCATTCAGAGAAATAAGGGGAATATACATGATATACTTATGAAAATTAGAATATGTACGGAATCTTTGTTACATGAGCAACACAACGGATGTCACATGTGGAGCGCGATCTGCTTATCTTTCCTGAGCACACGTAGTGTTTGGTAGGGATCGTGTTGTTAAGTCTTAAGTTTTCTTTGTTGTGTCTTTTTTACTGTAATTGTCTTTTTTTTCTTTTTTCGCCATGGCGTTGTCAGTTTATTTTCGATCTACGAGTTCGAATGTCCCTCTAGTATCTTTTGCTCTTTTTTGTAAATGTTATCACAGTTCGATAAAACCAGCAATCTTTCAATTCTATGTTATTTGTAAACCAAAATGATTTATATCATTATTTGTCAAAATAACAGCAACACATGTTGAAACTTAATATGTAGCTACAATCCGGTTGTTCACCTTTATACCTTTTGCAGAACGTAATTCCTTATTTTCACATGACAGGGATCACTGCGCTACGGCGTAGAAATCCTGATTTTACCCATATTTTGAAGCTTGTAAAATTAAAAGTTGGGAATTATTAATATGTGGCCGGGTTAATACAATTTTTGCATTTGTGACAGAAAATCAACTTGTTGTATCACTTTACGTTATATTCATGACTGAAAAGGTGTGTTATTTCTATGTTGTAACTTTAATTTACGAACTTTAATAATAAACTATCGGTACTAGACATAAAATACGTATTCCTTGTTATTTTCATAAAAGGCAAGAGCATTTTCAAATTATTTCAAAAAGGCCTTTTACAAAAAATAAATCCGGTCTTTTTAGGTATCTATAATTACTGAGTATTTATTTCTTCGACATGTTCAAGATGAAGTCAAAGTTTAGTCGCTGTCATATTCACAACAACACAAAATGTGGAATTTTTTTTGAAAGATTTTAACCGCTGGACAAAAAAATCAAGATAAGTGACAGTCAAAGGGAAAATGGAATGCGGAAAGGGATGTTTCTGAGATGAAACTTCAATGACTGGCGATCCATATTGCGTCCAACTGCTTTGTTAGATCTTTTATTCATAATGTTTCACACTGAAGGTACAGCAAAAATTTGGTCCACCCGTCTTTTTTTTTTTTTGACTATCGGCTATATTATATGTTATTCATGTCTCAGACATGGTATATACTGTGACATTCCCGGCTTAGAGTTTATATCCCCTGAGCCAAAAGGCGAACGGAATATAACCCTTTAACCGTGAATGTCACAGTATTGCCATGTCTGAGACCTGCATTTCGCATATATTACGGATTACCCATGTCTTACTTGTTTTTAAAGTGCAGATAGACCTATTTGCAATACACAATGCAGCATATATATTCATTACATGTTTATTGTTTCTTAATATTTTTAGAAATCCATTTAAATGAGAGATTTTTTTCCGTTAAGAAAATGTTTTCAATAAAGTTTTTAAATTTCATGTTTTTTGTTTGTATGACCGGTGAATGTATTTTACAACACATATATTGAAAACCCCAACCTGTTGTGTTCGGCAAACACGAAGTTGATGTGAAACTAATTGTTTTTTGTATGTAATAATTTGTAACAACACTTTTAACATTGGGTTTAAGACTTTAAAGTATAATTTGCTTTTTGATTAAAAATGTATTATTGAATGCACGTCATTATTTTTCCTCATTCATCCTCTGACATTTCTTAGTTTTCTATACAGCTTTAGACTATTTCAAATACTAATCAGTGTTGTGATGAAGTTTTTGAGGTTCCAATTGGGGATAAAACGTCATAAATACCCTGGCATGACAGTTTCCTGAATTTATACTGTTATCTCTGTGTTGGTATCCAATCACAAGTTGTGTAATCATATGATAAATCATTAAATATATTTCAGTTGTGATGACAGCCTCTTATCCAAGAAGTGAATTAGTAAACAGCGGTTCTGTCTTGAAGTTTGTTGTTGATCAATCCAGCGTTGGAATAAGCAACTTGTCGACCTTAAAAAACACTGGAAAATTTGTATGCGAGAAAAGTGGAATATATATGGTTTCAGTGTCGATTATGTCCTTTACTAGTGGTGCTAGGTTCTACATATATCTTAATGGAAACGTCATATCATCAACGTACATTGGCGAGCACACCCAGGGTTGGTGGCACACTGGCACCGTTCTTATAGCTAGACAACTCCAAATCGATGACAGCTTGTGGGTACAAACGAGTGTTTTACATATATACCATGGACTTGACTCAAGTTTTAAAATTGTAAAAGTAAAATGACATAGTTTAAACATCATTTTGTATTTGTTTGACGTTTACATTACATGTTAAAGTGATGATTTAATAACTGCAAAACCAATATAATTCATCAAAAATTGCCTGTATAAAAAGAATTAATATAAGTCAAGTGACATCGGAATAAACAGTATATATTTATATGTATATATGTAATTGTTTTAGATAACTGTAATACATTTAAGGTCTGGACATTGTAAAAGGTATATTTTTATGTCCCAAATATAAACAGATAATTGGCAGAGAGAAATCAAGTTTAACGAAGGCCAAGTTTCAAATACAAGACAGTTATCTCCATTCTAATCACACTTTTCAAGATTAGAACGGCCCACTCCCTGTTGATGAGACGTCATATGATCGTAGAAAAATGAACTATTTCATTCTGAATATGAGTGTTAGCAAATCATACATTAAATTTGAACTTTGATTATTTGATTTGGAATAAAAAAAAAAATATCAGATGTGTAATGTACATTGTATATTGATGTTATGTAAATGAAACATTACATTGTTATTAATAAGATTGATAAGATAACAACTCGGATAATGATATATATAGTTTTGATCCCTAACATCACTGAAGAGACATTTCTTGTCGAAATCCGGATCTGGTGTACCAACAAAATTATGACACCTCTTGTTTGTGGCATAACATCTTGGCCACAAATTTATTGTTTTCTGTTTAGTATTAAATTCATATTAAGATCCATTTTGTTACATCTTGTGATCAATTTTATTCGGCAATCGCCAATGGAAATCAGCAGGGTTAATGAACATCAGTTGTTCGACCTGTTAGTCAAATGCGTTTTGTTTAAATACACTTTTTCACTATTTTGTTCTTTTGGAAAATGTTGTTTGTGCTATATTTAGACCCTTCTACAACGAAATTTGATTTATATGCACACGTATAAAAATTGCGGTTTTTATCCAACGCAATCATAGGTTTGAACGTAGTTTTCAATTTAGATTTGTATATATATATATAGGCGTAAAAATAATTTTCACATGTGCAGATATATATATTCATTAAATAAAATAATAAAATAAGTAAAAAGTTAACAGTTCCATTCTATCGATTTCATCCTTCCATTGGGACTCTTCAGGATAACTGATGTAGTGTCGCTATAGGCGACGTCGTTAAGGAGGTTTATTACGTTCCGTCATTGTTCGTTATTAAAAGTTCTCTGGATTTAATTTTGATCGGAACGTTGTTATGAAATAACGTTCCATCTCTTTTCTATATGCTTCATCCCGTCTACATTTAAAAATAGGCATTTTTTGAAAATGCTTTTTACCACAAATGTCAAGATGGGCACTAATTGGCGAATGTCTGTATTGTGGGTGTTTTATTTGTTCTTTATTGAACTCGCACCCGTTCACAGAGGCTATTCCCGGTCTGTCCAATATAATTTTCGTGACAACCAGGACATGTGACGCAGTAAATAAGGTTTGTTGTCTTACAAGTCATATTGGCGTTCACATGAAATTTTTTGCCATCTTTAAATGATTTCATTTTACCCGTTTCTAAATATTTCGTATCTTGGCCACAAACACCGCATCTTGAATCTCCGCAAGACATTATTTCAAAGTCATTAACCTTCGGTTCGAACCGAGCTCTGTTTAAGTGTTTCTTTAAGTTTTAAGGTTGTCTTCGGCTGTAGATTAAGTTTTCTTCCGGTATCAATTTTTTCATAGTTTCACTAGTGTAGAATCGGACGATTTGATTTAATTGAATTAAAAACGTTTTGTAAATACGGGTCATGAGTACTAACAAACGGTATTTTCTTTAAGGTTTCGTCCGTGTCTTTCACTTTCGGGGTTCGTAATTCTTGAAGTGTCAAGAGTTTAGATTTTCGAATTCCACTTTCGATTAAACCCTCTGGGTATAGCTGTTGAGTCAAATAGCCTTTTAATTCCTTCAAACGTACTTCTCGAATGTTATGGTCAGATACTATAGCACAAATCCGTCTGGCCATACAGTAAGGTATATTTCGTTTTGTATGGGACGGATGACACGAATGAAAATTTAAGTATTGATGGGTGTCTGTGGATTTATAATAAATATCCGTTGTTATATGTCTGCCTGATTTTTAGATGAGGATATCCAAAAATGATAGTTTTGTGTCACTGGTTTCCATGGTGAATTTAATCGACGGATGTAAGGAGTTGATAAGATCTTTAAATTTATATAAATCTTTTTCTGATCTGCTCCAAAATATTAAACAGTCATCTAAATATCTTTTCCAAAATTTAATGACATAATCACAGAAATTTTGATCGAATTGGACAGATATTTGTCGATACATCTGTTGCTCTAAGTATCCCATCACTAAATTTGCGTATGTGGGGGCAACTTTAGTTCCCATGGCTGTACCTTTAATTTGTCTGTATTTGTTTCCGTCGAAATAAAATGTATTTTCTTCCAGAACTATTTTGGTAGCTTCTAGTATGAAGTTTGTTTCAAATCTACTGTCAATTTCATCCCGTTTTTCTTCGATCGAGTATTTTACGTCTCTAAGACCTAGATCATGGGGAATATTTGTATATAGAGACCGAACACTCATAGCCGCAATCAGTCCTCAGAAAATTTTGAACAAAATAATGATGAATGGAAAGTTGTTAATAATAGAGGCAGAGGACGCGGAGGAAGACGTGGACGAGGTCGTGGAAGAATCGATAACTCTAATTGCGGTGGTAGGGGTGGGGGCATCACTTAACATGGTGGAAACAGCAGAGGTCGAGGAAGAGGTGCACGACAGCCTTTTTTAGAGAGAGGCCAAAACTTGCAACCACCCGACCCGATTTCGACTGCAAACCAACATCCGAACCGACGATAGACCCCAAAATTATAAACCTCTCACAAAGAACACTAAACGAAAATGAAATTTATTTGTTATCAAAAGGTTGTAAATTTGCTCCCGTTCCATACTCAAATGTTCCGGAATTAAAAGCTGATATCAACAATTTCTCTAGACGCCTCCGTTTAAAAGAAGAATTCGGAAATAAAAAGGACCATGATAAATATTTCGTAAGAAACAAATCAACTTACACCCCAAGACCGGGGAAAGATGATTATTTAGATACTTACATTGAGACAATAACAAAATTTCCCGTCCGTACACGTAAATTTAAACAGAATTTAACCCGAAATGAACAGGATGCGTTAAAAAGTCTTAAAGATGACGACTCCATTATCATTAAAGAAGCAGATAAAGGAAGAGCCATCATCATTATGGATACCGACTTTTATAAAGAAAAAGTTTTGGAACAGCTTAATGATGAGGAATACTACAAACAAATAACAAATAACCCGGATAAAGCAACTAAAAAGAGATTAAAGAAACTGATAAAAGACTACAATCAATGTCTAACCGAGAAGGAACGCACTTGTGTGACTTTGATCCGAAAGAGAGTATTTTTTATCGACTTCCAAAAGTACATAAAAGTGCACAAATACAAAATACTGTTCGAGACCAAAACAATATTTACGTTGAAACATTCCGTCCCGCCGATTTGAAATTAAGACCAATTATAGCCGGACCGGAATCATTAACTCAAAGACTAAGTCGTTTTATCGACCTTGTTATCAAACAAATATGTCCGTCAATTCCAAGTTATATCAAAGATGATATGGAATGTTTAAATCACATTCCTGCCATAGTTCCGGAAGAAACACTATTAACAAGCTTTGATGTTACAAGTCTATACACAAATATTCCCCATGATCTAGGTCTTACAGCCGTAAAATACTCGATCGAAGAAAAACGGGATGAAATTGACAGTAGATTTGAAACAAACTTCATACTAGAAGCTACCAAAATAGTTCTGGAAGAAAATACATTTTATATCGACGGAAACAAATACAGACAAATTAAAGGTACAGCCATGGGAACAAAAGTTGCCCCCACATACGCAAATTTAGTGATGGGATACTTAGAGCAACAGATGGGATACTTAGAGCAACAGCAACTAAGGATTTTCTTACCCCAGGAGTAGATTACCTTAGCCGTATTTGGCACAACTTTTTGGAATTTTGGGTCCTCAATGCTCTTCAACTTTGTATTTGTTTGGCTTTTTAACTGTTTTGATTTGAGCGTCACTGATGAGTCTTATGTAGACGAAACGCGCGTCTGGCGTATAAAATTATAATCCTGGTACTTTTGATAACTATTTACACCACTGGGTCGATGCCACTGCTGGTGGACGTTTCGTCCCCGAGGGTATCACCAGCCCGGTAGTCAGCACTTCGGTGTTGACATGAATATCAATTATGTGGTCATTTTTATAAATTTTCTGTTTACAAAACTTTGAATTTTTCGAAAAACTAAGGATTTTCTTACCCCAGGAGTAGATTACCTTAGCCGTATTTGGCACAACTTTTTGGAATTTTGGGTCCTCAATGCTCTTCAACTTTGTATTTGTTTGGCTTTTTAACTGTTTTGATTTGAGCGTCACTGATGAGTCTTATGTAGACGAAACGCGCGTCTGGCGTATAAAATTATAATCCTGGTACTTTTGATAACTATTTACACCACTGGGTCGATGCCACTGCTGGTGGACGTTTCGTCCCCGAGGGTATCACCAGCCCAGTAGTCAGCACTTCGGTGTTGACATGAATATCAATTATGTGGTCATTTTTATAAATTTTCTGTTTACAAAACTTTGAATTTTTCGAAAAACTAAGGATTTTCTTACCCCAGGAGTAGATTACCTTAGCCGTATTTGGCACAACTTTTTGGAATTTTGGGTCCTCATTGCTCTTCAACTTTGTATTTGTTTGGCTTTTTAACTGTTTTGATTTGAGCGTCACTGATGAGTCTTATGTAGACGAAACGCGCGTCTGGCGTATAAAATTATAATCCTGGTACTTTTGATAACTATTTACACCACTGGGTCGATGCCACTGCTGGTGGACGTTTCGTCCCCGAGGGTATCACCAGCCCGGTAGTCAGCACTTCGGTGTTGACATGAATATCAATTATGTGGTCATTTTATAAATTTTCTGTTTACAAAACTTTGAATTTTTCGAAAAACTAAGGATTTTCTTACCCCAGGAGTAGATTACCTTAGCCGTATTTGGCACAACTTTTTGGAATTTTGGGTCCTCAATGCTCTTCAACTTTGTATTTGTTTGGCTTTTTAACTGTTTTGATTTGAGCGTCACTGATGAGTCTTATGTAGACGAAACGCGCGTCTGGCGTATAAAATTATAATCCTGGTACTTTTGATAACTATGTATCGACAAATATCTGTCCAATTCGATCAAAATATCTGTGATTATGTCATTAAATTTTGGAAAAGATATTTAGATGACTGTATAATATTTTGGAGCAGATCAGAAAAAGATTTATATAAATTTAAAGATCTTATCAACTCCTTACATCCGTCGATTAAATTCACCATGGAAACCAGTGACACAAAACTACCATTTTTGGATATTTTCATCTTAAAATCAGGCAGACATATAACAACGGATATTTATTATAAATCCACAGACACCCATCAATACTTAAATTTTCATTCGTGTCATCCGTCCCATACAAAACGAAATATACCTTACTGTATGGCCAGACGGATTTGTGCTATTGTATCTGACCATAACATTTGAGAAGTACGTTTGAAGGAATTAAAAGGCTATTTGACTCAACAGCTATACCCAGAGGGTTTAATCAAAAGTGGAATTCGAAAATCTAAACTCTTGACACTTCAAGAATTACGAACCCCGAAAGTGAAAGACACGGACGAAACCTTAAAGAAAATACCGTTTGTTAGTACTCATGACCCGTATTTACAAAACGTTTTTAATTCAATTAAATCAAATCGTCCGATTCTACACGAAAGTGAAACTATGAAAAAATTGATACCGGAAGAAAACTTAATCTACAGCCGAAGACAACTTTAAAACTTAAAGAAACACTTAAACAGAGCTCGGTTCGAACCGAAGGTTAATGACTTTGAAATAATGTCTTGCGGAGATTCAAGATGCGGTGTTTGTGGCCAAGATACGAAATATTTAGAAACGGGTAAAATGAAATCATTTAAAGATGGCAAAAAATTTCATGTGAACGCCAATATGACTTGTAAGACAACAAACCTTATTTACTGCTTCACATGTCCTGGTTGTCACGAAAATTATATTGGACAGACCGGGAATAGCCTCTGTGAACGGGTGCGAGTTCACAAAGAACAAATAAAACACCCACAATACAGACATTCGCCAATTAGTGCCCATCTTGACATTTGTGGTAAAAAGCATTTTCAAATAATGCCTATTTTTAAATGTAGACGGGATGAAGCATATAGAAAAGAGATGGAACGTTATTTCATAACAACTTTCCGATCAAAATTAAATCCAGAGAACTTTTAATAACGAACAATTACGGAACGTAATAAACCTCCTTAACGACGTCGCCTATAGCGACACTACATCAGTTATCCTGAAGAGTCCCAATGGAAGGATGAAATCGATAGAATAGAACTGTTAACTTTTTACTTATTTTTTTATTTTATTTAATGAATATAACTCGTCTAAACATCAACCCAACAATGTTAGATCTGTAAATTTGCTTTCGCAAATTTTTTGTTCTTCCCTCGCCGGGATTCGAACCCATGCTACTGTGATATCGTGACACCAAATCGCCTGCACTGCAGCCGTCCCGCTAGACCACACGACCACCTGGGCTCTCATAAAAGAGCTTTCGCTGGCCGTGTGTTACCTTTCCTCATCAGTTTTAATCTAGCGGCGTACTACAGTACATGATATATAAGGCATGAAGATGTTATTGTTACAGATCAGCTCAATTATCTATAGTAAAGGATCCTACAAATTAATGTAATATACAGTCACAGAAAATAATTATATTAATAAGTACGTCTGAGTCAGTGACAACTCTACAACAGATGTATCCATCGGATCGCCATCAATGATGGTGATACATGGCTGTGTACATAATGTATATACAACTCGTCTAAACATCAACCCAACAATGTTAGATCTGTAAATTTGCTTTCGCAAATTTTTTGTTCTTCCCTCGCCGGGATTCGAACCCATGCTACTGTGATATCGTGACACCAAATCGCCTGCACTGCAGCCGTCCCGCTAGACCACACGACATATATATACAACTCGTCCAAACATGAACCCAACAATGTTAGATCTGTAAATTTGCTTTCGCAAATTTTTTTTGTTCTTCCCTCGCCGGGATTCGAACCCATGCTACTGAGATATCGTGACACCAAATCGCCTGCACTATAGCCGTCCCGCTAGACCACACGACCACCTGGGCTTCACAAAAATAAAGCTTCGGTGGCCGTGTGTTACCCTTCCTCGTCAGCTTTAATCTAGCGTCGTACTACAGTACATGATATATAAGGCATGGAGATGTTATTGTTACAGATCAGCTCAATTATCTATAGGAAAGGATCCTACAAATAAATGCAAGATACAGTCACAGAAAGTAATTATATTTATAAGTACGTCTGAGTCAGTGACAACTCTACAACAGATTTATCCATCGGATCACCAGCAATGATGGTGATACATGGCTGTGTACATTATGTATATACAACTCGTCTAAACATATATATATATATATATGTGTGTGTATATCTATAGGTATAATAAACATAGATATATACTATAAACCTACAGATACTCATCAATACTTGTCGCCTGAAAGTTGCCATCCTCCACACTGCACGAAGAGCATTCCATACAGCCAAGTTCTCAGAATAAGGCGAATCTGCTCCTCTGAAGACATTGCAAAACAACGTCATGGGCAGCTCAAAGGACATTTGAGAAGAAGGGGATATAAACACATAAACATCAAAAATAGTTTTCGAAAAGCGGAATCCATCCCCAGAAGCAGTCTACTAACTTACAAAGAAAAACAGAAAAGTAAAAGAATACCATGTGTGCTCACTTACTATCCATGCCTGAGAATAGTTTCAAGACCATTCGTGATCATTAGACAGCAATCGAGAAACATTCTTAGTTATCCAAAATCTTTCCTGAGCCTCCCATGATTGCCTTCAAACAACCTAACAGCGTGAGAAATATACTTGTCCGTGCTGACCTTTCCAAACCTAACCATACTGTAGGTAATTGCCAGCCTTGTGGGGATAAGCGCTGCAAATGTTGCAACCAATTGCAGCATTCATCAACATTTCACAGTAAGACCACAGAAAAGACATACATGATCTTCTGCAATGTCAACTGCAAAAACTCAAACGTGATTTACGTTCTTGAGTGTCCTAGATGTGGTCTCCAATATGTTGGTGAATCTATGCAGCCATTTCACAAACTCCTTAATGGACACAGGAGTGACCTCACAAAAAAAACGTATATTCCTGTCAGCCAACACTTCAATTTACCAGATCACAATCTTAAAGATTTTGATCACATGAAGATCCTTGTGATCGAATAGGATTGTATATGGCAAAATAGGCAAAGAGAGAATCGGGAGAAGTTTTGGATAAAAACACTGGGTTCTCCATCCAGATGGAATCAATAGAAAGAAATTATTAAATTTACAGTCTAGTGTTTATATTATGTTATTCAGGATTTTTGGATTAAAATCAATCGACCAAAACTTACCTGTATTATTACTGATCTATGTTTACGCCTTATACATTATATATCAGTATTGTTAACACTTTTGTCACCGAAGAAGGCCATTTGTTGAGCCGAAATATTTGCAATTATTGCAAAATTTATATCATCTGTTCAGTTTTTCAATCTTTGTGCGATGATATTCAACACTTTTTAGTGTTTTGTTTTCCATCTATTTATCGGTATTGTTAAGCAATCTTTCAGACTCATATAATTTTTCCTGTTTGTGTAGTATTGTCAGTTTTGATGATCCAATACCTATTAAGTTTACTGGTTGGTAGATTCTTATAGACTCTATATATGTATATATGATATATATCCCCTATGATTTGAACAATGTACATTATGAACATTTATTCTACCAAAAAGTACTGTTAATTATACAAGGCCGTCACCTGGATTATTGAGCACTAAGTCTCTTAATACACATTTGTCTTGAGTAAAAATTCCATATGAGCAAAATTTGTCCATGAACTTCAAATAACCGTCGAGACATCGAGAAGGGGATAGTGAATTGGTAGTCACTAAATTGACAATTGAAGAGACCGTAGGTCTAATTCATGTTTATTAGAACTGAAAACCTCTTGGTGTGTGTTGCATTCGTACAGTCTGTAATTGAAGTAAAACATTGTTTCTGTAAAAACTTATCATAGATAACATCGACATTGCAATGTTTGAAAATAAATATTATTTTACCAGAACTTAATGGAAAAATTATCTACTTTAGCTTTCTGAATGGTCCGTTGAATTTTATGGAAAGAAATTTGACTCTTGAATATATACATGTATAAAAATACAACTGTTGTATATAGGGACTCTTGTAAAAACAAATTGTTGCTTTCTTGTTTTATGAGGTTTCAATGATATTATATCTTATATTTTCAAATGTTTTGATCTCGTGAATCACTGCAGGAAAAAAATACTAACGAAAGGTTGTTGTAAATTTGGTCAGGTTAATGTTATTATCTAATTAGTTATCAAAGGTACCAAGATTATAATTAACTACGCCACACACGCATTTCGTCTGCATAAGACTCACCAGTGACGCTCATATCAAAATATTTATCAAGCCAAAGAAGAACGAAATTGAAGAGCATTGAGGATCCAAAATTCCAAAAGGTTGTGCCAAATACGGCTAAGGTAATCTATTCCTGGGATAAGAAAATCCTTAGTTTTTCGAAAAAAATAAAAGTTTTGTAAACAGGAAATTTATAAAAATGACCACATAATTGATATTCATGTCAACACCGAAGTGCTGACTACTGGGCTGGTGATACCCTCGGGAACGAAACGTCCACCAGCAGTGGCATCGACCCAGTGGTGTAAATAGTTATCAAAGGTACCAGGATTATAATTTAGTACGCCAGACACGCATTTCGTCTACATAAGACTCACCAGTGACGCGCATATCAAAATATTTATCAAGCCAAAGAAGAACGAAATTGAAGAGCATTGAGGATCCAAAATTCCAAAAGGTTGTGCCAAATACGGCTAAGGTAATCTATTACTGGGATAAGACACCATATGAACTTATGAATAATCAATCGAATATATTATCCTCTTTTGAAAGCAATATACTCTCTCAATTGAAAACCATTCAGACCACGGCTAACATGAAATTTTCTAGTATTGTAACAATGATTGATGACATCAAAATGCAGGGAAACGAATCTTTTCATTTGCTACAGCAACAGATCGAAAATAATGCTGAAGACGGTGAGTTGATTAAAAATCAGTACTTTGAATAATGGTATTTCTCGGCACGTGACATTACATTATACATTATAATTATTTGTTTGCATGTTTTGATTATCCTCACGTTCGTATGTGAAGTTTTCATTCAGAGAAATAAGGGGAATATACATGATATACTTATGAAAATTAGAATATGTACGGAATCTTTGTTACATGAGCAACACGACGGATGCCACATGTGGAGCGCGATCTGCTTATCCTTCCTGAGCACACGTAGTTTTTGGTGGGGTTCGTGTGGTTAAGTCTTAAGATTTCTTTGTTGTGTCTTGTTTATTGTAATTGTCTTTTTTCATTTTTCGCCATGGGGTTGTCAGTTTATTTTCGATCTACGAGTTTGAATGTCCCTCTAGTATCTTATGCTCTTTTTTTGTAAATGTTATCACAGTTAGATAAAACCAGCAATCTTTCAATTCTATGTTATCTGTAAACCAAAATGATGTATATCATTATTTGTCAAAATAACAGCAACAAATGTTGAAACTTAATATGTAATCTACAATCCGGTTGTTCACCTTTATACCTTTTGCAGAACGTAATTCCTTATTTTCACATGACAGGGATCACTGCGCTACGGCGTAGAAATCCTGATTTTACCCATATTTTGAAGCTCGTAAAATTAAAAGTTGGTAATTATTAATATGTGGCCGGGTAAATACAATTTAGGCATTTTGTGACAGAAAATCAACTTGTTGTGTCACTTTACATTATATTCATGACTGAAAAAGAGTGTTATTTCTATGTTGTAACTTTAATATACGAACTTTAATAATAAACTATCGGTACTAGACATAAAATACATATTCCTTGTTATTTTCATAAAAGGCAAGAGCATTTTCAAATTATTTCAAAAAGGCCTTTTACAAAAAATAAATACGGTCTTTTTAGGTATCTATAATTACTGAGTATTTATTTCTTCAACATGTTCAAGATGAAGTCAAAGTTTAGTCGCTGTCATATTCACAACAACACAAAATGTGGAATTTTTTTTGAAAGATTTTAACCGCTGGTCAAAAAAATCAAGATAAGTGACAGTCAAAGGGAAAATGGAATGCGCAAAGGGAAGTTTCTGAGGTGAAACTTGAATGATTGGCGATCCGCATTGCGTCCAACTGCTTTGTTAGATCTTTTAATCATAATGTTTCACACTGAAGGTACATCATAATTTTGGTTCACCCGTCTTTGTTTGGACTATCGGCTAGATTATATCTTATTCATGTCTCAGACATGGTATATACAGTGACTTTCCCGGCTTAGAGTTTATATCTCCTGAGCCAAAGGCGAACGGAATATAACCCTTAAACCGTGAATGTCACAGTATTGCCATGTCTGAGACCTGCATTTCGCATATAAAACGGGTTACCCATGTCTTACTGTTTTTACAGTGCAGATAGGCCTATTTGCATTACACAATGCAGCATATATATTCATTACATGTTTATTGGTTTCTTAATATTTTTAGAAATCCATTTAAATGCACCTTTTTTATCTTGAAATTTTTTTCCGTTAAGAAAATGTTTTCAATAAAGTTTTTAAATTTCATGTTTTTGTTATGACCGGTGAGTTACAACACATATATTGAAAACCCCAACCTGTTGTGTTCGGCAAACACGAAGTTGATGTGAAACTAATGGTTCGTGTATGTTGTTTATTGCTCTACGTTTTTGCTCCTGTGATAATGTTTTGTTTCGTTTTGAACATTTAATATATGAGAGATCATTTACATAGGCACCACAGCAGCAAATTCATCCAACTATGATTTTTGAATACTTTACAAATATGTAACGTATAATGATCACATATCAGAAATCAATCAGTTTTTGTGTAGCTTTTTTGTATTCGTGTTGAGATAGGTCTATACTTGTATTCGTTGTGATTGGAGTATTGCGTGATACTGGTGAAGTATTGATTAGATAACATCATTTTATTCTTACGTAACATACCAGACGGTGATTTCAGAGCTTAAACCTGTCAAATAAAGAGCTTACTTCCTCGATGACTTCAATTGTTCTCATTAAACATACTCATGTGAAAAGTATAATACTGAAATATATTTAGAAGTATAATTGTTTTCGTTGTTATCAATCGGTCGAATGCTTCTCTGAGTTTGTTCAAGTGTGGTTAACGCAATATCATGTCCTGAAAATCACAATTCTCCGACTAAGACGTAACTTTTGACTTGTGCGACGTTTCAAGAAAGAAGTAGTACTTTTTGTAATTAGAAGATGTATCAAAACTAAACATTTTAGAAACGTAAATGGCCATATACCACTTAATGTAAGATACAGATTATTTTCAGTTTCCCTTAACCGAGAAAATTTTCTAAAAAAACATTCAAGAATCAAAATTTTTTATACAAAAGAACCATTTCAAGTAAAATATGAATGTTGTACACATTTGTGACTTTTAAAATGCAACCTCGCGAGTAAGCAATGTATAAAAAAAGATTACAGAATTAAGCAAGCTGACATTTGATTTGTATTTGAGAAAAACGGAAAGAGGGCTTAAAATAATTTCAAAATAAACAGTTTTGAAATTTTTTTGTTGAAAAAAAGCAGGATGTGTCATACCACCCCCCTCCCTATTCCACCTTTAACTAAATTTTAAAAATCGTACGTCGGCCGCCAAATATATGAAACCAATATATACAAAGTAAACTGATATAAATTCAATAATAGTAACAATATAAATGTATCATAAGAATGAATTTCATATTTCATTAGTGAATGAAATTTTATAAAAAATGGACCACATTGCCTCACATTCTCATTAAGAAACAATTCACACACCTAATTAAATGGGCATTCAAAAAATCAGAATGTGAATATATATGTTCAAACTCTTTTAGGTCATTTTTTAGTAGCAATAAACAAAAAAACTATGTTAATTGGACATGCTTTGATACTGTATCTGCCCTTGAATTTTACTGGATAACATTTTTTTTCGCTTTGGGGATTCCGTATATCGTCAGATTATCGGAATTCCAATGGGGACTAACTGTGCACCACTTATTGTGGACGTGTTTTTGTATTGTTATGAGTTACAATTTATGACAAAAAAGGCAAAGACCCATCGATACAACATCTGATAAACAAATTTAATAATACTTTTAGATATTTGGATGATATTTTGGCTCTCAATAATGACGACTTCAGTATGTATATTAATGAAATTTATCCTGTTGAACTTACTTTAAATAAAGCTAATACTAACAATGACCACTGCCCTTTTCTCGATCTTGATATCTATATCACTAATGGAAAGCTGAATACTAAAATTTATGATAAAAGGGATGATTTTTCATTTCCTATCGTTAATTATCCGTTTTTAGATGGTGACGTTCCCTTGTCACCATCTTACGGTGTTTATATATCTCAACTTGTACGATTCGCTCGTGTATGTAACAATGTTTTAGATTTTAACGAGAGAAATTTATGTATTACTGAAAAATTATTACACCAGGGTTTTCGATATCACAAACTAGTCAAAACATTAACTAAATTTTATCATCGGTATAAAGACATCATTCGTAAATATAGCTCAACATGCAGACTTCTAATACGTTCAGGTATTTCACATCCAATTTTTTATGGAAATATTCTTTATAAAGCACAAAGGTGTCAGTATTCACCTCAGAAACTTACAAAACCTTTGACTAGACTTATTAAGAAGGGATATAATTACGATACTGTTGTCAAGTCATTAAAGATTGCATATTTTGGCGTTAATATTGAGTCACTGATAAGGTCTTTGCATCGGAACTAAACACATTTATTCTAAAAAATAGTTGTTGGCATGACACGGGTTATGTTCTTCTCATATATGTTATGATGGTATGATACTAAACCCCTAACGGGAAGGATTGTGCCTGATGTTCATATGATGAAATCATAATCTTTCAGTCAGTTTAATTGAAGTCTGGAGCTGGCATGTCAGTTAACTGCTAGTAGTCTGTTGTTATCTATGTATTATTGTCATTTTATTTATTTTCTTTTGTTACATCTTCTGACATCGGACTCGGACTTCTCTTGAACTGAATTGTAATGTGCGAATTGTTATGCGTTTACTTTTTTACATTGGCTAAAGTTATAAAGGGGGGTGGTATTTTGCGCCTGTACCAAGTCAGGAGCCTCTGGCCTTTGTTAGTCTTGTATGATTTTTAATTTCAGTTTCTTGTGAATAATTCGGAATTTTGTATGACGTCCATTATCACTCTACTAGTATACATATTTTTTAAGGGGCCTGCTGAAGGACGCCTACGGATGTGGGAGTTATTCGCTACATTGAAGACCCATTGGTGACCATTGGCTGTTGTCTGCTCTATGGTCGGGTTGTTGTCGCTTTGACTCATTCCCCATTACCTTTCTCAATTTTATCCAACACATCAGACTCTTATTCTATAATTTAAAATGTATTGTCGTGTTATTCTTTTCGCTGAATTTAAACTTTTATGTCTTCCTTTTTACAGTCGCAATGACAACATTTGTTCCAGCAGATACGTCAACCCTTGCCGTTGGGATAGTGATAAAGTTTACTGATGTAAAAGTCAGTGTTGGAATTATAGATATTTCTACCTTTAAAAGTACAGGGAAATTTGTGTGTGGAAAGAGCGGTGTGTACATTGTCTCTCCATCAATGGAGATGAATTTGGATAATACTGAGTTCTATATTTACGTCAATGGCAAAGAATTCATTAAGAGTTCTAAACATCATAACAATGGTTATTTGCATTCCGCTTCGGTTTTAAAAGCGATAGATCTAAATACTAATGATACTATTTGAGTACAGATAGGTGTAACTCTAACTCAAATATGTGGTGATTTATATTCGCGTTTTACTGTCATTAAAATACACTAAACCATACAAATGGAATATACATTTTGATGACTGAAATTCTGGTATGTACTAGTAACATTTGAGAACTATGAGTTCAATTATACTTTAACTTAGATTGTTTATATTGTATCGCTTTTTAATGAAATTGCAGCCTCTCAATCAGAAGGTATTATTTTTAATATGATGAGTCTAATTCAGAGGCTGTAATGAAAATGACAAACAATAAAATATTAATAATTCCATTTAAATAATAAAATTAATTAATATTAAAAAAACAGATACACATAATCCGTTCACTTCATTTCCCCCTTATAAATAAAACAACGATATTGGGACTTGAAAAATGGTTTTATGAAGACGAACGGCTAAAATCCACACTTATGCACTTCAACCGTCACCAAACTAAGGGTGATCTCAGGTGCTCCGGAAGGGTAAGCAGAACCTGCTCAACATGTGGCACCCGTCGTGTGTTTATGTGATTACAAATCCGGTAAATAGTCTAATTCGGTAGGTCAAATTCATGTACGGGAAGGGGGTTGTAGTTACGACGTACGGAACATATCCGATATCATTTGTGAAACGGTTATTCCATAACGGTCAACCAACTCTGGATGGCGTCCGTAAAATTTACGAAGGGATGGTTTTAACTTCACCATTTAAAACTCTTGGTTTAATAGCTTCCTTGTGAGAAGCAACCCTCTATCAAGAAAAAAATTATAGGAAATGCAAGCACGGTAATATCGTATCAATTGGTAGATATATACCCCGTATGCAGGTGTTGCTGGAATGTTGCTACTTAGAAATGGAAAGTTCACAATTGGAAAGCTAAAATCATCTCTTTTGTCGTAAAGTTTTGTTAAGTGTTGGGATATATTTTTTTTTAAAATCAGGAAATATGATTGGCAATGAGACACTTTTCCATAAAATCAAAAATGTGATTATTAATACTGCACAAAGTGAAATAACAGAAAAAAGGGAAAAAAGAAAATCCCATTACATTTTGACTACGGGTGAGTACACAATATGTAAAATTGGTGTACAGCTAATATAACCCTGCCACGAAACTGGTCACGTATTTAAAAGTCTGAATAGCAGCTGCAAATTCTCGAATACATGTAGCATTCAAAAGAGCACTTAAAACATACAAAATATCGCAATCACAAAATGTTTACTATAATGTTTGTCTGTTATCAAGTACTAGGTCAATACCCTGTCAAACACCAAGCTTTGAATTCAAATTGAGGAATTTTATCTTTATTAAAATTAAATTTCACCGTTGTAGTGATAAAAATGTCAGTATATTTAAATTCGTTATTCGATGCGTTGTTTAATATCGTTCCTAATGGAGAAAAAAAACAGGGAAGCATTTCGGAAAAGTTAAAATTTTCGTTTTCTCTGAATGAATTTGGGTACAAAACTAATATAGTTTGATCAAATTCAGAACGTGGTTAAATATACTATAATTGTGTACCAAACTTATACATAAATTTAAATGTAGTAGTTATCTGCTCTGGTGTCACATTTTAGAAGTACATTTCTTGATAAAGGTTATTTCAATTAAACACTCTTTTTTATAACTCATCATCCCGTAACAGTTCTATTTGATCATAAATCAATGGAACACGTAGCAGTTTTGTTTTTTTTTTCGATTTAAAAAAAAAACTTTCTTTTTCAATGTGTGCAAAGACTAATTTTCCCCTTTGTTCATGTTGTACGAATGAAGCTTTTTATCAATATTTTATCAATACATTCAAAAATAAAACATTGTGTTACTGAACAAATTATAACTTGCTCTGTGAATATGACTATGTTGTATTTATTCGCGTTTTCTGTAATTGTGTTTAGTGTTGGTGGATTTTTGTTGGATAATTCGCAAAATATTGGGAGAACAGTAGCGTCGAATAATCAATATCTTACCTTGTAAGAATTGTACGAAGAAAAAAAACTCCAACAACAAGAATCAGATCTACTACAACAGCAAACAATAAAACTAAGACATGATGTTGACAAACCTTGCCTTACTAACGACGTAACTGCAGTAGAAATTTGATTCTCTGCAAAAAAGTCTTGTTCACGTAGGGAAGTTAAATGAAACAAAACAGAATATTGTTCGTTTACAGCAGAAATATTAAACATTGGAACATAACTACAATAGGTTACAATCAGATTATTCTCTTCTACAAACCAATTAATCAAAATGGAGACTGCAATATTAAGAACCAATAACCGAACAGACCAATGCGAAAAAAACGTTTTGGCTCTTGCAAGCTACCATAATGCAACTGAAACGCGTGTTCGTGCTCAAGGTGAAGAGTTGGATGTAATGAAAAACAAAAGTTTACAGGTCGAAAAGGAAGTGGCTGCTTTAAAGCAACTAGAAAATATGAAACCTTTAGTCGAGATAAGCACATAACAGAATACAGTGAAAAGCTTTTAAGTCAAACGCATGAAAGAGCAGGCTCGGCGTCAGGATTTCCTTGCATTATTCGATATGACTATCGGAACTACTAAAACTTTGACAGAATTAAGTACTAATGTGAACAATCGTCTTTTCATGATGTTTGGAATAACCAAACTGCTGCAATCGCTACCATCGAAAATAATGTGACAAGTCAGTTACAAAGCTTTCAAACCGATCGAAACAAAACTTTTATGCGTTTGGAAAACATGGTGCATGCAGTTGAAAGAAGTGCAAATGGATCACATGATTTTCTACAACGCCAAATTAGCAAAAGTGTTGAAAAAGGTATGTTGATTAAAGACTGCTGGTCCGTTTTGTTTGTCCCAATGATCTGGCAGCTGTACACGTGTAACGGTAATACATGTTGTTGTTTTTTCAGTTCACTTATGAAACTTCTCATTTCGAACAGTAACATGAGTAAGTCTTATAACTTATGGGAAATACTTATATTTATACTGCACTCGTTCTATTTGAGCAGTCAAAATGCGTTGACCGTATATTTTTATTTTATAGCCGAAATTGTAATTAATTATTCATACGACCTATTCAATCTTTTCTTGTTTCCAAGGTATACAACGACTCAAACTTATTTCTTTAGCAATTTTTAGAGAGAAAAAAACATATTTAACTTGTTAATTTTTGGTTTGCAAACTTAAATCATTATGTTTCATGCTTATTGTTGATATTTAGTTCATTTTGAAACAATTCGTTCGCCATCGATTGTTTCGACAGGTAAACGTACATTTCGTTTTGTTTATTTTCTTTGGTTACATCTTCTGACATCAGACTCGGACTTCTCTTGAATTGAATTTTAAATGTGCGTATTGTTATGCATTTACTTTTTTCACATTGGCTAGAGGTATAGGGAGAGTTGTGATCTCATAAACATGTTTAACCCCGCCGCATTTTTGTGCCTGTCCCAAGTCAGGAGCCTCTGGCCTTTGTTAGTCTTGTATTTTTTTAATTTTAGTTTCTTGTGTACAATTCGGAAATTAGTATGGCGATCATTATCACTGAACTAGTATATATTTGTTTAGGGGCCAGCTGAAGGACGCCTACGGGTGCGGGAAGGTCTCGCTACCTTGAAGACCTGTTAGTGACCTTCTGCTGTTGTTTTTTTTATGGTCGGGTTGTTGTCTCTTTGACACATTCCCCATTTCCATTCTCAATTCAATTTCATTGTGTTGTACATTTCTCCGCCTGTATGATATGAGACTTTTTTAATAAAAGGGGGCAGTTTCACAATATTTAAATCATATAATAACATTTACACATTAAACAACAATCGAAAATGTTGGTTTTTTTTAGATTGCAGTATGAAGACAATAACAGTGCATTGACTTGAAATATCAACGATATGTCAATGCACTATTATTGTGTATATATATACTGCAAGATGGGCTTACATAGACACTTTTCTCAAATTGATTTAAATTTGTCATTTCGGGGTCTTTTATAGCATCCTGTATGATTTTTAATCATTGTTGAAGGTCAGACAGATATCTAGTTAAGTTGCTAACTTTTTATTTCTTGGTCTCTTATGAAAAGTTGTCTCATTGCTAATCATATTACATCTCCCATTTTTTTTATAACAACTGAATTCGAAATATTAGTCAATATCATATTGCTTCATACATTTTAGGAGCCCACAGAAGTTATAAAAACATTTTATTTCGCATTGAACCCAATTTGTTTCTGTGAAAATATAGACTCCAGTTTTTTTCTATTCTTTGACAATTTTGTTTTCCATCTTATAATGTCTGATCGTTGTAGATCTTTGTGTATGTTGATTTTACAGACGTTCACATGAATTCTTTTTGAGCTTGGATGTTCAATGGCATAGCACTTTTTTATTATATTTGATGAACATATCACAGTATATACTTCATTTTGAGAAAGTATGTATAAATTCTATTATTTTGGATTAATACTCTCATAATTCAAATTGTGGAACAACCGTGAGTACATTGTGAATGAGATAAGCTTTCTTTTGGCATATAAATCTTCAGCTAGACCAGTTACTTTCGGTACGACACTTTCATATAGCTGACATTGATTTTTAAACTGCCACAAGAACGTTGCTGTTTCTTGGGTACCACTAAATCTTACGGTACTTGGCTCTCACGGCTGCATTTTCTGTTGTGTTTTGATAAAAGTCAGTTCGGCTTTAAGACCCGTTTTATTGTTGACTCCTGAACTCTTCCTTACTTCAGTTTCAGTGTTTGTTCTCTGCTTTCTACATGAAGCTTCTATTTCTATATCTGTTTGTTTACGAAGAGAATCTTGTTGAAATACCTTTCTTTCTGTAAATGGGTCTGTTTCACAAGTGAACTATATTGTTTAAGAATAAATGGCCTAATTTCCGGTAAATTGTTTGTTTTTGCAATAGTTGCTTCGGCCATGGCATAATTCCTTTCTTCTAATGTGGATATATCAGAGACTTATGAGTCTCAACTTTGTAGTTTTGGGGGGTTTTTTTGTTTGTTTTTTTTTTTTTGCTGTGCCAGGGCAAAGCGATAGTCATGAACCATTGACTAGGTTTGCTTTGATTTTACAAATCTCTGTGTAGCTAATGTCCGTGTCCTTTTTTTTCATTGTTCTTGTTTACCTAAGAAAATCCATATAGTATTCACCTGTGAATCTAATAAATGAAGGCAACAGTAGTATTTTTAGATGGTGATGTTCCCTTGTCTCCATCTTATGGTGTTTATATATCTCAACTTGTACGATTCGCTCGTATATGTAACAACGTATTAGATTTTAGCGAGGGAAATTTATGTATTACTTAAAAAAATCATTACACCAGGGTTTTCGATATCAAAAACTAGTCAAAACATTTACTAAATGTTATCATCGGTATAAGTAAATCATTCTTAGGTATAACTCAACATGGAGACATCTTATACGTTGAGGTATTTCACTTCCAATCTTTTATGGTTATATTCTTTACAAAGCACAATAATGTCAGTAATTACCTCAAAAGCTATCAAAACCTTTAAATAGACTTATTAAGAAGGGATATAATTACGATACTGTTGTAAGGTCATTAAAAATTGCATAATGTTGCTTTAATATTGATTCAATTATAGGTCTCTGCATCGATATTAAACACATTTATTCTAAAACCAGTTGTTGGCATGACACGGGTTAGTTTCTTCTCATATATTTCTTGATGGTATAATATTAAACCCCTAACAGGAGGGATTTTACCAGATATTCATATGATGAAGACATAATCTTTTAATCAGTTTAATTAATTTCTGGAGCTGGCATGTCAGTAACTGCTTGTAGTCTGTTTATTGTCATTTTGTTTATTAACTTTTGTTTCATATTCTGACATCGGACTCGGACTTCTCTTCAACTGAGTTTTACTGTGCGTATTGTTGTGCGTTTGTTTTTTCTACATTGGCTAGAGGTGAAGGGGGAGGGCTGAGATCTAAAAATTATATTCAACCCCGCCGCAATTTTGCGCCTGTCCCAAGACAGTAGCCTCTAGCCTTTGTTAGTCTTGTATGATTTTCAATTTTTAGTTTATTGGGTATAATTCGGAGTTTAGTATGACGTCCATTATCACTGAACTCGTATACATATTTGTTTAGGGGCCATCTGAAGGACGCCTCTGAAGGCGAGAGTTTCTCGCTACAGTGAAGACCCATTGGTGGCTTTCAGCTGTTGTCTGCTCTATGGTCGGGTTGTTGTCGCTTTGACACATTCCCCATTTCCATTCTCAATTTTATACTACTTCCCGTCAAAAAATAATTACCACAAATAACAACGGGAAAACACAATTCTAAACGAAATGAAATATATATCTATTCGTTGAGGTGTTTGAGCTTTTGATTTAGCCATTTGATTAGGGACTTTCTTTACTCTTTATGGTATGGTTGTACTTAGCTATGAATTTATTTGTTATTTATTTCGTTGAAACTAACCCGTATTGTATTCTCTTTTTCAGTCGCAATGACAGAATTTGTTCCAACAGATACATCAATACGTGGCGTTGGGAGTGTGGTAAAGTTCATCGATGTTAAATTCAGTGTTGGAATTGGAACTCTCTCAATTTTTAAAAACACGGCGAAATTTGTCTGTGAAAAAAAGCGGATTGTACGTTGTATCTGCATCAATGGAGTTGAATTATGATAATTCTGAGTTCTATATTTACGTCAATGGCAAAATATTCACAAAGAATTCTAAACATAATTCCAATTATTGTGAATCCACTACAGTTTCCGTAGCGATAGAGCTGAATACCAACGACAATGTTTGGGTACAGATAAGTGATGAATCAGCTAATGTACATGGTGATTTACATTCGCGCTTTACAATCATCAAAATACACTAAACCATACAATTGGAATATTAATTTTGATTTCTGGAATAATTTTGTGAAGAGATATTGTACAATTCTAATTATCACCTAAAGTAATCCCTATGTTTAAGGAAATTACCAATATTATTACATTATAGCAGCATGTATCCCAGTTACTGAAGATATATAGACAATATATATCGTATCTATATTACTATTAGAAGTGGGACATTTAAAGACGTATCGTATCTGTTTCATATACATGTGTTATTGTTTAATATATTATATTCATGTTTAAATATATGGGGTTTTTTTCTATGTTAGATATCTTTCTGTCATTGATACCAATTGATACTATCAGATTATCACATGACATTTTTCATATCAGATGTATTATCAGCCCGAGGTCGAAATATCAGAACAAGAGCCGTAAAAAAAATTACATGTTATGATCTTTTTATCATATTCTTCAACAATGGAGAAAAAAAAACAGTTTAGTTTATTAAATTTGTTTAGTGGTTCTCACGTAGAAGTAAAAAAAGTTAAAAGTTTACGGACGCTTTGTGTAGTACATCCGATATGAAATCTTACTATAATATGCAACAACAGAGAAAAAGAACAACAACATATATTTTTATATTGATGATAAAAAAATATTAACAAAACATAAGTAATGCACACTGTTCGGAAAAGTTCAAATTTGTTAAGTAACTTTCTAAATTATGCTAGAAACATTTTACATAATATCTTATATTGTATCGTAATAATTGTTTGTACCCTTCTTTAATATTGTAATGATTTTCAGTGAAACATACCATTCAGGTGTATTTTCCGGAATTTGACGAGTATCGCCGGAATGCCATGCGATATAAAACGTTACAAAACGGCATGTGATAACTTTCGTAGCATGTGATAAATATTTCGTAACAGCCCGCTAAACACTATATCGGAAAAATATGGAGTTCACTTAAATGTAATGCTATTATCATACTGTAAAAATTATAAGATACACTCTTTTTATTACATGGTACATTTCAATTTATGAATACTCGTTTATATCTTAACACTAGATATTTAAAACACCACCACTTCACCGTCGTAAATTTAAGATTTATGAGTCCTTCTGTAGCTGTTCCAGACCATATGAGTATTTGGACCGTACGCGTACGGTCCGGACCGTATTCGTATACTCGTACGGTCCGACCATACGCGTACGGTCGGACCGTATGAGTATACGCGTACGGTCCAGCTGATGTTTTGGGATCATATTGGTTAAATTTAAACAAATATTTATCAAAATCATTATTTTTAGTTATACAAATTGATTTTATTACATGTATATGGATGAAATGATTAAGCGAACAATTGAAATTAAATATGTGTTTATTTTTATATCCGTGATTCCTATTTTGGTACTCAAGGTGACACTGACTTCCACAAAGAACGTCATATTTTTTTTACAGTAACATAATTTGTTCATGCACGTTGCTTTGCATTTTTTTTTGTAAAGTTCCTTAATATTCTAAAACGATTGTCCTCCCACTCTAAGTTTACTTCCGATAACTTCAATTTTAATTAGAATACTTGGCTTCAATATATGAATTACTGACATGCTAAATACAGGAGATTAACAGATTAAGTAAACGTGATTTTTTTAAATAGTTATAACATTATTTTGTTTTATTTCAATTACTATTGAACTTTTTACATTAATTTGAGATGTAAGCTATGTTGATCTGTTATATACATTTGTATCTGATAAACGTGACCAACTTCTTAATATTAGTCAGACCGTACGCGTACGGTCCAAATACTCATACGGTCTGGAACATAGCCATGTGTACTAGTTTAGTAACGAAATTTTCGAAGTGCAATACTAAAGTAATATCAAAACTGCAAAGGTATAATAGAGATTTGCCATATTGTGTAAATATACAGGGTAAACTTCGTTCAAAAAATCGATCGGGACTTTGTGGGAAAATCTACAGACTTGAATAAAGAGATTATTTTTATTCTAAAATTTTAATCATAGTTTACTCACTTCTTTGATGTGCTAACGTTTATTGTTTACAAAAAGTCATTAAAAACCATTCAAAAAAAAACTTGTATTAAGTCACTAGAGTCAAGCGCACCCTATACTGTATACTTTAATACATATCGGAAAAAAGGATTGCCTGCTAATTTATAAATTTATTATTATTGGAATCAGTAATCAATTCGACTCATATGATGTGGACGATTCAATTCCATTTTATTAGCAAGTTTAAATTACGTGTATTAATATTGTTAATGCTAACTTTCTTTGTTTTGTATTTCCACTTTACGCCTGGGTAGTTCGAATGATTTAAATATCAAGTTTTAAAACATGAAAGACGCGAAAATCACGTGATTGTTATATGTGTGTAAATATTAGGTTCTGTTTTCGTCCATGTAATGTTTTCATAATTGTATTATAGGTACAGTAAATAAAGTAGAAACATCACTTTTAGGGTAATAGATATAATTAATTCCAGACTTTGACATACAAGAAGCAAGTATGTAAACACAAATAATACATAAAATAAACAATATTTCAACATTATTAAACGAACAATTTATATATTAAAAATGAAAGAGATCAAAAATTCGCCCATTCCTTTTCCTTTTTCTAAATTACTATTAAAGCACGTATTACTAGACAATTACTTGAATAATAACCAATATATACGTTTAGATACGTCATCGTATCAGATACGAATACGATACGTCTTTAAATATCCCACTTCTAATAATAGCTTAAATTAATTTTTAACTTTATAGGTTATAACGCAGAAAGGCAATCCATCGTGGAATCAAAACTCGTGTGTTATTTTAGTATCATTTCAGCATTTTCCAATACATAACGGACTTGTAAATAAATATAAAAGAATTGGATGTTCAATTAATTGTTTATTTTTAAAATTTGTTTTAGATTGCACCCTCTTTATCGGAAGATATATTATGTTTAATGTTTAATGAGTGACATTCAGAAGCTGTATTTCAAATGACTTGTACAAACATGTGTAATTGTTGTGTTACGTACATGTTACACTTTGTCCATACAACTGTAATTTTGTGGAGATATATATATACTTTCCATAGATATTTTGTTTTGTTTACGAATTGGTTCTCAAATGAAATGTCTATGTTTCCTCTAATAGAAAAATTGGAAGGTTATCAGTAGAAAACTTATGCATAAAAAACAGTCTTATTGATATAACTTTTAGTGAATTCATTAATCAGACTGGTATCTTCATACAACTTTTGTAAATCTAGTTTTTTTTAACACTTCTAGTTCATATATTAGCGTAATAAGAAAAGCGCAATTTTACAGACTAATCAGGGGAAATCAAGTATATTTTTACACCTAATATGGGAAGCTGTACATACAACTTTGACCCTTTGAGAACTCTCATATATATATTAACATTTCATGTTTTTAAGTGTAATATTACAAAAGATTTAATGTTCTAAGTCTCAAAAAAACCTTTGAAATAGAATTCTACCATGAATTTTAGGAGACAGAGCTAGCCGAACTTTTAACGAGCTGTATCCGACTTGTTTTCCTTATTGCTTATACTATGATAGAAACATGTTTCCTAAGTAATACTTAAATAAATACATAGTTATTAATTAATGAAATTATTTTTGAAGCATTAACACTTATTCACTAGAAGGGAAGGTTTTTATGTACCTCTCTGGAACGCGATGAAAATTAAAGTTTTACGTAAGGACTTACTGAAACACTTTTATATGGATAGCACATTTAGCTTGAACACTTAAAATGCTCTTTTTAGTACGGTGACCAGACGAAATATGTTTTAGATTGAATCGTCAAACGAAGTATATGGCTATATTATATGTCATTGGATTCGGGAAAATGAGTACTTTTGAAATATCGATGTCGTCAAAAAGTGATGTGATAACATTTTTGCATAAATTAAGGTCAAATACAGATTTCATTTTATTTTTTTTTTATTTTCTAGTTTTATAGGTATATGCAGCAGTTTATGTCGAATTTCAGATACAGACATTTTTTTTAAATCAATTAACCATAAATTATCTCGAAAGTGTAAAAAAAAAAGGGAAGAGATAGTCGATTAATTCTGAAAATTGGCGTTTTTCAAACACTTGTTGCTTTATACAAGACCAACACATATCCCGTATTAGTTTCAGTAGTTACATTGATTTGTGACATTCAACCTTGGCAATAAATGATAAATATTGTTTTTACTAAAAGCCTCCTAGAGTGTTTCGCAAATTATCAGGCAAGTAATTCATTAAAAACAAAAAACCTTTAATACAGTAACAATTAATAAATCCAATCAAAGAGATCCACACAATAGAATTCAGCTAGGAGCTACTTCTGGTTCATCTTTCAAGGAACATGATTTGGGATGTCTGACCCTACAGAAGCAAAACTCCTTACACGTATGGTTTTCTTGTGAACAAACACATGACTTTGATAAGTTATGCCCACGATAAGATGGAATCATAGGGGATTTGTCAAAGTTTTGAAGAATAAAACTATCAAAGAAATTAAGAAGAGTCTGTTTGTTTTTTTACAAAAAATGACATTTCTTCTAGTCAGGCATACTTCTCCCTATATAGCAGTGATTACTGTAGACATATCAGTGGGTTTAGCATCTATTTTGGAGGATATGTTACAACTACAAAGTTTGTACTCCTTCAGACAGCACACAATTGAAACCTGTCTAGAAAGGAACTGTTTGTCTTGTTCCTTGGTTATATCTCGACAGAAGTCAGAACACCCAAATATCATCGACAGTATTGACTCAATAGAAAGTTTAACCTTTTCGATGTCACGACAAATGAGTTTCAAAACGTGTTCATTAGTAGAGAAGCCTAACTAAAAAATGAGGCATTGACCCATATGAATGAGCAAGAGAGGCCTCAATTGAAGTAGATATTGCTCAATAGAAAATTCAACCTTTTCAATATCACTTCGAATGATTTTGGCAACGGAATGAATATAAGGCTCTACTGTTGGCTCCAAATGAATTGAATGACAATTAAAACCTGTAAATAATAGCGACCTTTCCTTGCTCGGTAACCGAACTAGTTATAGATTAGATAATTTATTGAATTTGACAGTTGTGGGAAAAGAATCCTATAATTCATTGCAGTAAAAATTTGCTGGGTCATTTATCTTTGGTGTTTCAAAGCAATATATTTTTATTTTGTGTTTTTATCGATTAATTTGACAACTTGAGGTGACATGTTTACACAAGCTTGTCCTCATATAAAGATTAAAAGAGGTTATAATTTGATTGGTTGACATACAGTGATGTTCTTTTTCTTATGTGCAATGAAATGTTATGAGACATTTTGTTCACAGTATATACTGCACAGGATAAAACTTTACTCATGCAAAGTATTTCTTAATTTGAAACAAAGATAGATTCTGCACAATTTTTTGAAACGTGCAAATTTTCAAAGACAAATAGGGGAAAATCAATGATGGTATTTCACCTTCAAAGTAAGATAATGATAACAATAAAACTATAATACTTACTACAAAAGAAAAATATATAACAATGTCGCACAAAACGTCAGTTCATTGCAAAACAATTGTAATTCCCAAATTTCTTTATAGCTCATATTCCTTTTTATGGCTTATACGTGTACGTATGTAATCACTAGGCGTGTAGTAAGGTTTTTTTTCTGTAAACTTACCTTGTCAAATATTACCAAATGTTCTTGAGGAATCTCGTTTGAAAAAAAATTAAGCAAGGAATTTATCCATACATAAAAATGGTTTCTGCGTTATAAAAGAGAACTTTGAGATGAAATGCAACCTAAGCTTTTTTGTAAAACTGAAAGTTTACAGCAAAACTGACAGAGGATGACAATCTCAGCATGGTATATCTCCTATGTAGTATCAATAAATAGAACTACCCGTTTTCGAGATATTTCGTCATGATATTGTAAAAAGCAAACAAAAGATGAGCAACACAAGTATTTAACGATATGAACACGTTATCACAGTTTTTATTTGAAAATTGACGATACTAAGTTTGTCGATTGTGTAAACACTTTATGGACCATAACAACAAGTTATACAGGTGTTAAATCAAAACAGCTTTGAATCAGTCATGGTCTTGTGGTACGCACTTATGTCACACAAAAATACAATGCACTTAACTCAACTTAACGTTCCATTCATGAAAGTGAATTGACAACTAGTTATCCTTATGTGCGATATGTTGTAATAAAAGGTTAATCAGTTGCTATTATGCTTGTACATTTCTTGATAATTTACAAAATGTTGGGTGGAGTACTGGATTTGAATTAACTTAATTCTTTATTTTATCTTGACCTATACATCTACTCAAACATGTCAAATGGAATTATGGTAATAACGATGTGAAAGGTAATAACGTGTCTAAAATTTAAAAAAAATAATGAAAAAAATAACCTTTACCCATCAAGATTTACTGGTGACCATCGAAGTAACAGGTACTGGCATCATGGTACCAGTTTTATCGCTGCTTGTACATTGCTGATAAATTTTGGTTTTAAAACAAATATGTCAGCGATTAATAATGGACTCCACCCAAAGTTTGCAATCACTTAGTTTATATGTCAACATTTTGTTTGCAAAAAAATGATATTATTATTTTACGTGTAAAATAAATTTCATACATTTTCATACATTATGTGCATTTGTTTACGAATAACCTAGTGGTACAGATAATAGCATTTGATTTCACTTTAACTGATAAGTATAGATTATCGGGGGTTTGATGTTTTGAGCCACAATATGAACCTTTTTGTGTCGATCGCTGATATTTTACGATATCTATATGAAAAAAACACGATTATCTCTGTATCGGTTTGATCCCTGCTCTTAGACAGTTTTACACTTGCCGAAAATAAGCTAAATAACGTCTCCTCTCATATTGTGACATTGTTGATAACTTCTCCTCATGAAGACATTGTTACGATACTGATAATGCCTGCTCTCATCTCAAAGCCGTGATACGAGAATTACGGGGCTTCTAAGTAGGATTATATAGGCATAGTGAAGGACGACAAATATAATGTAAAGACATCTTTAAGGTTATTTGAACATAGTTTACAGATGTCAACTGTTGATAGGACAGTACATTCGATAATTTTGCTATATCTATACTGATGATGATATATCGAAGCGTTGATCGGAATGAATTTATATTTTGATAAAACCCTGAACATAGGTAAAATCAGATTGACACTTTGTGTATTTACTATTTCAAGTGCCCGGTATGAATGTCACTGTGTTGTTATCTAATTTTTGAACGTACTTAGAACGACATAATGACAGTATTTCGTGTGAAACATTTCATTGCAACTATGATATAGAGATATCTGCGTATCAACATGCGCCGCAAAAGGCAAATCAATATTCGTCAAATAAAATATTTGTGATACCTCCAAATGCTTCATATTGCAGCTATACTTCAATCATGTTGCTTTTATTTTTTTCACTAGTTGTAAGCGGTAACGAATTTCTCCTTGATGCGTTTCAAAATAAAAGTGGACAGGCGATCTCAAATGGACAATACTTGACTGTGGCGGAGTTTTACGGTGAGAAAAATCTTCAACATCAAGATATGGAACGCCTCCGACAGGATATGGATAAAAAAAACTAGCGTTGTTAGCAAATCAGTTACAGCAACAGTTAGGCATATTATCGGTAGATGCTATACGAAATGAAACAAAACGCGATATGATGCTTTTAACGCAGAAATATACAACGCTTGAATTGGACTACAATAAACTCCAAACCAGTCATAATCACTTACAGAAAGCGCATACTGTGCTACAGGAACAATTGAACATACAGTTTTAACAATAATACCGACACAAAAATCCGAAAAAGTGAGAAAGAAATAGAAATACTGAGCAATAAAAGTATCGCTGTAGACAATGAACTTTCCGTTCTCAAACAATTAGGAAATATCAAGCCTATACAGGATATCAGTGCCCTTCAACAAAATGTACAAACTCTAAAAACTCAAACGCATACGCTCAACATGAAGGAACAAGCACGTAGTCAGGATTTTGTAGCTTTATTTGATATGACCATGGAATCGAAAAAGGATTTTAAGGTTCAATTTCACAATCAAACCGTGGCATTGTCTGCTCTCGAAAAGCGCATGAACGAACGGTTGATGGATTCTGAAAAACACGGAAATCTAACATTTTCTTTGATACAGGACCAAATAAACAACAACGCTGAAAAAGGTTTGTTCACTAAGTTTAACATATAAAAGATTTACATTATATAATGTTTCTACAATCTTGGATAAAAACAATTAAAAATGAAATTCCGTCAAATAACAAATAGCTCTTAATGAATTATATCCATCGAAAATAGAAATTATACACATCAGATAAGTGTAATTGTGAACCTGATTAATTTGATGCTAGGATCTGTAAGATATATTATTGATACTGTACGTTATATTTGCATTATCTTGTTTCCTATACACTTCTATAAATATCATTGAACAAACGCGAACAAGTTGAGACCGTGTATATTATAATTTGGTCAGTAGGGGTGTTTTATTTTAATACCGGTAAGTAGTGGTGCTATGTGCCTTTATAAAAACAACACAACGTTTAGAAAAATTCTAAAATGGTTCGACCTGACAATAAATGAAATCATAGACATTTTATATAACAATTTCGTTTCTTTGAGTTTTTTTATGCTGAATGCGTGTTTACATGTTTCAGAAACTATACGCATATGTACCTGTTTTAATAACTTGTTTTTGAGTTTAATTTATTTTAAATAAAGCGTGATTGTAAAATATATTTCAGTTGCGATTACAGCCCATTATCCAAGATATGAAAATGTCATAAGCGGTTCTGTCATGAAGTTTGATGACGTTCAATTTATCGTTGGAATCAACAACCTGTCAGATTTTAAAAGCACTGGAAAGTTTGTATGTGGGAAAAGTGGATTATAAATGATTTCAGTGTCGATTATGTCTTATACAAGTGGTGCTCAATTTGTCATTGTACTAAATGGAAAAGACATATCAAGTACTTACATATCATTCCACGATGGGAATAAATGGCACACTGGTACAGATGTTATAGCTGAACAACTACAAATCGGTGACAATGTGTGGGTTCAATCGACGAGTAACATGTTTATTAACAATGGACTTTACTCAAGTTTCACAATCATAAAAGTTAAATGACATGTTTGTTTACCATTAAAGGTATAATATATTTAATTCTGTACGTACAATCAAATTGAAAACATTTAAACTGCAATAGTTAACGTGTTATTTATCTTTAAATTAAAATCAAAACATTAAGATAATAGAATTTATGATTCAGCATAAATTCGGTTATTAGTGTAAGCAATGTGTGTCATTGACCGTGCTACTTTTTGTCTAATGTGGGTTATCACTTATCCGATTGATCACGCGCAGTATGACTGCGAATGCAATCTTTTCAATAGCTACATTCAACAATAGCAGACGTATATTTATTTTGAGGATTTTAAAAAAAAACAGGATTTTGATTGTTTAGGTTTTTACTACTTCTTTTTCAACTCGGGACTCAGGTTGTATATTTAATATTAGTTTCCCGTATTAATAACGGGATGTTTTATTTAAATATGAATGTTTAAAAGCAAATTAAATTTCAATTAATTGATTATTTTACATGTTTTTATATTTTGTCTTATCCGGAGGTAGCGATCGGCGTCTTGTATTAGATTCTTTATGTTAATTAAGTAGATATCTTTATTTATTTTATTATTTTTATTTATTTCATTACCTTTGACTCCGATCTGCAAACAAATTCACTCCGGCGGTCACAGCTTATTTTTTATGTTATTAATTTATTTATGTATCTACTTAATATTTAATTGTTCTTCGTGTTTATATCTGAGTTTATATCATCACTTAATTACTTAATATTATGAAGCATCGTTAAAGATTGTATTTTGATATACCGATGGTAATCTGTGACAGTGTCTGTCTTTATTACGAGCTTTAATACATTCAGACTCCATTATATGAAGTTACTATTATCATAAAAGTTGTGATTTGTCAAATGTATAATATTCTGGTAATTAATATGTGTATGCTGGCGTTATTACCTCGTGTGATCTATTTTTAGTGGCTTATCATTTGGTACATTTAATCAGCCTCCTGGCACGTGTAACATAGATAAGGTTGTTTTTGTTTTCGTATGCTGACCGACATTTGCGTAAAGTAACCCAAATATTTGATTTATGACATTGAAAGGTTAATGTACTTGGTTATAGGCGTCAATGAACTTTTTGAGGTCGCTTTGTAATAAAAACTTTATTTATAGTATTATAAAAGTAATGTGGTTTGTTTGTTCAATTATATTCTTATAGTTTTAGTTAAGATGAACACTAGAGGTCAAAAGAAGAAGCGTAAATCCACAACCAAAACATCATCATTAGAAGCTGCTACACAAGAAGACACACCGCCTCCAATGGTGACTACAGTGCAAGATACAGATGATAATATCCCTTCTACCTCAGGAGCAGTAATGCACCCAGTTGTCACAAATCGACAAGGTAATGACGGTAATTTAATGTTCATGCAAACACCGTCCTTCTCGCCAAGCCTTGACGATGATATTACCTTACATGTTAATCAGAATTTACGACAAAAAATTCATAAGGGCGAGTATGTCGATTTGGCTCTTTTATTGAATAACTCAGTTATTGATCATGACAAACAAAATGTCACTTTTGAGCAAGGACAACTAGTTATAAATCCAGTTTCGCCCCAAACAAAGATTACAAACATCGAAACTTGGTCCGATGCCTTTCTAATTTTTATGAGTATATATTGTTCTGTGCATCCTCATAAATTCCAAGAACTTGTAAAGTACATGTCTTCTGTCCGAAAAGGTGCTAAACGTCATGGGGGTATCGGTTGGAAATACTATGATGAACAGTACCGTTTGAAAAAAGCTCGAGAACCAAGTGGGTCGTGGGGTAAATTGGATTCGGAATACTGGATGTGGTATATGCAGTCCACATCGGTTCAACTCGAAGGCCAAGCCCCAAATCAAGCCTCAAATAGTCGTGCTTTATACACAAACCAAACAGCTACTACATCAAGATGTTACAGTTTTAATTTCGACGGTGTGTGTAACAAGCCTAATTGTATTTACAACCATTCTTGCTTGCGTTGTGGGCTGCATCATCCAATTATAAGTTGTTATAAGCAAAACCAGTTTCAAGGCCAAGTGTCAAATCAAACTAGGACTGAACCTAGATTCAATGGTCCAAGATTTACTAGACCAAGGTCTAATTTTCGTTCCCCACGACCAAATTACCAAAGACAAAATGGACGCTTTATGGGAGCTAGGCAGAACACCTATTAAAGTTGCTTGTTTAGAAAAATACTTAAGATATTACCCTGACTCAAAAACTTCTTTATTGTTATTGGATGGTTTCAGGAATGGTTTTAGTCTTCAATATTCCGGTCCTCGTACTCCTTTTATTTCAAGAAATCTCAAATCAGCTGAAATGCTTAAGATAGAAACGCAGTCGAAATTAAATAAAGAAATTACTTTAGGTAGAATGTGTGGTCCTTTTAAAAAAAGGCCTATATCAACCTTGCGCACTTCACCAATTTGATTGGTTAATAAATCTGATGGGAGTTTTCGGCTTATAATGCACTTGTCTTTTCCAAGCGGTTGTAGTGTCAATGACTTTGTGGATCCCAATGAAACATCTGTTAAATACACATCATTTGACGAAGTAATTGACATGGTGTCATCTCTTGGCAAAGGGGCCAGACTTGGGGTCCAGGACATAAAGTCCGCTTTTCGTCTTTTGCCTATTTCTCCAGGTGATTTCGATTTACTTGGAATATATTTTGATGGTAATTTTTATGTGGACAAATCCCTCCCATTTGGTTGCTCTATTGCTTGCGCCTTATTTGAAAAATTCTCTACATTCTTGCATTGGTTGGTTGTTTCATCTGCTGGTAAGCATTCAGTCAAGCATTATTTAGATGATTTCATATTCGGCGGTTCTGCAAATTCGGAAGACTGCTTGGTTCTAATGAACACATTTACTGAGCTTTGTAATGAGTTGGGCGTGCCTATAGCTGAGGACAAGACAACACATCCTACAACAAGATTAACTTTTTTTGGCTTAGAAATAGACACAGTTGACATGGTCGTTCGTATTCCAGTGGCCAAGCTTATTAAATTACGTTCTCAACTTCATCCAATGACAATAAAGCGAAAGATTAAATTTAAGGATCTTGAGTCGCTAGTTGGGTTATTAGCTTTTTGTTCACGTGCGGTTCCATCCTCTAGAGCGTTTTTGCGGAGATTTTATGATGTAATTGCATCATTTAAGGTCAAAAAACCATTTTTCTCAATTAGAATAACCTCTGAAATTCGAGAGGACGTCTTGGTGTGGTTAGAATTCTTAAAATCTTTCAATGGAGATTCTTATATTATTGGTCTAACTTGGACAGATAATGACATTTTGCAACTATATACTGACAGCGCAGGCAACGCTGAACTTGGTTGTGGATCTTACTTTAACGGGAAATGGGCACAGTTCAAATGGCCAGATTCATGGGTCGGATTACACATTTTACAAGACATAACATTTTTGGAACTCATTCCTATACTTTTAGCACTTTGTATATGGGCTCCTCTTTTGAAAAACAGTAAGATTTTGTTTCGAACAGACAACATCGCGTTGGTTGATATACTAAACAAGAGAACATCGAAATCAAAACGGGTAATGTCAATAATTCGACCATTCGTGTTGCGTTCCATGAATTACAACATTCAGTTTAAGGCAAAACATATTGTAGGTGCCAAAAATAACATAGCTGACGCTCTCTCTCTCGTTTTCAGTTAGAAAAGTTCAAAAGGTTAGCACCATTGGCGGAGGATACACCAGAAATAATCCCTCAGGAGTTCATAGACCTGATTTCCAAGGTGAAATTGACCGACTAATTGTATCAGCAGTTGCACCGAATACGTCGAAGGTTTATCAACAAGCGTTACGGTCATTTAAAGAATTTAGGACCTTGTTCCAATTTGAAGATCTTTGGCCTATTCCATTACACCACATAACTAACTATATTGCCTATATGTCATTCACTGGAACTGCGGCCTCAACTGTTAAATCATATATCTCTGGGTTGAGTTTTTTCAGTAAGATTAACAACTATACAGATTGCTTTAATACTTTTGTTGTCAGAAAGCTCCTCGAGGGAATGAAGCGTTCTCAAAATCGACCAAAGGACGTATGATTACCCATAACACTTGATTTATTGTTAAAAATTAATAACGTTCTACCTGCTGTTTGTCATAACGATTTTGAAACTAAACTCTTCCAAGCTTCGTTTTCCTTGGCCTTTTTTGGTTTCCTACGTGTTGGCGAACTAACTGCTGATCATAAACACGCCTCAACCCAATCCCATGCAATTGAATATAACGACATTAAAATAAATCTATCTAGTATTGAAATCCGCTTACGTTCATCTAAGACTGACCAGTGCTGTACTGGAACTACAATTGTTATTGATGTTAGGCCAGGTGATGTTTGTGCCGTTTTCGCTTTACGTAATTACTTAAAAGTAAGACCAAATGTTGCTGGTCAATTGTTTTGTCATTTTGATGGAACTCCTGTCACTAGATACCAATTTTCCGGAGTCCTTAAAAAGTCACTGAATGTTTTGGGTTTAAGTCAAGGAAAGTATAGTTCTCATTCATTGAGGATAGGTGCTGCCACAAGCGCTGCCATGAACGGATTATCTGATTCTGAAATTCAGGCTATGGGTAGGTGGAAGTCTGATGCATTTCGTTCATATATTCGAATACAACAATGTCTATAACTGTTAGATTTATTTTTAATTTTGTTTAATGAACTTGCAATCACTTTAGTGGGACTAACCGCTATTTAAGAATTGCAGGTTCACCAAATACAATTTGGATTGTTGGTTCCTCCTTAGTGAAAAATGCATTTGTTCAAGCTAGAAGAAGACCAGGTGGCATTCATCTTGGCCTAGATCACATTGGTGTTCGGCTGTGGTGGTTAGGTAAAAGCGGAATGCGGCTTAAGGATCTACTAAATAGGATCAAGCTGATGCTTAGATACGAAGAACCCCCGAACTATCTAGTTATACACATTGGGGGAAATGACTTAGGAGAAATTAAGACAGGAGTGTTACGTAATAGACTAAAACATTATGTAAATAACATTAAAGAACTTTTACTAAATACAACATTGGTATGGTCACAAATTTTGCCAAGACTCACTTGGCGTTATTCCTCTAATATTGATGCAATGGATAGATCCAGGCAGCGAATAAACAGCTCTCTAGCAAGTTATATCATTCGCCACGGGGGACATTACATACGATACCCAGATATATCTCCTAATTCTACATTTATATGTCAAGATGGTGTACATCTGACTGATATTGGTAATTACATTTTTATAAATACAATTCAAGGCGCCTTAGAGGCTTTCCTTGTCTACTCACCACACACTTTTCCCGAATGTAAATCATGAACTTTTAAGATATTCATTTGAATTCAGTTCTTATTTGATATGTATAGCTCTTTTATATCTTATATAATTATTGTATTTGGCCCACAGCTTTTACGCAGCTCTATCCGCTTGGAATGGCGGTTGACCCGTCAGTCATTTATGACTGCCTTGGTCAATTTGGCACATTTCGCTGCGTTTACTTTAGATATGCGTCATTTTGTCGCTTATTTCAATTAGCATCCAAAACATTTGATATTGGGGGTCTCTGTATCCCAGGACCCACCACACAAAAAATAATGAATCTCTGTATCCCAGGATTCATTTTATTTTATTTTATTGGATGCTTCATTTATTGTAAATATTTAGTTATCTATCTAGTTAGTTATCTAGTTATCTTTTGTAGTCTGCCAATATGAAAGGTGACTACGTTCATTTAATTATCTATCTGTTTGCTATATATATATCTTAACTGTTTATCTAGTTATATGTGTTTATAATTTTGTAGTTTGTAATAAAGCTGTGGCCAAATACTGCCAAAACTGTGTTTCTGATATTTGCGCATCAATAATAATAGAATTTATGATTCAGCATAAATTCGGTTATTAGTGTAAGCAATGTGTGTCATTGACCGTGCTACTTTTTGTCTAATGTGGGTTATCACTTATCCGATTGATCACGCGCAGTATGACTGCGAATGCAATCTTTTCAATAGCTACATTCAACAATAGCAGACGTATATTTATTTTGAGGATTTTAAAAACCCACCCACCCACCGCTATATGTTTATAATATATTTGGACAATTTTTGCTGTGTGTTGATGTATTTTTTCAGAATGTTCCTGTTACAATACATGGTTCGGGACGTCTACTAAGCAGTCAACTGTATATGGAGCGTATCAGTTTGGTATCCAGTGTACTTATCTCAAGTCCGTAGTTTGCTGGTTGAAGTTTACCATCTTAACTTTATGTGTGTGTTCTGTTTCAAGACTAAGTATTTTAGAGACATTTCGCTGCGTTTACTTTAGATATGCGTCATTTTGTCGCATATTTCAATTAGCATCCAAAACATTTGATATTGGGGGTCTCTGTATCCCAGGACCCACCACACAAAAAATAATGAATCTCTGTATCCCAGGATTCATTTTATTTTATTTTATTGGATGCTTCATTTATTGTAAATATTTAGTTATCTATCTAGTTAGTTATCTAGTTATCTTTTGTAGTCTGCCAATATGAAAGGTGACTACGTTCATTTAATTATCTATCTGTTTGCTATATATATATCTTAACTGTTTATCTAGTTATATGTGTTTATAATTTTGTAGTTTGTAATAAAGCTGTGGCCAAATACTGCCAAAACTGTGTTTCTGATATTTGCGCATCAATAATAATATATACAATATACTAAGTATTTCTTGTAGGAATGAATAGATCGTACACTCTAGACTCTTTCGGCTGCAGCTGAGATCCTAGTTTTGATATGGCAACTTTGACCCCTCAAAACTTTAATATATCTAATTTGTAAAACAAAATCATACAGAAATATTTCTGTACACAATATGTACAAATCATCGGCAAATAGTAATCAAAGGTACCAGGATTATAATTTAGTACGCCAGACGCACGTTTCGTCTACATAAGACTCTTCAGCGACGCTCAAATGTAAAATATTTATAAAGCCAAACAAGTACGTAGACCTAATCCGGATCAAAAGGCCAAGGTGGGTAGACTAATTGAACGTCTGAACTTGAGGTCCAATGATTGGATATGGCGATCCTACCCACTTCTAACTTTTATTCGTTAAAAATACCAAACGAAAACCCGTTTTTGCACAATATGTTAATATGATTGGCCATGTCCTAGGGTTGGCCTGTGTGGTTAAATTCATAGAACTTCTATGCAGATCCAAAGTTTGCGTATGGCAACCCTTTCCCATCTATACGTAAATTCGTGCAAATATCTCTACTGCAAAGCTTAAGTTCAAACTAATTTTATACAATAGTCAACAGCCCTCGGTTGCTTTGTCATAAAAGGCTTAGGTAGTTTAACTCATATTGAGACTCCAAATGAGGTCAAAAGTATTTGTATGGTGACATAACCCCAAAATATAATTTGTAAAAAATAGTTTATCAAGAAAAGCTGTTTTTACACAGAAGTCACAATTGCCTAATATTTCCCTTAGAAATAAATTAATGGAAAAAGTAAACTGACAAAAATACTCCAAGGAAAATTTCAAAACAGAAAGTCGCTTATCAAATGGCAAAATCGAAACTCAAACACATCAAACGAATGGATAACAACTGTCATATTCCTGACTTGGTACAGGCACTTTCCTAAGTAGAAAATGGTGAATTGAACCTGGTTTTACAACTATCAAAACCTCTCAGTTGTATGACAGTCGCATCAAATTCCATTATATTGACAACGATGCGTGAACAAAACAAAAAGACATAATAGGTAAAATGTCAAAAGTACAGCAGTCACCATATGTTATAATTTTAATCACTAAACATAAATAAAATAAACATGTGTTTCAATGTCTGTAATTCCTATATCTTTACTAAAATCATTTTCAGTCGCCATGTCAGCTTTTGCTCAAATAGATTTATATTTGAAAATTGGAAGTGTAATCATGTTTACTGATGTTTAATTCAGTGCCAATTTATCTACCTTTAATGACACAAACAAATTTACATTTGAAAAAGTGGTGTATAATTTTGTAGTTGTCTGTATTGATCAAAATTGAAAATAACACAAAGATAATTTCATATTAAATTAAATGGCAAAGTATTCACCAAGATTGTTAAACTACAATTATAAAAACAGGAACCAGTCATCTTCAGCAGTTACAGCAGTAGAAAGGATTGATACTGTATGGGTTCAGATCGCTGGAACTTGTACATATGTACGTGGTTGCACATTCGCACTTAACAAATCCCAAAAAAATAGATAGAGAAAATAATTGGAAATATTAGTTTTGCCAGCTTGACTATTTTTTGTATGAATGCCTTTTTACTTTTTACTTTTCTTTCATTTGGGATAATCACAGATAAAACATGAGAAACTTAGTGCATTTTATAAGCAAATTATTATTAGTACCGTTCATTTGAATCTCGAAAAAGGTACAGAATTGAATTGTATTTAAGAGTAACTTTTAGCCTAAAGCATTTGCTTTTATTGATACTTATTTAGTAAATAGGTCAATTGTCAATGTAAAATTATTACCTATCAGATCACTTATCAAACTTAAATTTCTTTTAGCGGCAGAAAATGATATTTTATTTGGTTGTATTATTTGATAAAAAGTTATTCGAGAAATCGAACGTTTTTAAAAAGCATTTTGAACTATGATTTCATGTTCCTTTTGCTAATGATTTTGATCATACCGTATGACGATACTTTTAAACGCACAACCGCATAATATTTTGGTTATATAAATTTAGAAACAGACGCGCGGGGCTCCGTACTGGACGCGAATTTATAAAACAAATTCTTTTTTTCTTGTCGACCTTTCTCAACACGCGGAAAACCCGTCGAACGAGGTATTACTTTGGCCTGAACTCATGTGTGAAATAGATTGAATCGATAATCAAGCAAAAAAAACAAAACTGAACAATTTTTTTAACAAAAATAACTTTATAACGGTTATAAATAAATTCATAATTGATTCCAGAATTTAAATTATGCACGCCAGATGCCTGACTCACCAGTGACGCTCGAATAAAAATAAGTTTAAAATGCCAAATAAAGGACGACGTTGCAGATCATTAAGGACTCAAAACTCTTAAAAGTGTATCAACTGTCTACTCTGAAGCACCCCAAAGGGCGACTAGGGAAATAGAAATATGGTCACTTGGTCCTCTTCCGACTGGAAGTAAAACGCTTACAAAAGTTGGGTGTTCGTTAGTCTGTGAGGGATGCATCAAGTTTGCAGCAACTTCCGGTCAGAATGGGCACTTAAATCCAAAGCCTCATAGAAAGAGAGTGGCACGTTCTTTGCTCGTGAAAAATCCTTTAAACATGATGAAGGTAAATCCAGAAAAGCGCTTCGGACGCAATAAATTATTAAACGTGTTGTTTTATATTTTTACATCACTGGGTCGATACCTCTGCTGGTGGACTATCAGTCCCCGAGGGTATCGTCAGCTCAGTAGTCAGTGCTTCGGTACTGACATGATTAAACAAACTTTACTTAAATTGTCCGTTTATAAATTTTTAAATTATTATGAAACTAAGGTTTCAACTCCCTAAGGGCAAAGTTGGCTTTAGATGAATTTGGCTATTTATTTTAGGTATTTTTAACATATAGTTCTTCAACGATTTTTGGTACTTATACATCTTCGGATTTCAAATGTTTGGCTTTGAGCGTTCCTGATAAAGGTAAATCCAGAAAAGCGCTTCGGACGCAATACATTATTAAACGTGTTGTTTTATATTTTTACATCACTGGGTCGATACCTCTGCTGGTGGACTATAAGTCCCCGAGGGTATCATCAGCTCAGTAGTCAGTGCTTCGGTACTGACATGATTAAACAAACTTTACTAAAATTGTCCGTTTATAAATTTTTAAATTATTATGAAACTAAGGTTTCAACTCCCTCAGGCAAAGTTGGCTTTAGATGAATTTGGCTATTTATTTTAGGTATTTTTTTACATATAGCTCTTCAACGATTTTCGGTACTTATACATCTTCGGATTTCAAATGTTTGGCTTTGAGCGTTCCTGATGAAGGTAAATCCAGAAAAGCGCTTCGGACGCAATACATTATTAAACGTGTTGTTTTATATATTTAAACAGCTTTTAGGGGTCCGTCGGTAACCTTTTGCAAGCAACATTTCTATCCCTATCCAGTATACCTTCCTTTTCCAGAGGTAGTCCAAATTTTCCCGATTATAATCGCGCATGTCCTCAATTTCAAGACCTGTCCTGAACCTGCATCAAATATTTGACACTGGACGTTAAGCAACCAACCATCAATAATCAATACTTTAAAGCATCAATAATTCTATGACACAGAAAAGGACAGGTTAAGATAAAGCGAAGTTTAAAAATAGTTTGAAAAAAATAAGCTGTTAAACCTTTCTATAAATGATTTTATATTAGAATATATTTTATTAGACTGAAATTTTCGATTAATCCTGCCATTTGGTTATTTGCCCTAACAGTATAACTTTATCTATATCCATGTATGTTTGTTTACATATACAAGCCATGTGGTAGGCTGAAGTAAATAAAAGTAATTTGGTAAAATGTTGTATTTTTAGAACATATTTAACAAAATATTTGTACTAAACTATTTTTCAACACTAGCACGTATATTATAGTGCTGAAATGTCACTTGACGTCAGTATTGTATAAAAACAAATCATATGTGTAATGAATGTGTTTGAAGTTATAAGTTATATAAGATGTTCTCCGATGCTAAACAAAATGCGTTGCTTATTCTTTTCATCTTAACAATCAAATCCTAGACCCATCATGTGTTTTCTCCTTATTTCTATTTGTACTGTGTTTTTATGAAACTACGCAATTCTTTACTTGGCGTACAACATCATTAGTCTGGTATCTATGATGAGTTTTTAATGATTGTATCATAATTATTACTTCACAAAATATATAATTTCTTTTTGTATTGACTGCAAACATAAACAAGAGCTATTCAAATTGGTTTAAATAATACAGACAAACAGGTGCGATATTTAAGAATAAGTGCGTTCTGCCATATCACTTCATAAACATCAAAATATAAAGACTAGATCTTCTCAGGAAATAATATAATTTCATTATGGCATTCATGGTATTGGACGGTTGTGCTATCTTTATTTTTATCATTTCAATGAACAACAAAGTGATTGCGAATTCTTGTGAAAATGAGAGTTGTAAATCTACGATTGACCTACCTTTAATCACAAAGTTAAATGCACCGCTTAAAGCGGAATTGGACATTTCCGGTTTGACAACGCAACTGAAGGAACTAATAAGAAACGAGGTCAAACAGGCTGTTTCCGCAGCAATGAAGGACCTAGCTGAAACTATTGTGGATCAGAGGGCTCAATCTGCCGTGGAAAACTTACAAACCTATAACAATCGAACAATTTCAAGTTTTCTACAGGATATGGAAGGTAAGTAAATCTTATAAAGCTTTCTTTCCTTCAATTGCATTGTGTTGGTTATCCGTGTCCTTCTTAACTATCATGTATATTCTAGGGATAGATTACCAAATTTGTCATACCGTAGATTATGCATACCGTTGGGCCTTTATATGATGATACAAAATGTATGTACAATTTGGAGTTTTGCATGGCGTTCATTATCACTGAACTAGTATATATATATATATTAGTTTAGGGCCAGCTGAAGGACGCCTCCGGGTGCGGGAATTTCCCGCTGCATTGAAGACCTGTTGGTGACCTTCGGCTGTTGTCTGTTCTATGGTCGGGTTGTTGTCTCTTTGATACATTCCCCATTTCCATTCTCAACTTTATAGAAATAGGCCATTACATTGTAAAAACATTGAAAGGCACATAGTGTTATGTGGCTACAGAATCGAATTTACTCGTGAAAAAATAAAGAACCTTTTCATTTAAGTTAGAAGATTTACGAGACAAAACTTGTTCCCAAATGTACAATTTTACTGTATTTTGTACAAGACTTGTTATAAGTTTACATTTTCCATCCATAAGGTACAGTGAATGTAATATACATTTCTATAGAAAATATACACTGTACAGAGAGTACAAAATTACAGTAAAGTTATATATCAACTTAAAATTATTAATACTTATATTAAATTATAGTATTACGAAACTGTTTAATTGAGCGATACGCTACTAACATAAACTATCAATTAACGTCTTTTGTGTGGGGGTCTTTACTCGGCATACACTTACTGGCATAAAGCCTGTTGACTGTTGAAACAATGTTAAAAATAAGTCAATGGTTTTTCTTCTAATTGAGATTATTATAAGCAGGTTTGACAGAAGATGAAACTAGTATAACATCAACATAAATGCCTGTTTAATTATATGTGACGTATAAAATTTTCGGATGTCAGACACACAAATCAATGAATGTGTTTGTAGATAGATGTTTTTGTGTTCTGTTAAATTGTTCCTTTTAAAATTGTTACACGATGATGACTGCTGTTCCCATATTTTGACTATTTTATTTATTGTGTCTGTTGTAAATATAACGGAATTTGATGAGACAGTCATCAAAGTGAGAGAGTTAGCGCTATAGAACCAGGTTTAATTCACCATTTTCTACATGTATAAATGCCTGTACCAAGTCAGGAGTATCACAGTTCTTGTCCAATCGTTTTTGATGCGTTTTGTATTTTAATTTTGCTATGTCATTATGGACTTTCCGAATTGACTTTCCTCTAAGTTATGTATTTTTGTGATTTTACTTTTTAATGTTTTTGTCACTTCGGGAATCTGGTATTGTTGAAGATTTAAAGTCATAACTTTTGAATTTATTTACTTCTCTGTATTCGGAACGATTTAGCAAATGACAATTATTTCGGACATATGTCATTGTTTAAAACCTCGTAGATGTCCTTTTGGTTTAAACTTGTATGTTGAAGGGTTTATTTATCATTTCAGCATACTGTATACCTCTTTTACAAATAAGATATCATTTTCTAAAGGGTATGGGAACTAAGTCAAGCACGTCGTTTTCCTTAGAATTTGTGAAACCACATAAAATACCTGTACTGATATAGCTTTTTTAAAGCTAAGGTTGCAGTCAATATTTCAGATTTCATAATATGTTATAACTTTAAAAAACTCAGTGTATATAAGACAATGTAAAATGAATTCGCTACATTTCCACAATTTCCACACATTAAAATTGCAATTGAACAACTTAAATGGTTCAACGATGTGTAATCATTTACTGATTTTCAAAGAGAGCAGTAAAAAGGTGTAAATCTTTCGAGTATTATTGGTTCGTCTTGTTTTTGTCTTTTACTTCTTTGTTTTTCTTTCCCTCTAGTTTGTACTTACTTCTGTTAGAACTATTTAATTTTCAAGCCAACCCATTTTATTTCTGCGAAGGGGTAGGTTCTCGTTTAAAGTGTTTCACGTTTTAATGCCGTTATATATAGATTGATCATGTGATGACTTTAATTGTTAACATCTATCTGAATTGAGCTCTGATAGATATTTGTTTCATTTACAATCATATCAAATCTCCTTATTCTATATTACAGTGAAAATGGAAGCAAACCAGAACATAACTGCAAAAGAGATCCATTCTTTGAATACTGTGGACATCAAACTCGAGAAAATGATTGAGCAAATGAATGAAAACCAAATGAAAAAGATATCATCCATCGAATCCGCTCTTACGAAGAACAATGAGAGAGGTCAGTATCTTCGATATTTATTTTAATACAAATCATATTACAATAAACAGTAAAGTAACTGAAATCGTGGTGTTGTGTACCCTTATACGGTTCATGTCTATATTGTTTTCTTAAATTGTTACACATGTACAAAACTATCATCTGGTCGCTTCCGGAAATTACACATTGTTTAAAATTACATAAGCGTGTCGTTCACTGTAGCCATTTGGCTAAAATATTCAATCGGTTACAAAGTAACTAAGTATGCAAATAAACTCATCATAGATTAAAATCTCATATTTACGCCAGACGAGCGTTTAATTTAAAGCAATATTGTCCTACATCCTTTGCACTGAAATTGCAGATGGTCATACTATTTTCTGTCTGATTATGACGTCTTCATGAATAAAATCGTGATTTATTCATATTTTATACTAGAAATACACAGTTATTTTTTTTTTACATTTTATTTTTACATATTTTCAATTACTGCGCTCATTCTTACATAATCTATGTGTTTCATGTGTTCTGTCTCTTTACTGTTTTGAGATTGTTTGGGTTTGTGACAATTATTTATTTAAGTGTTTTGTGGTTGATTGAGTGTTGGTCTCGTGTTGATACATACCTGTTGTTTATTACTGAACTGTGTGGCACACAAAACATGTATATTTCATCAACACTCTGTGTTTGTGCTCACGTGTCAGGAGCCTTTCAATGAGTGGTTGTCGTAAGTTGTTGTCTTGCATATGGTATAACTTTTATTCCTTTTCAAAAATCATATTATTTGAATTATTCAACACTTATATATGCAAGTATTGCTGCTAAATTGTTGTTCATGACGGGCGCAAATAAAGCATTGATAAGAAGGTCCTGCAATGGGTGAATCAATGACATGGAATCAAAATTTAAAATGTGGGTATATTGGATTTTGACAGACGACACCTTATCTTGCTACATTAGACAGCATTTAAACATTGTCCACTGGTACGCCATTGCCCAACGTTGGACAATAATTCACTGTTAATGGTGACACAACGTGAGCAAAGCATCCATATGTTATCAAAATGTTGAAATCGAATCATATGAAACAGAATCAAGGATTTTAAAGTTTTCTCAATGAAAATTCAGAAAATTCACTAACGCTATCAAACCGATTACGGACTTTTTTGCACATGTCAACGAATATTGTGCATAATTAACCTATCGTTATCTTTAAAAAATGCATCATGACATCAAAAACAAAGGGAGAATGTTTACTTTTCTATCACCAAATATTAATATATAACAGTACTTCATATGTCTTACAGCGTTGATGTTGCGAGGCATTAACTGCACAATCATGTCATAATAATGATATGCTGTGACGTAATTTATGGTCAAAAAGGGACATTGGACATACTGTATTTGAGAAATAATAGTATTTATTACTATTTAAAAACCATTCAGCACAAGAGAACAATCGTCTAATCGTCTAAGTAAAGCTTCAACAATATTATATTGAAATAACAAGAAATTTTCATCTGTATCGTCAAGAAAATCATCTTTTTTTGCGGGGGGGTGGTGGGGGGATTGCGTTTTTACATAGAACATACCTTTTGATCAAATTTGAAAAAATGAGTCTATAATGCACATGTTTCTTTGCGTATTTCGATAGTGTATATAAAAAACACTTTGAATAGTGTATATCAGTATTGACTATAAAATGTTATGGTCAAATAAATGAAGATATCGTTTCTGTGCCTGAGAACGACCCTAAACATTTAAATCAGTTTACATTTTATGGTATCACTTAAAGAATAACTTGTCGATGTAAAATATATGTTGTTAATATCGACAATATAGCTCATGCAAACAGTGTAAACTACGTAAAATAAAAATCATAAAATTCAATATTGCCGATATTGGCCATGTGAATTTTGCATCAGGTTGTTTTCGCACACAACGTCATCATTTTTATCAATTGTCAAGCTGAAATTTAATGAGAGTCGATCTAATCTTCATGGTGTTTGTATACTTTTGATGAAATGAAGTCAACTGTTTAACAAGGAATCATTGGTTCAATACCTTCATTTCAAGCAGAAATCCTCTTTTAAAAAAACTATTATAGAAAAGTCATAGAAAGTCGTATCAACTGGAAAATAAAACTTTCTTTTTACTTGAGAACCTGCTACTCTGTTAGTAAAATGCTACATTATGTTGTATATGCCAACGGACATCTCAACATTTAACATGAAAATGAATTGCTTTTTAAAAATGAGATGTAAATTGTGTTATTTCAGTAGGAACAAGTTAAAAAAAAGTATATTAAAAACAATATGTACTCTTCGTAATCTTCCTTTATTAAACGCCTGATCTGTATCTTATCAACGTTTCACTAATGACCATTTTTGCTGATAGATGCCTTCCATATGCAATGAAATATCTTTACAGCAATACTTTTTACCTTCACAATCTCATCATAAAGCAGAAGTTCTATATTTATAAAGATATACCAAAACCCTAATGGTATGTTCTATAACATTAAAAACTTCTGTTATGTCTGTTTTATAATAAACTAGGTATCATTTAAAGATTCGAATTCTTTTCGTTGAATTTAAAATATATTGTCTTCACTTTTTCAGTTGCAATGACAGCATTTGTTCCAACAACTACATCAAGACTTAGCGTTGGGAGTGTGGTTAAGTTTAGCGATGTTAAGTTCGGTGTTGGAATTGGAAATATCCAAACCTTTAAAAAGACAGGGAAGTTTGTGTGTGAAAAAAGTGGTTTGTACATTGTGTCTTCATCGATGGAGCTTAATTATAATGGTGGTGAATTCAATATTTACGTGAATGGCAAAGTATTCACTAAGAATTATAAATATGATAGTAGTGGTTGGTGGCATTCCACTTCGGTTTCCATAGCGTTAGAACTGAATGCGAATGATACTGTTTGGGTAGAAATTGGTGAAACTGCAGCTAATGTACGTGGTGATTTACATTCACGTTTTACAATCATCAAAATACACTAAACCATGCAAACTGAATATATATCTTGAATACAGAAATGTTTTAAACGGTGATTTTATATTATTCTAATTATCAGATGAAGTTATCACAATGACTAAAATTATCTAAAGGATATTGATAATTTCTTAAATAATTATATACAATTGCCAAGATTGTTACATTTATGCAGACTTATTCCCTGTAACTGTATATATATACTGACAATATTCTTATATATACTATTGTTTTCCTAAAATTATTATACAAGAACTGAATTTTCTATTTTTTAATTGGTTATTTTATATTATTATACTTCACGTAAAAATGTCATATTTTGATTGGCTGATACGATGATGTTAATTTACTCTATCACATGGCTGAGAGGGTAACAATTTTTGTTAATGTTACCCTCTCGTCTAGACCAATCAAAATGGATAGTTTAAAGGGCAATGAATTGAAATTACACCAAGTAATTAAATACAATGCTTAAGTTTTACGTTTTGGCTCAGATTTTATTATTTGACTGTCAAAATAAAAAAAAATAAAACATCTTGCTTAAGTAGGCTCGCGGGTATGAGATTTAAAAAAAAACATTTATTTTTCATTACAAATTTTATTTATTACCTTCAGTTATTGTTACTGTATCTTATGGTACAAAAAATCATTCCAAAAAATCAATTCGTGTTGGCCCCAGGTGACATTTAAAATGTAGATATCACTGAAAAAGCTCCAAATTATCTCCCTTTGGTGCAAAAATGCCAATTTTTGTTTTGGCATTAAAATTGAAATATCTCATAACTCATCGGTGACCTATATTTTTATTGTTGTTTTCGAATAAGCTGTACATAAACTACATAATTGTAAAATTTAAGCGATTTCTGGAATTTAGTTCTTTTTTATTTCGATATTACCGCTATTTCTCCTATAAGTTCAACAGAAAAAAAGGACATTAACAAAAATGTATGCTTCTTTCGAAGGCAGATTGTGAGCGTAAATGAACGGTGACCCCATTTTTTTATTTCATTTTTCTATTAAGTATAAGATAAAGTTCATTTATAGAAAAATATAGCGAAATCCTATATTAAATAACAAAAACTTGATTTAGACCCGCGGGCCCCCTTAAAATTTTTTGTTTTTTTCTCTAATACCCGTAACGTTGTTATGTATAGTACGTGACGTCAAAGAAATTACTTTTAAAATAAAATTAATCTGTAAAAGACTGTAATAATAGGACATTCAGTATAATAAATCAAATAACACATAGATGAGAGGGTGATAGAGCAGATTGGTACGCCGCGGTTGACAATGTTTTCTCGGGGTAACAATCTGCTTTATCACCCTCTCAGCTATGTGTTATTTATATAGTGTTTATAATAAAGATTAAGTTTGAATTGAATCCTCTCATTCGGGAGATATATGTAACAGAATGGGACAAAATCAGATGCTGTGTGTTTTTAAAGACAATAATATATTAAAGATTTAAGTTATATAATTATATAATTATATGAAATAATACTGACAAAAACATGAATAAAAAACATTTCGTTCATGCCATATCCCTGACATAAAATCAAACGAGGTATGCTTAAACATTGAAAGATTGAAATTGATATAATGTTTTACTGTCTTCATCAGGAATTTGTTGATGCTATAATTGTGTGTCTCAACTAACGTAAGACATGTATTCGCATTCTTAAATATTTGGATACCAGAGAAGTCGACTACCCGGCCCTCATACAAAAATTCACTAATTTTCATTTAGCTCACCTGGCCCAAAGGGCCAAGTGAGCTTTTCTCATCACTTTGCGTCCGTCGTCTGTCGTCGTCGTCGTCGCTCGTCGTTAACTTTTATAAAAATCTTCTCCTCTGAAACAACTGGGCCAAATTAATCCAAACTTGGCCACAATTATCATTGGGGTATTTAGTTTAAAAAATGTGTCCGGTGATCCGACCAACCAACCAAGATGGCCGCCATGACTAAACATAGAACATAGAGATAAAATGCAGTGTTTGGCTTATAACTCAAAAACCAAACCATTTAGAGCAAATCTGTCATGGGGGTAAAATTGATTCGACAAAATTGTGGATCGGACAACCGGTTGTTGGGTTGCTGTCCTTGAATTGGTAATTTTAAGGAAATTTTGCCGTTTTTTGTTATTTCCTTGAATATTATTATAGATAGAGATAAACTGTAAACAGCAATAATGTACAGCAAAGTAAGATCTAAAAATAAGTCAACGTGACCAAAATGGTCAATTGACCCCCTAAGGAGTTATTGTTCTTTATAGTCAATTTTTCAGAATTTTCATAAAATTTGTAAATTTTTACTGACATTTTCCACTGAAACTACTGGGCCAAGTTCAGTAGAGTAAGATGTACAAACTCATCACCATCACCAAAACACAATTTTGTCATGAATCCATCTGCTTCCTTCGTTAATATTCACATAGACCAAGGTGAGCGAAACAGGCTCTTTAGAGCTTCTAGTTTAATTTTACACAACTAAGACAATGAAACATAACATATTTTCACCTGTTAAAATGTAAGAAGATATGATAGATATTGAGACAACATTTCGTTAAATCCAAAATACAACGAAAATGAAACACTATCAGGCCACCACACGGACTTTACGTATAAGTAAAATTCATTTCATTACCAAAGTTTAAAAGTTATGACAAGCCATGAAAAAGAATAAGAGAAAAAGAAATGAGTTGTACATTAGTGTTAGTAAAACTGCTGTATACATTGTTTCTGGTGCTACTTCAAAAGTTACATAGGAAGTTATTCAAATGTGTTCTAGCGAGAGTGGACTGAAAGCCCCAAATTTTGTATTACAGCTGTTATCCTTTCGTATGATATGGGTGAAAAGGTTTATGTAATAACATGACTCTACATGGAAACATATTTCAAAAGCAGTCTACCTTCTTTCTTATTTATAAGATGTATTTTTGAGCAGATGTCAATTTGAGTTTTTAAATTCAAAAGCACACCCTTTTTGTAAATTATTCGCTAAAGATGTATATTCACTTGTCATATACCACGTTTGTTGGTGTACCTGTCAGATGCAGAACGTACAGATAAGGTAAAAGGTAACATGTGAAATATAATGACATGACTAAAGGGAAATCGCATCGGATAGTTCCGAAACTTCTTAATTTGTGTAATTGCTTATTGTTTGAAACAGTAATCGATGTAAAAGGGTAAAAGTTTCAGTATACCCTATCAAGTAAATATACACTTATATAAGTTTTACTTTTAGCTTTTTTCGGTTATACGTTTATTAGGTGAACAAAAAACCGGTCTTTAGATTTAGTAGTATAGATGTCATAAATGGCTTTCATTTATGTGTTATAACAACGAATGAATGTGTTTTAATTTTCGTTATTTTCATATATTTCAATAACAAATATCTTTGTTTCATTTTCACTATTTTTCAGAAGTTTACGTTTACCGGTTTAACTCAATAATAATTTATATGGATATATAAATACCGAAAGTTAAACTGGACGAACAGCAAGTGACTTGGGATGAAAGTAAATCTAACGTGGGTGACTCTTTCATGCTGTAACCTTGACAACTTTGAGGTTCTGGTACCGACCGTGCAATAACCTCATGTGCAGTCAAGTTTGTTTAAACACCCTGTCGAATTGCATTGAATACATTGCCTAGTATTATACATGCATCCGTTCATGAAATAAACAAGTATCGAAATCTGAACCAAAACTTTCGGGTGTTACAATTACATATGTTTCAAGGTTTTGTTTTAAATTCATTAAAAATTTTCGACGACGACGGAATATAGGATCGTTATATCTCGAAGGTTCCACTTCACACAAAAAAGATAGAATATATGTGTGAAAATTTCTAATCAGTTATCGCTGACTCTGCTAGAACCTGTAAAAACCCTTTAATTTCGAACAATAATTCAACAATAATTTAGCCATAAACGGTTTAGGGTTAAGGATGATTATGTACTCTTGTGTTGATTCAATGCTCAACATATGGAAATTTTATAGAAAATCCACAGCCTTTTTTCTGGTACTTTCATATTTAGCAATTTGATGACTGATAGATATAGGATTATTGCATGCAGTGCTAGAATTGATTTCCTTAAAACAAGTTTATTAATGTAGTTATTGGTTTAAAACAAATAAAAATATGGACCAAATCAAGTACACCTTTTAGGATGCGCTCGACTTTAGTGACTCAGCACGAGGTATTTTGGAATTTACAGGTTGGTTAGAACTTTTTGTAAAAAATAAACACTAGCAAATCATAGAAAAGCATGTGAGTAATCTATGTTTCAAATTTTATAACAAAAATCTCTGTATTAAAGGCTGTGGATTTTCTATAAAAAATCTTGGTTTATTTGCCTGAAGTCCTGTTTTTCTATTAAATGCAATGAAACAGTATATATAATAATGCTTTGCATCAAGTTTCCCCTCGGTATATGTACAAAAAGGCCTATCTCTATTATTCATCATATCAGTAGTTTTGATACATTTGAAGTTTGAAAAGTTCGTACGAAAATGGCTACAGAAGGGGTCATAAACCTTAACAAATCTATGTATCGCAAGAGATGGTGATATTTGAAAAAAGATTTTAATATTTAGTTAATCTAGTACTTTTCATATCCACAATTAGGCATTTTGAAAAAAAAAACTCTTTCTGTTTAATTCATGGTTTTATTCAATATTCTTTCAACAAAGACGTTTCGAATGCGAATAAAATATAATGACATTAAAAACGTATTTAGTGTTTAATTACATTTGGATTAGAATTATATGAAATGAACGCAGCCAATCAACCCAAATACAAAAAAAAACATGTGTTACAATGTCTGCATTATACATTGTTTTATTCGGACACTCTCTACATCAAATTTTAAGTTGAAATTTCCACGATTCGTTTAATGTGTTTGAGTTTTTAATTTGCTATTTAAATGGGGACTTTATATTCATGATATTTGGAAATTGAAAGTGTGATATGTGAATTCAGTTTTGGAATCACCAATTTGTCTACAATTAATGCCACGATGAAATTTGAATGAGAAAGTGACGGTTTATAAGTTGTGAATGTATCGATCGAGATTGTCATACTTACATGAATGGTAAAATATTCACAAAGATTGTTCAACACAATTGTGACAACAGAAACCAGTCGTCTTTGGTAGTTACAGCAGTAGACCTAAATGATAATGTAGGGGGTCAGATTGCTGTAAGTGGTGGCACATTCGCAATTCACAATTGTCAAAATACAATATATAAGGGAATTAATTGGGTATATTAATTTTGCCTGCTTGACTATTTTTTGTTTGAAGCCTTTTTACTTTTTACTTTACTTTCAGTTGGGATAAACGTCTTAACCGCATTTTATAAACAACTTATTATTAGTTCCTTGGATGTGAATCTCGAAAAGGGTACATAATTAAATTGTATTTCAGAATAACTTTGAGCCTAAAGCATTTGCTTTTGTTGATAACTTGACAATGTAAACTTATCATGCGTTTTACGTATTACTTAATGTTCTATTAGCTTAAGAAGACGATACATTTTTTGGTTTTATTATTTGATCAAAACTTATTCGAGAAATCGAAGATTTAAAGAATTAAAACTATGATCTCATATTTCTTTTGCTTATAATTTTGATCATTCCGTATGACGTTACTTTAGAACTCACAACTGTATAAAATTTTTGGTTAAATAAATTTAGATACAGACGCGCGCGCTCCGTACTTGGCGCAAATTTATAAAACAAACCCTTTTTTCTTGTCGACCTTTCACAACACACGGGAAACCCGATGAACGAAGTAATAATTTGGCGTGGCTTCATATGTATATGTGTAAAATAGAGGGAATTTATTATAAAGCAAAAAAGCAATTATTTTTTTTGAGAATAATTAACTTTATAACGATTACAAAAAAACTCATAATTGATTCAAGGATTTAAATTGTGTACGCCAGATGTCCGTTTTGTCTTAAAAAAAACCAAGACTCATCAATGATGATATCAAAAGATGTTAAAAATGCAAAATAAAGGACGACGTTGCAGATAAATAAGGACTCAAAATATCCACTGTCTATTCAAAAGCACACACAAATGGTGACTAGAGAAATAAAAATATGATCACTGGGTCCTCTTCAGACCGGTAATTAAACGCTTGCCAAAGTGGGTTTTCCGTTTGGCTGTGCGGGATGTATCAAGTTTGCAGCCACTTCCGGTCAAAATGCGGACGTTAAATCCGATGTTTCGTGTAAAGATAGTGCCACGTTTTTTGCACGTCAAGAAATCTTGCAACAACTCTTTGATGGGTCCGTAAAGGTTGCCTATTGCAAGCAAAATTTCTATCCCTATTCAATATACCCTCCTTTACCAGTGGCAATCCTAATTTTCCCCATCAAATTCCCGGATGGCCTCAATTACATGACCTACCTATTGTATTTATTGTTGACTTGTTCCCGTCCTGAACATGAGTTAATTAATTGCCACTGGACGTGTGGTTCTTTCGATCTTAGTTCTGCATTAGTCAAAATTCTATTAAGACATCTGAATTGTCTGCATATCGTTTAAAAATGTTCAGAGAATTAAATTCCATCACTACATATTGTGCGATACAATATTTATTCTCTGCCGTCAGTTAAGTTTTAAATTGTGAAAACACTCGGCCAGCCTCGCGTTTAAATTTGAAAATTTAACTGTTGTCTGGGGTGGATAAATATCGTATCACACTCGAGACAGTGGAAGAGTTTTGTGTTCATTAGCCTTTACGAGGGATATCTGCTAATTTTAACTGTTAGGCCATTATATTCCATTTCGCCTGGAAGTTCAAAACACTGACAAGGAAAATTAGCCAACCTCCTCGTGAAGATCCAGCATAACATATAAGGTTACATAAAGTTGTGATACATGGCATAGCTCGAGGGCTGATATTGAACGAGAGCTGATAATACATGCGATATGAAAAATGACATGTTATGATCTTTTTATCATATGCTTCAACAATGGAAAAAAATAACAGATCATATATGATCCTTTTACGTGGTTCTCAAATAGAAGTTCAAAGAGTGAAAAGTTCACGGACGTCGGACCCCAAATTTAGTACATTCGACAAGAAATCTTTCTATCATATGCCTCAACAGAGAAGAAAAGCATTTTGATATGGACGAATCGACAAAAAAATAATTCAACAATATACTTAATGAATACTGTTTGGAAAAGTCAACTTTTTCAAAGTAACTTTCTAAATTATATTTGAAACTTTAAAAAAATGTATTTATTTAATATTTTGTTTGTTTTTTATTTTTTATTTTTCATTATTATTTTACACAATATACTTATATAATGTTTTTCGCTGAAAACGTTGCATTGAGGAGTATTTTCCGGAATATGCCGAGTATCACCGGCGGAATGCAATGCAATAACGTTACGGAAAGGCATGTGATAACAATCGAAGCATGTGATAAACTTTTCATATAAGCCCGCTAGGCACCAATTCGAAAAATATGGAATTTACGTAAATTTAATGCTTTTATCATACAGTAAAAATTATATGTTATTTAGTCTAAGTATATGATGAATTAAATTATTATTAAATTAAAACTTATTTGTGTTTCCTGCCTATTCAAATAGCAGATATAAGAAAACTTATTTACAGTTGAAGACAGTTTGTTAATCTTTAGATCATTTTTTGTATTTGTGCCATTATGTTCTTGTAATAATGATGTAAAGATCCAAATCTTTATGTATGCATCTTCCTAATAAGAGTGTTTGTAAGCACTGAACAGTTAAGATTGGAATCAAAATTAAATACTGCATTATATGAAACATTCAGGTGTAGTTGCAATTCTGGACAATGGAAAATAACTTCATTTTCAAAGATGACTTTACAAATGACATTATCGATATTTTTAGAACAGATATTAGATTCCTGCACCTTGCAAAAGATATGTAATTTACTTGCAAAGTATAACATCATTTTGTAACTTGAATATCTGAGCACATTTTTCATTGGTAAATTTCTGGAAATGATTATGGATCTTCTTACATCTATTGATAAAATGAATAGAATATTATGATCAATGCACTATATTTTAGGTATCTCAAAAATATTGATAAACCTTGAAAGGTTCAGATATCAATTCAGTACCATAGGGTTTTCATTGCATTTCCAGTGGTGTAGCTAATCCATTTCTACGTGTACGCCCGAACCTCAACAAGGGTCTGAGGGCCTCTTGGTAGTGGGTTTGATGGGGCGAAGCCCCGCGGAAGTTGACGAGTTATTGAGAATGAATTATTTCTGTCATTAGCAATATATATACTTAACAGTCAAATTCATGAAGAGTTTCGTGGGACCTTGGGTTTCGTCAGTAATTGCTGCTTTTAGTGTAAAAGTGTAATGTTGACTGCATAAAGTGAATCCCATTTATCAGTAAAATACAGGATAAAAAAAATCAAACGTTTTCTTTTGATCTTTTTTCTTGATCTTGAATATCAGCTAATGCCCAAGTTTCGTGACAATCTATGAAGATTTATAAATTTATTGTATAAAAAAGTATAATCCCAGACCGTCTGTTAATTGTAATTTAAAAAAGACAAAACTCAAAAATAAAGAAATAAAATCATATACTTTCAAAATTTTGCATCATGAATAAGTCATGAAAAAAGCTTTTGCCAAAGTTCCATAAAATTGGTTGAAGGTTTGAAAAATTCATTGATGTGAAACAAACTTTATCCCCAGCCTGTATCTACTTATATTGCTTTAAGAACTTTTGTCGGTAAAATAAATAAAATATATATATATTTTCATCATTAAGCTCTGCATACTCTTTAGATCTGTTTTCATGAAGGTTTGACAAAGTTATTGATGTTTAAATTGTTTTTAATACTTAGTCTATAAATATTGAATCCAACAACGACGAAATTTAGGATCGCTCTGTCTTGCTTTCGCGACATATTGTTACAGGCTTGACACAAATACAAATCAAATCTAAGCAGATAATGAATAGCTTTAAACAAAGGGAAAATGATTAGAACTCACAGTAGATTCAGGGCTGCCTGATATGCATAAAATCACTCAATATCCAATCGTAGTACTAATTTATCATAGGACATGTAGAAAAGTCCGTCCGTTCGGAACAATTCTTAACTTAAGTAGCTTTATGCATACTGGCCAGGACTATGACCCAAAATAAACACATATATCATATGAAACCATTTGATTAACAAGAGGCTGTCAGAGCGACAGCAAACCAGATTTCTTAACATTTATTTGTGTCCTGGCATTTTTCAATATCACAAGAACCATAACTGATGAACAGTGAAAGTGAAAATTGCCAATATCAAATTTGAGCACCATTTTGTCATCAGTTACAACATATTTAAATTGAAAAGCTTTGGTTGAATGGTTCATGAGTAAATGCACGGACACGAGTGGAAACACCATTTTTCAATCTTTCAAGAAAAATAACTCTGAACAGTAAAAGTTAAAATTGTCTTTAATGAACTTGACCTCCATTTTGTTGTCAGTAACAACATATTAAAATTTAAAATTAAAAAGATTTGGTTGAACGGTTCATGAGTAAATGCACGGACAACATTTGGCTGATGCCCAGCCACCCCACCAACCGCCCGACCAATCGCCCTACATTCCCAAATCAATAACCGACATTTTTGTCACAAAAATCCGGTTAAAAAGTAAATTTCGTCACTTTTATCTTTAATTACAAGCCATCGTAGAAATAATTACAAGGATTGTATGCTTCCAACAAGTTCTATTTAATTTGTGTATATCAAAATAGTTTTTGTGCAAAATTTAAGTGTATGCCTGGACATTCTGACATAAATGTAGCTATCCGCCTGATTTCATGCAAGCTTGATCCAAAATAAATAGTCTTATTTTGATAGTTTATTGAGTTGAAATGGCAAATTGAGAAAATTATGTCATTCACATTACAATATAACAACAATGATAACAATGTGTGTATGTTGAAATTCAATGCAATAGGTATTTCACAATATAATAGAAGATAACAATAGAATATCATAATATTAAACAAAGCCATCAAAAATTGTTGACTGGTCACATTATAGATAATGATAAGAACAGAAATGTAGTGTGCAATTAAAAATTTTATACTCTTAACATTTCTTCCAAAAAAAACTTTTATTACTAATCTTTCAAAGAAAAATAAGTGTTTTTTTAAGTATAGATCCTTTAGGCACAGGTTAGATATCTTTCTAATATACAATAAAGCTTTAAATCAAGAGGATGAAATGTAATAGACTAATTCTTAAGATAATTCTTACTTAAATATAAGAGTATGATGCTATACATTTCTATTGTCCTTGGTTTAAAATGTTTCAATTTCCAAACAAATTAGCACATTTATCTTGCAATATCAAAATCAGTCTAGCATGATACCTTATATTTCTATTGTTCATGATTTTAAATATTTCAATTTTCAAATCAAAGTAGTACATTAATCTTGCAATATTAAAATCAGTCTAGCAGAAACAGACAGATATTTTTCAATTTAGTTCTGGGCTGTTTGAAAAAAAATATAACCAATAGTCTAATACCAAAACTTCTCCTTGATTCCCAGCAAAAAATACATTTAACAGAAGTATCTCTCTAGATTCATACATTCAAACTACATATACCATAGCAACAATTATACTTTTATAGATATAGATATAAATATTAACATGATTAAATATATTATGCTTCGTAAAAATAACTTAAAAATCTCTAATTGATAACATAACTACATTGGTCAGGCATGTACAATATACCTTTTCAGGTTATAATTTATGGTGATTTTATTTGTAATTATTTTGTTGAGGTGGTACCTAACACTACAGGAAGATAACTCTTTAAAATCAGCTAAACGTTTGAATCATGTTGTACTGTTAAGCTTCCCAATGATAAAAAAATGTCAAACTGATGTTTAACCAATGAAACTTTTCTAGTTGGTTCAAAAATCTCTAAATTCTTTTTCGAAAGGTCAAAGTAAATATTTTGAAAATATTTTTGAAAATTAAACGAGCAAAATTAATTTAAGTCAAGGTAATTCAATTTAAACAAAAATCATAGTGATTATTCAGATTGCTTTCAACTATTAACACCACAATCATTCCATTTCAAAATTCCATAATGAAGAACATCATGTTTACTTATTCAAATGGTGTATACTGTATCATATTGTAAAAAATACATCCAATGATGAAGGCTGTATCAGACTGTTTATACTTGTAACACACTATTTTATAAAATGAAAAATATCGATATTTCATTTGAAATAAATTCTGACCTAATTTCAATGTAGGTATCCAAAGCTGTTATTTTCAAAAGAAGAAAACTTTATCTTTGTGAATGTTACTTTTTAATTAATTTATCTTCTCTTCTGTGAGAGCTTTATGTAAATATCTATAAGGGTTGGACAGGGTTACATATTAGAAATAATGGACAAGTGGATGGAGAAAAAAGGGCAAAAAATAAAAAGACAAGAAGAGAGAGTAAAGAGGAAAAAGAGAATATTGAGTTGCTAAAATATTAACATAAAGAGTTATATAATAATAGGGTAAAAAATATATAGAATAGAAAATATTGGGCCAAAAAAAAAAAAAAAAAAAAAAAGAATAGAAAAACATGGTATAAAACATTAAAAGAATGATGAAATGAGGGATCCCCCATCCAGACCCTCTTTTATCTAAGAAATTTATAGATAATGAGAGTATACAGTAACATATCTGATAATTAATACTATACTGCCACTATTATGCAAAAATAAATTAATTTGATAGGCAAAAGTTACAAAGATCTAATTGCATAAAATAAATTTACAAAGTAAAGCAATTACAGGAATCCATATAATTATCTTTTTTTTAATATCTTTATATTGCAATTGCACAACAAATATATAATATCTCAAGAGAAATCAGGTCACAGATGACGTTAATTATTTGTTCTCACTTTCGATCTACCGAAAAACATAAACTGTATTTTTGTGGATACTTTCATGTTTAACCCTTACTAACTCATTGCTCATCAGATTAATAACGTAATTCTAAAATTTGCTTGATGAAGTTAAATAAGGAAAGATTCATATACAATTACGTACATTGTTTAAAAATATAAAATTTATTTGTACGAGCTTTAGAAACAGAACAAAAAGTGAGGCTCACCAAGCTTTTCACCTGTTTCAAAGTGGGTACAAATAAATATTATATAATTTATAAAATAACACTTGAAAGTTTAGTTATTAAAATCTAAATGATTGACATTGTCAGTAATGTCTAAGAGATGCCAACATTGTTTAAATGCAGACCCCAAAGAGTAGCCCAAAATGAACTGGTATTGAAACAAAATATCCATATTACCACTTGCTCAACATGGAATCAGGGTATCAGGAGACTTTATTTGTACAAGTACAAATGAAGTAAACAATTATTTGTATATCTGTTATTTGTACAACAGTTGGCTAATTGCAGGATACAATTTTTTTTACACATTCACAAATATTTAAATTCAAGTTACATTTCTACTTTATTCGCTAAAAAATAAATTAGTTTACAGTATATTCCTTTATAGTCACACAGTGTATGGTAAGCACTCTAAAACTATCTCTCTTTATATTCCATCTAAGTTATTATATGATGGTCCTACTCCAGAGAGTGATCTGACACCTTAATACACCATATGTTTTACATTAAATCCCAACACCTGGTCCCTGAAAACAGTTAAGGTCCTTTTATTCCTTTTTTGTCTACAAAAATGAGGTCTTTATGCAGATATTTTAACTTGAAAATTGTTCTACACCTTTCAAATTTTTATCTTAATGCATTTGATGCCTAAAATAGCAAAAATAACAAAATCTGGTTTATGAATTTTAAAAATTTTAAAAGGTAAAATAATATTTCTAACGTTGTCTAACTGAATTAATGACCTGCTTAACATACAATTAGAATTATCTTTATCTATATTTCTAATAAGAGCTGGTCGACTTTTCTATAATTTTGATATAAAAATATGTCTAACAATGTAGTTCACTACACTAAGAAAAAAACACTATAAAACATAACTGTGTTTTCAGGCCAAAAGTCCTCAATAGCAAATAAGAATTACTTAATTAAAATAAACTAATTGAATATATTTTGTTATTGTGTACATTTGTCTAAGATATTTCAACAACAAAAAAAAAGTATCAACAATTTTATATTAACTACATATCAGAAAAAAAAATTTGAGAATGTGTAACAAGTTAATAAATAAATAAATAAATAGAAATATATATTATAATGAAGTATATCAACCATTTATATACAAAAAGGCATATAAAAATATGATACAAAACACTCAAAAGAACCAGAATAATCAGAGTTAGGCTAAACCCTTAACAGACTCAGATTGATCATAATCAGTCAGATGTAAAAGCTGCAAAGCACCCAATGACACAGACAAACAAGCAGATCACACCAATAAGAATGTAGGTTGATGTGATTACCCAGAAGGCAAACCAATAAACAGTCGGATGACAAAAGTCTGTGTGTGTTGGAACAGTAGAAAAGTGACCATGAGTTCTGTAGACCCAAACATTACCTGTAAAAAAGAAATTTATACAATTAAGGACATATATATTATCAAAAGTGGGAATCTTAAAAAGATTAATTTTATTTTACTAAAAAAAATGCATAGCATGTTTACATATTGTTATAAAAATTCATAATATCTAATAAAATTAGTAGATTTAGCTAACAAAGTCCTTACATAGTGAAATATATTTGTTTGAAAACTTTAAAACCCACTCGGAAAAATGCATGAACTACTTTATTTTCATAGCTCATAATTAATGTGTTTACACATTGATTTAATAATATCTTTAATAAAATATCATAATTTCCAGTTAAGATTTTGAATAAAACCAATTTCCAGATATTGTCTGAAAAATATACTACAATACAACATAGCAAAATAATAAGTTTTAATGCACAGAAAGCCCAGAAAAGGCTATACCACTTTACAGCTGGATAATAAGAAAGACATCTCACACAATACTTTTCTTTTATGGTTTCATGTTGTTCTGGTCCCAAGAAGTTGCAACCAAATTAATTTCAGGCCATATTTAAAGTTGATTTAACTGGGTAAAAATAATACTTACAAGAGATAAAACATCCAATGGCAAATATTTTAAACATATTCAGTACAGTGAAACCTGTATAACTTGTATTAAGCAGTCACTCTTGTGAATTATCAAATGTGACTGCTCAAGAAAGATGACCTTTAAATGAGTTTATCTTATAGACTGAACTACCTAACCTATTGGATTTTTTTCTCCCCCAAAAAAATGGACATGTTTTGTGGTTTAGAAATAAACCTGCAGAGCAAAACAGAAGCAATTTGTTCAGAATCAGCAGTTCCCTTGTGAGGCACCTTTAGTTCCCAATAAATGTTGCCCACCTAAGTGATAATGTTGATGTGAATAAAAACTAGGATATAATACAAACCAGCTATAAACCAGGCCAGCAGGAAACAGTTGATGATGTAGTCCAATGGGTTGCCTTTAACATTTTCCTGCTGTTCTTCCTCTGGTTCATTCCTATTCTTTGCCTTCTTGCCCAACCCCATTAAATTGGCAATAATACCAACACTTCCGGCAACAATCAGGTAAATAGGAATATACCTCTCTGCTGGACAGTCATGGATGTACATTGATCCTGCAATTATAAATTATTTCATTAATTATGATTCTAATGCAATTTGTATGTAACAATTTTTTTCATTGCCATTCTGTTATGTTCTGGTTAAAATAAACCCTCCTTCAAAGGAGCACTTCACACAATGACGAATAAAATGTATATATACAGTACGGGTAGGGACTTATTTTTATGGATGTCTTAATCCGTCTAGATGTCAGACTGGTCGGACAGTTGTCCCAGTGTAATAAACACCTGCTGTGCAATATCCAAGTGGAAGGTCGTAAATCAATCTGTACCAGCTTGATTAGAATTAAATTTTACCTGTACAGATATATAAGTATTTATGGAGGATAGATAAATGTAAAATATTGTTTTGTATTCAAAGAGAAAGAATAAAAATTAAAATTAAATATAAGAATTAAAATTAAAATTAAATATAAGAATGAAAATTAAAATTAAATATAATTTTTTTTTTTATAATTTGAAAAAGAAATAAAGACGATTTTTAACAATATATTGTGTTTTACAATTATTTCAATAGTTTTGTGCCAATAAACTATTTTGTATTTGTATTTGTAAAACGTAAATATTTCATCTAATTTAAAATAAAAAGCCTAATAACAACCAAGACTGTTTTCAATAGAAGTTTAAATCAAATTGTTGAGACTTCAATCCCGTAAATTATAAGTTTTCGTTGATGGTTATATTATTTCCCCCTTTTAACGTCCTGTTCCTTTATATGTTATTATTAGAAACTCAATTTTAAGTATAAGGCCAACATATCGTATTTATAAAATATGTATAGGCATTGTGAATTAAGTTATTTTCCTTTTGATACAACTTTCCCCGTAGGAGCCTCTACATCTATTCACACCTGTCAATCATTTCTTGCAAGTGAAACGTTTTGGTCAGACAGATCACTCGTGCTTTCTATTTTGACATATTTACCGTTAATCTCTTTGAAAGTCAAACAATTGGTTTCTTTTAATACAATATTTATAACGCCGAGATCATATTTCGATTCCTATTTTTTTATTTATTTTTTTTTTAAATTGTCGACACTCGAGATAATGCCTTTCTATTTTCATGTCTGAAATTTTTTTATGAAAATCGACGGTGTTATAAATATATTTTACAAATTGTATCAAATCGATACACGAAAATCAAAGTTTAACCTTATATAGTTTATTGAATAAATGCACATTTATACCCCAAAGGGGTTGAAGGCTAGTCTTACTAGTCGTGATCAGCTGTCTTTACTTTTTCGTCGTACTTCTAGTCATACTAAAGCTCGCGCAGTCAGTATGATTTTTTTAAATCGATGTTGTATTATTTCCGAAGTTTAAAGGAGGTCTCCAAATAGATTATTTAAATGGGAATCCGGGAAATGACTGATAAAAATAAAACAAAAAATAGTTAAAGAAGACTAAATCTAGTTTTGATTATACATGTATGTAAATCGATTAAATTTCTATTCTGGTAAATCGATCAAGAGCCTCAAAACTAAAGCACAATACTGTCAATCATTCCACATCAAATTTAATCATGAATGAATTTTCCCACGGTCGGTCAGTAAGGTCACCTGTGTTTACTGTTACGACATTTCCCGCCATATAAAAATCTCGTGCAGTGGACAAAATCGATCTTTAATATCTGTTACTAGCATTCAATATTATTGTGAGTGGAGTCAAGTTAAAGGTCAACCACGTGCACACGCTGTTGATCACTGATATGTGTATCATGAAATATTGTCTTTTCACGGCAATATTTTCTTTTAGATTGCTATAAAAAATATAACATACAAGTTTCCTTTTTTACATGGATTGTGCGTAAATTAATATTATGCAATTAAGTTCGGGATTTCGGGATCTGGGAATTCTTTTTTCGCGATGTCGGGATTTAAATTTATTTAATTTCGGGACCTTGGGACTTCGTGTTTTAAGCCCGGGATTTCGAGATCCGGACCCCTTTTACCCACTTCCCCTAAATGCAGATCAATTATATTAATTTAGCATAATGAACAAACACGGAAATCTTAAAATAAACTTATGCCCGGGAAGAATCAATATTTTCTTCTAGTGTTATTATTTGCGTTCTATTTTAGTTATACATCTCCAACTTTCGGACAATATTTGTTTACAGTAAAAAGTAAAAACTACAAAGAATCATCAAGCTACTAATAATATACAAGTATTGCTCACTGTAATTATTTTTATCTCGGAACTGACCCAACACAGACCGAGTATTAAATACAAATTATAGAAATATTTTGCATGTAACCGCGTCAAACTAAAACGTATGCAGCAGCACTTGAGACAGTATTCTGCTAATCAATGGATTTATGTGGAAAATAAATCAGTAAAACAAAAATAACCGTAAGCTTCAAGAAATAGAATACATGTAAAAATATATATGTATAAAAAATTATGCAAATAAATAAGAAAAAGATACAACAACAAAAAAACAAACGAAAAGGAACATAAAATAAAAATAATTTTTAGGAACAAAGAAAATAAATAGCAGTTGAAATATGAAAACCATAATTAACAAAAATAGGCTATTTTTATTAAAACAAAGTTTTCTCCAGTACTTCACCTGTAAAAATATTTTATGTCAAATACGATGTAGAACTAATATAATCAATAAAGTGACTGAGAGATTAAAATTACAGGTAACCTGATTCTGAAATCAGTGAACCGTATACTCTAGCAACACGGATTAAGATGAAAGGACCATTTACACCTGGATCTGTTGATTAATGACCATACTACCTACCATAAAAATGTCCGATTATTCATATCCGACTAGACGGATTAAGACATCCATAAAAATAAGTCCCTACCCGTACTGTATATAAACCTAAAAAGACATACTAGGTACGCCTCGTGAGATGAGTGTTGGTTACTGTCAAAGACCCTTACGCTTGCTAGGCAGCCATCTTTGATTAATTAAATTGTTTTTGTTTCTTACTATTTTGATGTTCCTTTTGCAGTATGGACTCCACATTGACTGCTTTCAGGGCCAGGGTAATCAGCTGGGCAGCCCACTAACCATTAAAACCGATTCTAGCAATCAATTTATACTGAGTCAGTGATTAAAGTTAGTGTGGCTTAAAATAATTTTTAATCATGTCATTATGGTTTTACATGTTTTAACTGTAACAAAATTTGAATTTCATTTGCTTGTTTTACATTTGCATCCTGAAAAACATTTAAATTTGTATTTTGATATTTGTTTGCTTGCATTTTTATAGTACTTCTACACCAAACATGTGAACTGTTCATATGTACAGTATAAATTAATTGTCCATCTGTATTTTATATATTTCTATACATCTGTACTGTTCATATTTCTTGTACATCTGTACTAAACTTATTTACTTTAAATATTTACTATCATACATCTGTACTGTACTTATTTACAGTTCATAATATATCAGTACTGTACAGATTTATTGTTCATCAGAACTGTGTATATATCCTGTTCATGTGTGTTCTGTAGATATAGGAAGATGTGGTATGAGTGCCAATGAGACAACTCTCCATCCAAATAACAATTTATAAAAGTAAACCATTATAGGTCAAGGTAAGGCCTTCAACAGGATCCTTGGCTCACATCGAACAGCAAGCTATAAGCAAGCTGTACATATGTACTGAACTTATATACTATACACATATTTTAATGCTCTTTACTCACCAATAGCTATCATGGCAATGGGTAAAGCCAGCAGTAAACCCAGACATACTGTACAACCCACTGAAAAGAAGGGCAAATAATTAAAATCATTAATTTTGTCTAACTAGATATGGCTCAAAATAATATACCAGTGAAAATGAAATTCAAGAATTACTTCCTGACTTTGTATGGTTTGATATGTTGAACAACTGAAACAAAAAGTCAATAATTACTATATAGTAAATTTACCTATAAATAGAACATGGCTGAAACTGTTGAACCACATAAAGGAAAGTAAAAAATTACTTCAGTAATGTTACCTGATTAGATATGATGGGAGGGGGGGCAGAAGATGGGGGCAGAGGGGGCTTGGCTCCCCCTTTTGAGAAAAAATTTGGTTGATTATATAGGGAATCACTGAAGCGTGACAGGAGTGGGATCCCTCTTAGGCAGCCAGTGGGCCCCAACTTATGAAAATTTCTAGATCCGCCACTGGTTATTTTACCTGATTAATTAGCCACGGCTCAAAATGATGAACCACTGTATAACTGAGGAGTGCTTGGTTCTGATCTTATATCAAGTTGTACACATGTTATTATAAACATGATAAATAATTACATATTTGTCATGAAATTATACAAAATTGTTTTTCAACACTTTGATTGTGATTGGCATTGCCATTTGCTACCCTCTTTTCTTTCATTGTTATAACAAAAAATGTGACTAATTCCCAATCTTTTACTTTCAACACCAAAGCATGCATAGCTGTAGTATATGAAGTGCAACTGAAATCACAAATAGTTTTTGGTTGGGTTCATTTTGCTTGGTCTATAGTTATCTGTGTAGTGCTTGGTCTATAGTTATCTGTGTAGTGCTTGGTCTATAGTTATCTGTGTAGTGCTTGGTCTATAGTTATCTGTGTAGTGCTTGGTCTATAGTTATCTGTGTAGTGCTTGGTCTATAGTTATCTGTGTAGTGCTTGGTCTATAGTTATCTGTGTAGTGCTTGGTCTATAGTTATCTGTGTAGTGCTTGGTAGACTGTTGTCGGTCTTTTTGTTGATAAATTGTTTGTCAACATGGTCAATGCAATTGTCTTTATCATGTTAATGGTTTGCTGGGTGTTATTTTTATTTTCCCTTTTTAAATTTTTTGGCTGCATTCCATTCTAAAATTGAGAAAGGAAATAGGGAATGTGTCAAAGCGACAACAACCTGACCATAGATAAATGCAATACTGTCTGTTTTTCTTCAACTTCTGATTTTGTATTGTCCCATTGGTACCTTGTGCCTCTTTTTTTAGTGGCTAATTGGAAAAATTATTCAAAAAATTTACAATATGAAATAACGAATTATATGAGAATTTTAGATGATTTTTTTCTTTTTATTTTATCAGTCTGACTGTAAATTTATACTTACATGTCCCAAACAATATTCCTAGGAAGGAAACAAAGAATCCAGCTTTTGATGTTGATTTTTGTTTTGCTGCCTTTACTCTACCATACAAAGATTCATATGATGGAGGAGGAGTTTGATCTGTAATGGTTATCATTTTTTTTTTATAAAAAGCAATAATAAAACACAGGCACATTTACAAAGTTTTTTAGTAATACAAATAATGTTACTAGGGAATTATGTATGTGCCTGTCCCAAGTCAGGAGACTGTGATTCAGTGGTTGTCTTTGTTTATGTGTTACATTTTTTTTTTCGTTCATTTTTAATATAAATAAGGCCGTTAGTTTTCTCGATTGAATTTTTTACATTGTCATTTCGGTGCCTTTTATAGCTGACTATGCAGTATAGGCCTTGCTTATTGTTGAAGGCTGTACAGTGACCTATAGTTGTTAATTTCTGTGTCATTTTGGTCTCTTGTGGATAGTTGTCTCATTGGCAATCATACCACATCTTCTTTTTTATATATATCACAATCATTAGAACTCACATTTTGATATCTGATACATATATTTGTAAAACACAATAGTTACTGTTGCATTTTTGTACATTATTCAAAAAATCATGATAATAAATGCACATAATCATGAAAATATTTTCTGAATATTCAGTATCAAAACACACAATTTTGTTATATGTTTTTGGCTTTGAACTAGCTGTCAATAACTGTGTGGTTCCAGTTACCCTACCTACCCTATTTTTTAGTCTTAAAAATAGCCTACCCTAAAGATTTTTTTGTCATTTTTCATTAAGCACTGTTAAATTCATAATGTAACTCCCATAGACATGATGGACTCAATGTAAAAAATAAACAAAAAAATTAAAAAAATCCCTACCTACCTACCCTAACTTTTTTTTTAGATGTAACTCGAACCACATATACTATTTCATTTGGCCTGAGTATACTTAGATCAGTACTAGTGTATTTCAGCTTTGTATCGATCTGTTGAGTTGACATTTTCAAATGCCTTTTATAGTTTGTTCTTATGTTGTACATGTATGTTACATCACTGTCCTAGGCTAGGAGGAGGGTTTAAACGTTTTTAAGCCCACCACATTCTGTATTTGCCTGTCCAAAGTCAAGAGCCTGTTATTCAGTGGTTGTCATTTGTTGCTGTATTCCATATATGTTTTTCATACCTAAGTTTTGTACGTTATAAATCATGCTGTTAGTTTCCATCTTTGAGTTGTTTAAAATTAGTCATATGGAAATGTTTGGGGGCCTTTTATAGCTGACTATTCGGTTTGGGTTTTACTCATTGTCAGAGGCCATTTAGTGACCTATGGAATAATCACTATTGTAGTTAATTTCTGTGAAATGTGGTCTCTTGTTGAGAGTTGACTCTGTCAATCATACCATATCTTCATCTTTTTAGTTTCTTAAAAAGCTTGTCATTTTGAAACAAATTAAGTGAATGAATGAATGAATCTTTTTATTGCAAAGCATAGACATGCTATGGCAAAATTAACAACATATATTACATAATATAAAATGTTGATTGCAGTTCTATGGATTATTGTACATCATTAAGACTTTTGCATACCTGCCAACTTTTCAAAATGCCCATGGGGGTTTTGCGTGCAAGATGGCTGTCATAGTCCTAAAAACCTTTAAGGGGGCCTTCAAATACATTAATGTTGTTTTTTGGCTTCTTCATACTTTTATAAGCCTAAAGTCATTGTAAAGTTAATTGTTTTGTTTAAATTTGTGGACAAAATTGCTCTTTTAAAATTTTAATTTGGGAGCCTCCATGGGGGAAATCCCCCGCAAATAGTGACAGTTGGCAGGTATGATTTTGTTCATTCAGACATTGTTGACATCTAAGTTGAAGACCACACATTTTATAGTGTACTGGTCTTAAAATCTTCACTTTAAACTAAAGCAATTAAAAAAAAACTGTCTTGATAAACAAATAGTTGACAATATGACAACAAACCTTGTGTATAAGATGGTGGTGACTGTGTGTTTGATATATATTGGCTCTCATTATATTCTGGAGGTGGACCCTGAAAATGAAAAATGATTAATTAATACTAGATGTGTCAAAACGACACAAATGGCCCCGTTCCAAAAATTTGAATAATTTGCAATTTCAACAACACATGCAGACAAAAACAAGATGGTAGTTCTTATCGGTGCCTATTATAGCTGACTATGCGGTATGGGCTTTGCTCATTGTTGAAGGCCTTACGGTGACCTATAGTTGTTAATGTCTGAGTCATTTTAGTCTTTTGTGGATAGTTGTCACATTGGCAATCATACCACATCTTCTTATTTATATTCACATATACTAAATCTGCTCAAAATCTTAAGGCCTTAAAAAAAACCATATAACTGAGATTTTCAACAATTTCTCAAAGTCCAAAGCCCATAATTTCGACCAAAAACTAGTGAAGCGTAACGAAACTCAAACTTGATCTGTAACTCATCATGGTTAACTCACATACCAAAAATCAGTCCAACATCTGAAGGCGTTCAGAAAAAAAGTCTGTATACATTTTGTAACTGTGATTTTCAACAATTTATCAAAGTCCAAAGCTTGATATTTTGACAAAAATTAGTGAAGCGTAACAAAACTCAAACTTGATCTGTAACTCATCATGGTTTCTCACTGCATTGAAGATCTATTGGTGACCTTCTGCAGTTATCTGTTCTATGGTCAGGTTGTTGTCTCTTTGACACATTCCCCATTTCCATTCTCAATTTTACTCTTAAAGAATTATAATTAATATGCATGAAACATTGTTTAAACAGGGCCTAAATAGCTTCAACTGGTCAGAGTACACAGTTATCATCCTTTGATTTTCGTTGTCTACGAATATAGTCCTTAGTATGGACAGTGTGTTACTTGCCAATTTTTGTTATACTCCTTCCAAATTTATTTCTCCATGTTTTATGCCTCATATAGCAAGTTGGGGGGTGAAATGACACTGTAAAAAAATTTGGGTCATATATATTAATGTAAAGTAGTGATTAGGTCCAGCTGAAAAAGGTCAAAAATTAGCACTTCGGAAGCTATTAAAAGATTTCAAGACCCCCTTAACATAAAATTGTCCATATTTTGAGTTAGAGCTGATGAAGTTTTCTATAACTTTGATATAATTTGTCCCAAAAGTAGTACAACACACTGTAAAAATATTATTGAGAAAGCGCAGGTGGGATTTTTTTAATTTTCATTTATTGTCTAAAAGAAATGCACTACGAAATAACTGTGTACTCAGACCAACTGCATGAAAAAGTTGTGTAATTTCAGAAACTTACCCGAAATAGAATAAATAACATAAGTTGTTACTGTATTTAGTTTTACAAATTATAACCTAATGAGTTTAAGATAGGATGACAAATCACATGGGGAAGGGCCCAGTTAAGGGGGGCTGATCAATCCCAGATCATGCTTATTGTTTAGTGAGAATCCCGTATCCCCTTCCAATGAAATAATAGCTCATGTAATTGATCTGTTTCCTGTTTTCACTCTGAATCATTTGACTTTCTCATGTCACGGATAAAAAAAAATGGCCAATCCCCACAAGACCCCCACCTCACAAATTGAAATATAATAGAAGTTCGCATTCAAGGTACATTTTTCAAAAATACAAGTTAAATTTATACCTTGTGTTATATAGAGGTATTTAGGAGTAATTTTTTCCACCGACAAGAATTCTGTATTCTGACATTTTAAAATTCTGTATAATTTCTGAAGGTATCACTGCTGACAGTTGGGTTGTCGATCTCTTTTGTATATACAGTATTATATATCCATAAACTCTCAAGTGTACAGTTGTTCTACCATTCTACCTGGATTATTGCGGCGATCATTAAGTTGATAACTTCTTTTGCCGCCTCGTAATTTACTTTATATTAAAATACTTATGATTTAACTACATGTAAGAGCTGTGGGCATAAATACAAGGAATATTTTAATTTTCATTAACCATTGTACAATGGTTTCCACAATATTTTAAACACTTGTCATATTTAAATACTGCTCATCCTGGTAAACAACTCACTTGTACTTTAATTATGAATATATCTGTCAAGTATTAGCCCCTGTACATTTACTAAGTAACTAACGTCACTAACGTTACCTATTGTTTACGTTGCCTAATAATTACACCTTATCGCTAATAGGACGCTTGAACTTTTGACGCATACAACAATCACTTTTCCATTGTGGCGTCGAATATTTTGTTTTATGACGTCAAAATTTTACGAGAACCTGTGTGATATCCAGTAATGGCGGACAAATAGCGATAAAGTGTATTGTTTACATAACGTTGCCTTGTGCTCAACGCCTCATAACTTTAATACAATTTGATATAAACACACTTTCATAACTAACCCTTAAGCGAAGAACTAACCACAAGAAACATGATACACCATAATATTATTAGACAAAGGCTTGTGTATCATCAGCGTATATCGTTTGAACCTAAAAGACAAATCAAAAGTTATGAGAAAATTTTGACTTGTTGTTTTGTGTCTATTGTTTTTCAAATCTTTTAGTTGTCATTCCTTGTTTAGAAACAAATTATTGTTACCTCTGCTTCTTCTGCTTTAAAAGTTCCGTTGGAAGTCATGTTTTCTATTATATTTCACCAAATCAGGTGAAATTATCTGAGTCAATCTGTCAATATAATGTCAATTTTTGTTCAATTTCCTTTTCGAGTTATCTCTCCTTGACTAAGGTATGTCGAAGGTGCCAAAAGAGCATACCAAAAATGTAAAACCACGAAGTAACATATATTATTAATTATTATTTAATATTTTCATAAATAACTTAGTTGATGACATCAAGAGCTTAGATATTGGTATAAATGTAAATGGTGAAAAGATCTGTATATTGTTATATGCAGACGATGTAGTTTTATTAGCCGAAAATGAAAATGACCTTCAAAGAATATTAGATGTTTTAAGTATATGGTGTAATGTAAATGACTTAATTGTAAATATGGACAAGTCAAAAATTGTTCATTTTAGAACACAGTCTGTGACACAAACAAATTTTGAATTTATGTTGAACGGAAAACAGTTAGATATTGTATCAAAATATATGTATCTTGGTTTATTATTAAATGAGTTTTTGAAATAACGAGATGGCGAAAATTGTAGCAAAATCAGCCAGCAGATCGTTAGGTTTACTAATTGCTAAATGCAAAGCAAATGGTGGTTTTGAATATTCTACTTTTACTAAGCTTTTTGACACTCTTGTTATGGCTGTAATTGAATATGGTGCTGCGATATGGTGAAGTAAAGAATACCCTTGTATAAATGCTGTAAAAAAATAGGGCAATGCGTTTTTTCATGGGTGTTGGAAAGTACACACCTAATTTAGCCCTATATGGTGATATGGGCTGGATGCCATGTATTGTAAAACAATGGACATGTATTTTTAGAACTTATAGAGTAGATTTACAAAAATGTGTGATAATAGAATAAACAAAAAAGTTTTTATATGGGCAAATAATATATGCAATAATAGACTGAAAAATTGAAATTTCAGAGTACACGTTATAGTTATTGACCAAGCAAGTCGGTATATAGAATTTAATCTGCACAGCTCAGGTGACCCTTATTAACCCGAACGACGTAGGAGTTCGGGTTAAAGGGTCATCCTGAGCGCGTGCAGATTAAATTCTATATACCGATTTGATTGGCCAATAACTGTTTTAACACATGACGTCATTAATTTACGTGAACGTTTTAGATGTGGACAATTTTCCGCAATCCACGGATCCTAAGAAAGGGGGAAATACGACTTTCATTGGTGAGTTTTAAATTGACAACTATTTTGGGGTTTAGACTTTGTGTAAAATTGCGATTTAATGGTAGATTTTTTCTTAATGTTTCTGTTTAATCTATTCCCATTTTTTTATTTAATAAGTGACGATTAAGACTTTGACAATTTGAGTACCTTCAAATCGTTGTATGAAAAAAAAATCATAACTGAAAGGGTTATTGAGGTGCTTTAATAGAGAAAGATAAACCGAGGAAGATGTTATATTACCTAAATTTTAAATGTTGAATAAACAGAAAATACGTTTCTCTTTCCAATCTTTTCCTCCCCCTCCCCCAAATTTCTTTGTATCTACTGTATTAATTTTTAAGACACGTCCATCTAAATGAAGTCTGATTGATCTCCAGCTAGGAATAGATATTGAAAAAGTCGTTATATTAAATTCCATTGAGTCTAAAACTAATCCAAATCAGATTTCTTTTATTCGGATATTCTTAGATACATTTCTTTTTTGGCGGAAATGACCAAACATTGTTTTAACTCTCTTTCTGACTTTAAAACACTGATTTAAGATTTATGTTGTACGCAAAATATAATAACATTTTTATGTTCAAGCTAAGATGAAAAAAAAGGAATGAGAAACCTTTCTTTTTACCTATTTTGAAACTACGATGTTTGTACAAAGTTAAATTTTGTCGCAATTTCAAGGCAGAAGTCGGATTCGGGGGTGGGGACGAACATGTCGTTCACCCTAGGATTGGACAAAGCATCGTGTGTTGCCTTAAAATCGTCAATATTGTTTTAGTCTCGCTACACTCGGTGATATATATTTTTAATTTGATAGAAAAACGCCCCTGTCAACATCTAGGAGCCGCCCCTAAAGGTAAAAATAGATTTGAACTGTGCAGTATATCTGAGGTAGTTAATGCACACCTTTGCTGTGCATTATCCAGATTATAGTACAGTAAGAACAAAGAGATTTTGCCCATGTCATGTGTTAAACAAAGTTTTAAGAACTTGATATTGAACATTTTTGTAATACTAATTTGATTATTGATAAACATGTTATAAAAAATATTGAGAATATCTGTTTCAATAGATTTAAAGAGCAATGGTATATTGATTTAATGTCAAACGAGCGTAGTAAACTACGTACTTATAGACTGTTCAAAAATTAAGTTGGTGAAGAACATTATTTATTAAAAATTATACCTGGTAAATATAGGAGTGCCTATGCCAAATTTAGAAGTGGTACGGCTCCTTTGAAAATTGAGACCGGAAGGTATGAAGGTCTTTTAGTTGAAAATAGAATTTGTTATAACAGTATTTGTAATGAAAATCTTTTAATTGAAGATGAAAAACATGTTTTAATGAATTGTCCTGTGTATGAAGATTTGCATGTTATTTGTTTTATCAAGCATCTCTATTTAATATTAATTTTATGCAATTGTCTGATGACGATAAATTCATATTTTTATTCACAAATGAAAATATAGTGTGCTAGTGACCTAATACGGTATATATGGGGTCAGTAAGTTCCAAATGGGGTGAGAGCGAAGCTCGAATCCCCATATGGAATTTACTGACCCCATATATACCGTATTACGTCACTAGCACACTATGTAACGAATTTATCTTACCGACTATCTTAACGTGTAAAATTTAGACTAGTGACCTATTAAAATGAGCAAGTCTTCAATACAGTTAGCATTAACATGATGCCAACAATGACAACTTGTTAGATTTAAATGTGTTTTCTGAATTTATTTCACTTTATCACCACCTTGTTCGTCTGTTGAAACCTTTAAGATTTTTTCTCAGTACTGTTTTGTTTTTTCTAAAGGGACGTAACACCACTTCTAACCGTGTATGAAATAAGCCCCGCCTCCTTATTACCTTATATGGAATATAAAGGGAAGTAACTCCACTACTAACTGTGTATGGAATAAGCCCCGCCTCCCAACTAACCTAATATTGAATATACACGGTTTCCACGAGGACGCTTTTAACCAATCATATTCCTAGAAATGTATAGGAGGTAAGATAAGTACTTTTATACTGCCAAAATCTGCAATGACATTTTATTGAAAAGAAAATGTATTTTATATAGCTAATTTTAGCGTAAATATTGTATATACATTTTAGATAGTCTCGCATAACTCTTTTTAGAGTGGCTCTTGTATGTTTTATGATGTTGTTTTATCAACTGTTTGTATGTTTTATATAATGAAGAGGTGAGACTTAAATAAAATATTGTCTTGTCTTGTCTTGTCTTGTCTTGTCTATATGTTACAGTAAATAGATGAAATAAGGAATTACACGTAATTACTAAACAATTCAGTAAATATCTGTAATTACTAATCAATTTAGTAACTACATGTATTTACTGATAGTTTCAGTGATTACAGGTATTTACTGATTATTTTTTTTGTCATTTTTACAGCTATTTACTAACTTGATATTTTGTATTAAACTTGAGACATAATTCAAGATACTATGATAAGAACGTAATTACGGGTTAGGGATTGCAGGGATTACTTAAAGGTATAGGAATCAAAGACTGTATGTTCTATAGTTTTGTTTATGAATTGAGACTGGAAAATGGTTGTTTTATAATTTTTGAAACTCGATAAAAATCATTTGCAAATTGCAAGACAATGATATAATCTAAATTATGAGAAATACATTTGTGAGAAGTTCATAGGCAACTTCGCCAGTTTTATTTTATGATAAACATTCTATTATGCCAAAATTGGTTAAAAGATCTTGATTTTTCAAAATGAAAAATCAAAATCTGTATTAGGCATACTTTGCATATCAATCAGACCAACTTTATGTATGAAATGATTAAATTCCTCTGTAAAATTAGGTTTAACTACGACTTCTTTTGTCAGACTTTTACGATGAAGCCAACATTCTTCATAAATAAAATTATACAAAATGATGGCATTACGTGTCTCTTTTTGGTGACTTTCTCAAGACCTCCAAACGTAAGCATATAAACCTTCAACAAACCTGAATTATACAGGTCATATAGCAGTTACTCCCACCTTTTTGTAGCAAATATGAATACCCATTTAGAATTAAAATATATGTATATGTTTACATGATGTGTAGTGGCTATTGACATATTTATAGTGTCACGCGAGAAGCCGAGAACACCTATCTTTACAAAGCAAACAGACAGACACAGATGGACATTATTATTTCTGGATAGGTTTGATGCTTTTTGGGTGGATTTTTACAATGTGTTTACTACTGTATTTTTTACATCATTAATCACACATATAAATTATGGAGATGGGGTTTGGGGGGATGTTGGGGATTTTATTTGACAAAACTAGTTTACCCCAGCACATAATGCAGGTGCCTGTTCCAAATATAAACTCATAGATCGAAAATAAACTGAAAACGCCATGACTAAAAAATGGGTGAAGACAAACAGACAAATAATAGTACACAAGACAGAACATGGAAAACTAAGGACTAAGCTATAAGTCCTTATTCTAATCAAATGGCACAATCAAACGCTTAAACACATCAAACAAATGTCGTATTTACCTGTACATGTATAAGAATGATCTTTTCGTAGATCGAACCAGTCAACCTAATGGTTCACTTTCAATGTTGACATTCTGTTCTTTTTAAAAGCTGAATGCATGTGTAACCCTTCTCCAGCTAAACAGTTACATTGAGACCGAATTATTCATTTGCAAGCGGATTACTCATCAGCCATTTTCTAAGCTTATTTTGAAAAAATAACTAACCAAATTATATATGCAAAAGCGAATTATAATTTGATTCAATTTTTTTTTGTATTATATATATAGCTATTGCCCCTTTAAGGAGGATCGAGGGTTTAAAAATTTCAGCAAAACTTTAAACATTTTTTTTCATTAACAGTTTATTTCTAGTTGTTACTTTATGATATGGTACAAAAATGAACCCTAAAAATTGATTCGTTTTTGTTCCAGGTGACTTTATTTTTGTTTGTTTCATTGAAAAGGATCCAAATTATCTCCCATTGGTTAAAAATGCCATTTTCTGGCAACAAAATTGAAATATCTTTTTGACTCATTGACCTATATCTTTTATTATAGAACTTTGTCAAATAAGCTATACCGAAACTAAAAAATTCTTAAAAAAAGTGTACTAGGATAAAGTTCATTTATAAAAAAAAAAAGCGAAATCCTATTTTAAAAAAAAAGGGTTTTATACCAAGCCCCCTTAATAAAGCAAAGAGGTATATTTTAGAATGATCTCTTTTTGATAATATTCACTGATCTTCTAATCAGATTTACCCTAATTTTATTTCCGCTGACCATATTACAACATTGTTTTAACAGTTAGTAAATAGCTGTAAAAAATCATTTAAAAATTAGTAATTACTGGTAATAACTGGGCAGATTCAGTAATTATTTGTTTTTACTAAGTGCATCGGGAATTACAAGTAATTCCTAAATTTTAGTAATTACATGTAATTCCCAATTTCACCTATTTACTGTAACATATACAACAAGGAGTGCATGAGGGGAACACTCAACATGGAATGAGTGGTAGTGTTAAGCTACTGGCACATATCACTATTACATAATTATACATCACAAGGTTTCTGATTGAATCAAATGCCGATTTATTTTCACAGACGACCAAATGATTTTTTTTTATATATGAAATGATTTAGTTATTAAAAAGATAATGAACACGTCATTATTTAAAACTATTCAATGGTGGAGATCTTAATTTGTTACTGTGAAAGTTGTATTTTTAGTAAGAGAAAATCATTATTTTTTTATATTAACAAATAAATTTCTAATATTGAAAAATCATCTATCAATATTAGAAATAATTTCAAATATAGGAAAATATATATAATTTGGAATATTTAAAAGAAAATTAATTTCTAATATTAAAAAATGAGTTTCTTATATCAAAAAAATCAGTTTATAATACAAGATTTTAATGTTTTAATTCATGATGAATTTTAAAAAATGATTTTCAAATAAAAGGAAAAAAAATATAATTTTGAATATTAAAAAAATGAATTTGTAATAATAAACTAGAAGCTCTTAAGAGCCTGTGTCGCTCACCTTGGTCTTTGTGCATATTGAACAAAGGACACAGATGAATAAATGACAAAATGGTGTTTTGGTGATAGTGATGTGTTTGCAGATCTTACTTTACTGAACATCCTTGCTACTTACAATTACCTCTATCTATAATGAACTTGGCCCATTAGATACAGAGGAAAATATTTTGTTAAAATTTATTTAATAATTTTCAAAATTTATGAAAATTGTTAAAAAATTACTATAAAGGGCAATAACTCCTTCAGGGGTCAACTGGCCATTTTGGTCATGTTGACTTATTTGTAGATCTTACTTTGCTGAACATTATTGCTGTTTACAATTTATCTCTATCTATAATAATATTCAAGATAAAATAACCAAAAACGGCAATATTTCCTTAAAAGTACCAGTTCAGGGGCAGCAACCCAACAACCGGGTGTCCAATTGATCTGAAAATTTTACAGCAGATAGATGTTGACTTGATAAACAATTTAAACTCTTGTCTGATTTGCTCTAACTGCTTTGGTTTCAGAGTTATAAGCCAAAATCTACATTTTACACCCGTGTTCTATTTTTAGCCATGGCGGCCATCTTCGTTGGTTGGCCGGGTCACCGCACACATTTTTAAACTAAATAACTCAATGATGATTGTGGCCAAGTATGTTTCACCCAGTTGTTTCAGAGGAGAAGATTTTTGTAAAAGATTACATAAATTTACGAAAAATTGTTAAAAAATTACTATAAAGGGCACCTAAGAGGGTCAACTGACCATTTTGGTCATGTTTGACTTATTTGTAGATCTTACTGTACTAAACATTATTGATCTTTACAGTTTATCTCTATCTATAATAATATTCAAGATAATAACCAAGAACGAATAAATTCCCTTGAAATTGCCAATTTAGGGGCAGCAACCCAACAACCGGTTGTCCAATTGGTCTGAAAATTTCAGGGCAGATAGATCTTGATTTGATAAACAATTTAACCCACGTCAGATTTGCTCTAAATGCTTCGTTTTACCCCTATGTTATATTTTTAGCCATGGCGGCCATCTTGGTTGGTTGGTTGGCCGGGTCATCGGACGCATTTTTTAAACTAGATAACCCAATGATAATTGTGGCCAAGTTTGGTTAAATTTGGCCTAGTAGTTTTAGGGGAGAAGATCTTTGTAAAAGTTAACGACGACATCGGACGACAACGACGGACGAAGGACGACGGACGACGGACGCCAAGTGATGAGAAAAGCTCAATTGGCTCTTTGGGACAGGTGAGCTAAAATGAATTTGTAATATTCAAAAAAAATTTGTAATATTAAAAAATGAATTTCTTATATTAATAAATGAAGTTTCAATATCAGAAATAGATTTTTAATATTAGGAATTGATTTTTTTTTTTTTTTTAATTTTATTTTTTAATGTTACAAATTCAGTTTTTATTTTTTAAGAAATAGAGTTTTTATTTTTTAATATAAAAATTCCTTTTGAAATTCCTTTTCTTATATTAGAAAACGAATTTTTAATATTAATAATTTAAAACGATTTTTTAATATTAAAAAAGTAGCCCTTTTTGTCCACTTAGACATGACATAGGGATATTGTCTTTCCGTAAAAACTAAATGCAAATTTTCTTTTCCATATTCATATGGTATGTTCAATTTAAAATGTCTAGCGTGAATCAATAAGAATAAAACCAAAAGGGCATTAACCTTTTTTTTTCTATTTTAGAAAAAAGACAAAGTTATTATAAACATCTGTGTTTGCAAAATTTCAATGTACCATGTTTGCCGCTAATACAAATTTAATATTTTTTACAGACAAGTAAAAAAAAATGTGTCCTCGTCTCCATTCAAGAGGGAAACGAAGCTTGTATTAACAAATGCTACACAATCTAGAAATAACACGTACGCACTAGCTCTGGACTTCGAGTTCCATCATATTTTTATCGTTGGGATTCAAACTATGGGCTCCGGTTTCCAAAGTTTGTGCTCAGGGCTCTATTTGGTAAAGTTTTGTGGCTTCAAGCTACATTGATAGAACAAGGGGCTCAACTAATTGGGTTCAAAGCTCCAATATTATGATAGGTCACGCAACATCGTGGGTATAGCGATCCGAGCTCAAAATACGCGTTCACATACCGTCGGTCTCCTAAGAACTATGGGGTTCGTATTATTACCCTAACCATAAAAGCTTAGAAGTTATTAATTTGTATGTTTACCCTTTATAAACCAAAATATTTAGATGAGAAACACATTACAAAATATTTTTCAATAAAACCTCAAATTCAAAGTCACTTTAACCATTTAAGAATCACCAAGAAATTTAAACATTGCAATATCGTTATATATATTTCTATGGTTACAAAAAGGCGGTACTAAGCAAAGCCAACTATACTAATGGTTACCAATTACAAAAACTTTCAGATAAATATACTAAACTTGGTCATTTCAACCTTACCATCAACAGAAAGTGAAAATTTTTACTTTCAGAAAGCTGATTGTGTCTGTTAGATTTATAAACAACATCATATTATTATACGCTACTTAGTATTATACATGTCACCATGTAACAGTAAAATATAACGTGAAATACCACTCATTTAACTCACAATGTGCACACGAAAAATCTCAGCAAAACACGAAGAAAATGTATTACAAATAAACCTGCTAATTCTATTCAACCTAATCTTTTGATCAAGTGCCATGCATCCTGTCTCCATTTATTAATCAACGACTAATAATAGACTGGTACGAGACCAAAGTCGGAAATTTCAAATTTTAATTGTCAAAAATACACGGCTATATCATTTATCATTTGATTTTGAAATGTGCGTACTTTGAACTTAATTTAGTCGTCATGAAAGAAAATATGATGCAGCTGTTTTCTCCTCAGAAATCCAATGTCACTTACAGTTTTCAAGGAAAACCAAAATTGACTATTTAATTCCAATTTAAATAAATGTTTTTTAAGAAGAATGCTTGTAAACTTGAATCTATTTTCTTCCTTGTTCCATTTTTCCATCAATATATGAAAAACCATCATTAAACACGAGTTTTCTGAGTAAACATATAAAAACTTTACCAAAAGGGGGTGGTTTTCAGTAGAAATGAGATGTATTTATTTTCAAATAGTAAAAACAACGGCTGTCAAAGCTATACAAAATGTATAGACAATTATGAACAAATATGCATTTGTTAAATAAGAGGGGCGAAAGATACCAGAGGAACATTTAAACTCATAGATAGAAAATAAACTGACAACGACATGGATAAAAAAGAAAAAGACAAACAGACAAATAATAGCACACAAGACACAACATAGAAAAACTAAAAACTTATAGCAACACGAACTGCACTGAAAACTGTGGTGATCTCAGGTGCTTTGGAAGGGTAAACAGATTCTTGTTCACGTGTTGCTCATGTTATAACAAATCCGGTAATAGTAATTCAGTAATTACAAGTCACATTCGTGAAAAGGGAACAGGATTGTTGTTACGTCATACGGAACATATCCGATGTGGTCAACCAACTCGTGATGGCGTCCGTAAAATTTATGAAGGGATTATTTCAACTTCATCATTTGGAACTCTCTTCCTGACTTGGTACAGGCATTTTCAAATGTAGAAAATGGTGGATTGAAACTGGTTGAATAGCGCTTAACCTCTCACTTTTAAGACCACGTGAAAGTCTTAAGAACATCATCTATATAGCGGAAAGTAAAGTTGAAGGATATTGCCAAATTCTTTTTCTTTCTTCCTTAGAAGTCCCTGTATGAAGACTGCCTCATAAGACTAAACGATCACGTCGGCAAAAAGAGGAATGCCGATAGTTTGTTTAAAAAACACGCCCTCCAAACGTAACAAATATATGTTGTCAATCACGAAATCAAGCATCTTGGTAATGTCAGTTTCATAATTTGTTTTTATTTGAATCAGATTGATTCTTTACAAACTTAAAGAAGGATTTAATATCACGATCTATCATACCTCAATGAAAGCTAAAAATTTAGTTTTAGAACATGCAAAGATGGCAACATATTTTGCAAGCCATATGATGACCTATAATTGCTTATATTCACGTCATTTGAAACCTGGTGGATAATCCGGCGCATCATTAACAATCATATCACATATCCTTATCTTTATATTTAACCTTTTTAACATGGACTTAACAATTTGTTTGCATGTAAATTTTCTTCTTACACCAGCGTTGTAAAAAAAAAACTGTAATTTGCAAACTTTGTAAAAAAAATTTCTGAATAATTATTACTTCAAGAAAAATAAGTTAAAAAGAACAATCTTTCCTGCATTAAAGTTACTTTTTTGAATTTCCGGAATTAATACAGGCTTTTATTTTGTCACCCTTCCCTTCTCATAAGGTGGACATAGTTAAACTGAGGACAAACATTTAAATAATTGTTTTTGTATGAAAATTTACATCTGATAGAAGAGGAACCCAAACATTTCTATTTACAGCACCTCGTCAATTGGAACCTCCACAATTGAAAGGTTTCATATAGGTGTGTGTCCCCAATTGAAAGGTTTCATATAGGTGTGTGTCCCCAATTGAAAGGTTTCATATAGGTGTGTGTCCTCAATTGAAAGGTTTCATATAGGTGTGTGTCCTCAATTGAAAGGTTTCATATAGGTGTGTGTTCCCTATTGAAAGGTTTCATATAGGTGTGTGTCCCCAATTGAAAGGTTTCATATAGGTGTGTGTCCTCAATTGAAAGGTTTCATATAGGTGTGTGTCCCCAATTGAAAGGTTTCATATAGGTGTGTGTCCTCAATTGAAAGGTTTCATATAGGTGTGTGTCCCCAATTGAAAGGTTTCATATAGGTGTGTGTCCCCTATTGAAAGGTTTCATATAGGTGTGTGTCCCCAATTGAAAGGTTTCATATAGGTATGTGTCCCCAATTGAAAGGTTTCATATAGGTGTGTGTCCCCAATTGAAAGGTTTCATATAGGTGTGTGTCCCCTATTGAAAAGTTTCATATAGGTGTGTGTCCCCAATTGAAAGGTTTCATATAGGTGTGTGTCCCCAATTGAAAGGTTTCATATAGGTGTGTGTCCCCTATTGAAAGGTTTCATATAGGTGTGTGTCCCCAATTGAAAGGTTTCATATAGGTGTGTGTCCCCAATTGAAAGGTTTCATATAGGTGTGTGTCCACAATTGAAAGGTTTCATATAGGTGTGTGTCCCCTATTGAAAGGTTTCATATAGGTGTGTGTCCACAATTGAAAGGTTTCATATAGGTGTGTGTCCACAATTGAAAGGTTTCATATAGGTGTGTGTCCCCAGTCCACAATTGAAAGGTTTCATATAGGTGTGTGTCCCCTATTGAAAGGTTTCATATAGGTGTGTGTCCCCAATTGAAAGGTTTCATATAGGTGTGTGTCCCCTATTGAAAGGTTTCATATAGGTGTGTGTCCACAATTGAAAGGTTTCATATAGGTGTGTGTTCCCTATTGAAAGGTTTCATATAGGTGTGTGTCCCCTATTGAAAGGTTTCATATAGGTGTGTGTCCCCTATTGAAAGGTTTCATATAGGTGTGTGTCCCCAATTGAAAGGTTTCATATAGGTGTGTGTCCCCTATTGAAAGGTTTCATATAGGTGTGTGTCCACAATTGAAAGGTTTCATATAGGTGTGTGTTCCCTATTGAAAGGTTTCATATAGGTGTGTGTCCCCTATTGAAAGGTTTCATATAGGTGTGTGTCCCTATTGAAAGGTTTCATATAGGTGTGTGTCCCCAATTGAAAGGTTTCATATAGGTGTGTGTCCCCTATTGAAAGGTTTAATGTAGGTGTGTGTCCCTATTGAAAGGTTTCATATAGATGTGTGTCCCTATTGAAAGGTTTCATATAGGTGTGTGTCCCCTATTGAAAGGTTTCATATAGATGTGTGTCCCCATTGAAAGGTTTCATATAGGTGTGTGTCCCCAATTGAAAGGTTTCATATAGGTGTGTGTCCCCAATTGAAAGGTTTCATATAGGTGTGTGTCCCCAATTGAAAGATTCATATAGGTGTGTGTCCCCTATTGAAAGGTTTCATATAGGTGTGTGTCCCCAATTGAAAGGTTTCATATAGGTGTGTGTCCCAATTGAAAGGTTTCATATAGGTGTGTGTCCCTATTGAAAGGTTTCATATAGTGTGTGTCCCCTATTGAAAGGTTTCTATATGGTGTGTGTCCCCATTGAAAGGTTTCATATAGGTGTGTGTCCCCTATTGAAAGCTTTCATATAGGTGTGTGTCCCCAATTGAAAGGTTTCATATAGGTGTGTGTCCCCAATTGAAAGGTTTCATATAGGTGTGTGTCCCCAATTGAAAGGTTTCATATAGGTGTGTGTCCCAATTGAAAGGTTTCATATAGGTATGTGTCCCCTATTGAAAGGTTTCATATAGGTGTGTGTCCCCAATTGAAAGGTTACATATAGGTTGTGTCCCCTATTGAAAGGTTTCATATAGGTGTGTGTCCCCATTGAAAGGTTTCATTAGGTGTGTGTCCCAATTGAAGGTTTCATATAGATGTGTGTCCCTATTGAAAGGTTTCATATAGGTGTGTGTCCCCAATTGAAAGGTTTCATATAGGTGTGTGTCCCCTATTGAAAGATTTCATGTAGGTGTGTGTCCCCTATTGAAAGGTTTCATATAGATGTGTGTCCCTATTGAAAGGTTTCATATAGGTGTGTGTCCCCTATTGAAAGGTTTCAAATAGTGTGTGTCCCCAATTGAAAGGTTTCATATAGGTGTGTGTCCCCAATTGAAAGGTTTCATATAGGTGTGTGTCCCCAATTGAAAGGTTTCATATAGGTGTGTGTCCCCTATTAAAGGTTTCATATAGGGGTGTGTCCCCAATTGAAAGGTTTCATATAGGTGTGTGTCCCCAATTGAAAGGTTTCATATAGGTGTGTGTCCACTATTGAAAGGTTTCATATAGGTGTGTGTCCCCAATTGAAAGGTTTCATATAGGTGCGTGTCCCCTATTGAAAGGTTTCATATAGTGTGTGTTCCCCTATTGAAAGGTTTCATATAGGTGTGTGTCCCCAATTGAAAGGTTTCATATAGGTGTGTGTCCCTATTGAAAGGTTTCATATAGGTGTGTGTCCCCAATTGAAAGGTTTCATATAGGTGTGTGTCCCCAATTGAAAGGTTTCATATAGGTGTGTGTCCCCAATTGAAAGGTTTCATATAGGTGTGTGTCCCAATTGAAAGGTTTCATATAGTTTTGTGTCTCCTATTGAAAGGTTTCATATAGGTGTGTGTCCCCAATTGAAAGGTTATTTGCATATAAGGTTTTGTGTGTCCCCTATTGAAAGGTTTCTATAGGTGTGTGTCCCCATTGAAAGGTTTCATATAGGTGTGTGTCCCCAATTGAAAGGTTTCATATAGGTGTGTGTCCCCATTGAAAGGTTTCATATAGGGAGTTGTGTGTCCCCTATTGAAAGGTTTCATATAGGTGTGTGTCCCCAATTGAAAGGTTTCATATAGGTGTGTGTCCCCAATTGAAAGGTTTCATATAGGTGTGTGTCCCCTATTGAAAGGTTTCATATAGGTGTGTGTCCCCAATTGAAAGGTTTCATATAGGTGTGTGTCCCCAATTGAAAGGTTTCATATAGGTGTGTGTCCCAATTGAAAGGTTTCATATAGGTGTGTGTCCCCAATTGAAAGGTTTCATATAGGTGTGTGTCCCCAATTGAAAGGTTTCATATAGGTGTGTGTCCCCAATTGAAAGGTTTCATATAGGTGTGTGTCCCCAATTGAAAGGTTTCATATAGGTGTGTGTCCCAATTGAAAGGTTTCATATAGTGTGTGTCCCTATTGAAAGGTTTCATATAGGTGTGTGTCCCCTATTGAAAGGTTTCATATAGTGTGTGTTCCCTAATTGAAAGGTTTCATATAGGTGTGTGTCCCCTATTGAAAGGTTTCATATAGTGTGTGTCCCAATTGAAAGGTTTCATATAGGTGTGTGTCCCTAATTGAAAGGTTTCATATAGGTGTGTGTCCCATATTGAAAGGTTTCATATAGGTGTGTGTCCCCAATTGAAAGGTTTCATATAGTGTGGTGTGTCCCCAATTGAAAGGTTTCATATAGGTGTGTGTCCCCAATTGAAAGGTTTCATATAGGTGTGTGTCCCCTATTGAAAGGTTTCATATAGGTGTGTGTCCCCAATTGAAAGGTTTCATTAGGTGTGTGTCCCCAATTGAAAGGTTTCATATAGGTGTGTGTCCCAATTGAAAGGTTTCATATAGGTGTGTGTCCCCAATTGAAAGGTTTCATTAGGGTGTGTCCCCATTGAAAGGTTTCATTAGGTGTGTGTCCCCTATTGAAAGGTTTCATATAGGTGTGTGTCCCCTATTGAAAGGTTTCATATAGGTGTGTTGTCCCCTATTGAAAGGTTTCATGTAGTGTGTGTCCCGTTTCATTAGGTGTGGTCCCCAATTGAAAGGTTTCATGTAGGTGTGTGTCCCCTATTGAAAGGTTTCATATAGGTGTGTGTCCCCTATTGAAAGGTTTTATGTAGTGTGTGTCCCTAAATTTAAAGGTTTCATATAGGTGTGTGTCCCTAATTGAAAGGTTTCATATAGGTGTGTGTCCCCAATTGAAAGGTTTCATATAGGTGTGTGTCCCCAATTGAAAGGTTTCATATAGTGTGTGTCCCCTATTGAAAGGTTTCATATAGGTGTGTGTCCCCAATTGAAAGGTTTCATATAGGGGTGTGTCCCCTATTGAAAGGTTTCATATAGGTGTGTGTCCCAATTGAAAGGTTTCATATAGGTGTGTGTCCCATTGAAAGGTTTCATATAGGTGTGTGTCCCCCAATTGAAAGGTTTCATATAGGTGTGTGTGTCCCCTATTGAAAGGTTTCATATAGGTGTGTGTCCCCAATTGAAAGGTTTCATATAGGTGTGTGTCCCCAATTGAAAGGTTTCATATAGGTGTGTGTCCCCTATTGAAAGGTTTCATATAGGTGTTGTGTCCCCAATTGAAAGGTTTCATATAGGTGTGTGTCCCTATTGAAAGGTTTCATATAGGTGTGTGTCCCCAATTGAAAGGTTTCATATAGGTGGTGTTCCCCTATTGAAAGGTTTCATATAGGTGTGTGTCCCCTATTGAAAGGTTTCATATAGGTGTGTGTCCCCATTGAAAGGTTTCATATAGGTGTGTGTCCCCTATTGAAAGGTTTCATATAGGTGTGTGTCCCCTATTGAAAGGTTTCATATAGGTGTGTGTCCCCTATTGAAAGGTTTCATATAGGTGTGTGTCCCCATTGAAAGGTTTCATATAGGTGTTGTCCCCAATTGAAAGTTTCATATAGGTGTGTTGTCCCCAATTGAAAGGTTTCATATAGGTGTGTGTCCCCAATTGAAAGTTTCATATAGGTGTGTGTCCCCAATTGAAAGGTTTCATATAGGTGTGTGTCCCCAATTGAAAGGTTTCATATAGGTGTGTGTCCCAATTGAAAGGTTTCATATAGGTGTGTGTCCCCAATTGAAAGGTTTCATATAGGTGTGTGTGTCCCCTATTGAAAGGTTTCATTAGGTGTGTGTCCCCAATTGAAAGGTTTCATATAGGTGTGTGTCCCCAATTTGAAAGGTTTCATATAGGTGTGTGTCCCCAATTGAAAGGTTTCATATAGGTGTGTGTCCCCAATTGAAAGGTTTCATATAGGTGTGTGTCCCCTATTGAAAGGTTTCATATTGGTGTGTGTCCCCTATTGAAAGGTTTCATATAGGTGTGTGTCCCCTATTGAAAGGTTTCATATAGGTGTGTGTCCCCAATTGAAAGGTTTCATATAGGTATGTGTCCCCAATTGAAAGGTTTCATATAGGTATGTGTCCCCAATTGAAAGGTTTCATATAGGTATGTGTCCCCAATTGAAAGGTTTCATATATATGTGTGTGTCCCCAATTGAAAGGTTTCATATATATGTGTGTGTCCCCAATTGAAAAGTTTCATATATATGTGTGTTTCCCCAATTGAAAGGTTTCATATAGGTGTGTGTCCCCTATTGAATAGTTTCATATATATGTGTGTGTCCCCAATTGAAAGGTTTCATATAGGTGTGTGTCCCCAATTGAAAGGTTTCATATATGTGTGTGTCCCCAATTGACACCTTGCACATACCCACACCCACACACACAAACGTGTACGATTTCAGTCTAATATTCCGAAATGAAAATGGAACTTCCCATTACCTTTCTTTACTTTAATATGATTCCACTTTCAGAAAGACGGTGCTACTGTATTCAATGGCAGTGCTCTTTAAAATGTGTACGCAATGGTTGTAGCCGTCACAGTTATATCTAACCAATCTACTGTTGGAGGAGCAGGAAAGTTTGGCCCAATTGCGGCAGACATCTCAACTGGTAGTAGGGCATCATTCAGTCCACAACCAAGAAAGGTTATACTTTAGTAAGAAGATTTTCCGCTGTTCTATTCTATCCCGCGACAACGAAACGAAATGCTTTTGTTTCAATCAAATGCGCAGAAGTTGATGAAGATGACCACAACCATTTATGTGAAGATTTTTCTGTTTCATCTACATAAAGTGGAGTAATTATTACTCAAGATTTTCATTTAACAACGGCAAAGAGACGATGGATTGATATAGACAACAATTCACATGACCCCAGACATAGAACGGTGGGAAACCTCGATTACCAGCCGAGGCCGCCAGATCTAACAACCTAAAAATCAATAAAAAGTCATAATGAGTTACAAATTATAAAAAAAGCAAGACATAGTGATTCCAAGACAATAAAACTTACCACTGGAATCTATTTTTTGTATTATCTATAACGGACAGTAAATTAAACATGTTACAGCAGCATATTTATCAAGCTTTACATAATGAATTTTCTTGTATGGAATACTTTAAACAAATTATATTCATAAGATGCAGGTGCATGGCTATAATTAAAAGTACAAGAGGAAGACAATCACTAATGAGTAATCATTAACATAGCCGAAAAATGAAAGCCGATAAAAAAAATTCACACTCAAAAGTATAATTGGTGTCCTTATAAACTCATCATAGATACCAGGACTTAATTTATATAATATGCTTCTAACGGATTACAAGTCCATGTACATTCTTATAACGTCAAAGGATAACACAAGTAAGGAATACGCTTGATCCCTATATATCAAAATGAACCCTACTATCAATTTTTAAATTCTTTCTGCGCATAAAGAACAAAACTTATAATGAGACGTTATGAAAGCTGTTAGGAATGTTGTTATTGTATTGACAATTTTGTAATTTTGTATAGATAACAACAGAAGTATACCGATGTTTAAATGTTATACTAGTAAATCGATTGAGGAAAATTAAGTTCGGGTTACAAACTATACATAGCTAAAACCTCAACTATAAGAGAAAAAAAGAAACAACAGGACCACTGAAGTCCTAAGATATTTAATATTGAATACCATTATGATTTTTTTAATACCTGTATTACTGATAACAAATATTTTGCATGCCTTTCTGCTTGAATATCTATACATCGTCTCATTTTGTTAGTCTTTTTAAATAAACTGTTTTTTGCTTGTCTTCACACCATAACAATTTAAGATGATAAATGTGCCTATCGTAAATTTCGCAACATGAAACTTTTTTAAAGACCAAAAGATTTCGTTTAAATTCATGTTAGAGCTTCTTATCCCAATAAATCGATACACAACAGATGGAAATATATTAACAACTGATACTGTGACATGTCCATAAACTGTCAAATTAGATCGGTAAAATAAATTCTAAATCAAATAATGAGGACAAGATTCATTCAATAATCACTTTTATATATTAACACACGAGTATAAAGTTTACAAGTAAAATATCGCATGACATGCCATTTGAAAATATATTATTACTAGTGGCCCTAAAGAGTATGTGCCTTTCACCTAGGTCAATGTGCATCTTCAACAATGGACAGCCTTAAACATTGTGTACTAGTATAAAATTAATGAAAACAGTCGTGTTTAATAATTTTTTATTACTGATAATGTTTCTGTTCACGATTCTTGTGCCCAAAACACGAAAGTTAAATTAAAATCGCCATTTGAGGGCAATCGCTCCGAAAATGTCTCTACTAATTGAGTTATGTGTAGATCTGTTTTTGTTGATCAGATTTGCTATTCAAAGTGTCCATCTTTTAGTCGTTTTCAAAATATATGACAGACAAAAAAATGTAAAAAGGTGATAAATATCGTCTTCAAAAATGTCATTAGCTACGGGATACAAAAAATAGAAATATGATTTTTTTCATCTAATCATTAACACACTGATAAATGAAAGTGAATAAGAAAAATAATAATTCGCTTTAAGAAGCCAGTTAGGTTTACTTTTGTCAAAATAAGCTAACAAACATCGCTGATGAATTATTCACTTGCAAATGAATATCTTAACTTTGTTGAGTACGTCACCATGTGACAACAAAACTCATTTGGCACTTTGGGTCAGGTGTGCTAAAAATTAAACTTAAGATGTGGTATGATTGCCAATAAAACATCTCTCCACCATAGACAAAAGTGTTCTTGAATTTATCAACTAAATAGACGGGTCTTTCCGTACTGAGTTTGATTATTCATAAATTGCGATTCATAACTGTACAGGAACAAGTCTACCATTAAAGGCGCGCAATTGGTCGAATCTTCACGTTCCATAAGCTCTTCAGATATCCTCTTTTTATAATGCTAAATAAAGGTTACAGTAGTATACCTCGGTTCGAAATTCATAAATAGATACAGAAAAAAACAAATCCGGGTTACAAACTAAAACTTCCAGAGGGAAACTTATCAAATATAAGAAAACTACGACACAACAAAAACTCAACACTAAAATGTAACACACACAGAAACAAACTATAATGTGACAATGGATATTTTCCTCACTTGGTACAGGGCATTTTATGAAAACATGGTGGGTTGAATCTGGGTTTTTTTTTTGGCATGCTGAACCTCCTGCTTTAATGGCAATGTTATGTATAACATTAAAATGACAACATTACACGACAGGGCTACAAAAAATAAATTGGAGAAAATATAGGACGGAGAAACAAACGAATAATAGCCATCAAAAGGTACCAGGTTTTTAAAAAAGATATACGCCAGACGTGCGTTACGTCCACACAAAACTATCCTCAGATGAAAAACAAAGTAAAAGACAACGTTTGTGTTTTACAATGAGTTCAAACATAAGCCATGACAACTGTGTCAGTTGACAGGCGAATTTATTGAGCAATTTCAGGATAACTTAAGGATGATACGAATTGGTTTGGATGCCAAGTAATGAGAAAAAGACATGTGACGTTTAATAAATGGAAAAAAATCTTCAAAAATTGATAATAAGAGGTCAATTGACTATCAACATAGTCACAAAACTTTACGCGTATGCTCCACCGTACGCGTATGGTCGGGTAATTAACAGGTTTACTTTTAATACTTAACTCTTCATATAAACCTTCTGGTTTATTGTCACGTCATTTAAGACACTACCAAAGGTCATTATATTTTAGATCAATTAAAAAATAATAATAACAAGATTAACTAAATTAAATTAGCAGTTTCACACAATAAATCATCACTATTCAAAATTATTAGAAACACATTTTATACTACTGGTGATTACTGATATGTGTGAATGGCAAAATGTCGACTTGGGAAGCAAACGTCCAAAAATATCTGTTACAAAAGAAGTCAACCGTTTTACCATAAACTACCATAAAAGTGCAAGATAAAGAGTCTAATTATTTGCTTACGTTTGAAACTTTAAAATTATCATTAGCAGTTCAGAATTTTGTTACTTATACGTGTTTTTGTTTTTAAGAAATGATTGACGTCACCAGAATGGACCGTAGCTTATTTAGTTTTATCTGTGATGTGATGTTATTTAGTAATGTTATAGTATTGGAGATCTAAAGCTTCTTAAAAACACCACAGACACATCGGAACAACCCAAAACCCCAGAAAAGCTATGATACCTTGTTGAAGTAAATCTCACCCTACGTATACATGCAAAAATACAATAAGCGATAAAAACTTTTGAATTGTAAATAATACATTTTCTTGTCTCTCACAATTCATTCTCGACACTTTCCAGAATAAAAAAATCAACGAAATAAATTATCTTAAATACATGTATATAAAACTAAGGTCTAGGCTTATCTTAATACACCTAGCATTATATAGATACACAAAGAACACATAAAAATTCGGAAAGAAATCGGTGCAAAGTTGTCTGGAAAGGGCTTAACGTGAAATAAAGTATTCATGAAAATAAGTTAGTTTACAGAATATGGGTGATAGGAAACTGCATGGAATTCTCTACAAAAAAAATGAAAACAACACGTTTAACATTTGTTTGCGTTCGAAACGCTTTTCTGGATTTAACTTCATCAGGAACGCTCACAGCCAAACATTTGAAACCCGACAACATTTCAGATGTTATTCACCTACAGTCAACTTTGCTTGAGAGAGAAAGAACCTTTGTAATTTTTTAATTGATCATTATCTATAGAATTATAGAAAAATCTGTATGTTTAATATTGTCAGCATCAAAACACTGACTACTGAGCTCTTGTGCAAACAGTTCACCAACAGTGATATCAACCCTGCAGTGTTTATTGTCTAATTGTTAAAAGAAAAGTCATTTCTGATTTTGTTAAAGATCATACAAGAAGAACTACAATTACAGCTATTAATCTCACCTTATGCTTATGCAATGTAATATAAGCCTAGATATTTGGCCATAGTATTAGCTCATGCAATCACAATTTCTCATTTTAAATCTCACGGATGAAGGATATTTTCATTGTTCATTATATTAATTGAATTGTTTAATGTGCAAAGCCTTAAATACTCGTATTTATAACTGCGTGTGCAAACTAAATTTACGTTCACTACTAATTAAGGTTAATTCATCGAGTCGGCGATGTGTTGATTGTTTTTTGTTTTTTATCTATAATAATTAAAATGAGTCGGTAGTTGTGTAATGGTGTTGTATGTTGTACTGCCTAATATTTTTGTACTTGCTTTTTATCCTCATGCGTTATGTTATCGAGAACATATGATGATACAACCTATGTTATAATTTGAAAGGAAGAAACCCAGAAATCAGCGATGTTAGAAACAGAGCAGCGCTGCGCTACGTTCACATGTTTAAACAGTCCAACTTTGTTTAATGGTTCCATCGTCTTTATACCGTAGAGACTATTTACAGCTAATTCCTCCCTTTCACAAAATATGTGGTTATACAATTACTGGATGATTAATCCCTTTTATAATTTAGGTTGAGAGATCAATACGAGTTATGTTACGGATATTTTATTGCGCCATCGCCATGATAAGTACCTTCTCTTTCTTTCTGCACTGATATTTTTTGGGGAAATCATACCTACGAAAATGCCTTGTAGAAAAATTGTAAACCCGTCTGTGTGTTTGATGTTTGTTTATTTTATAATGGCTGGATTTATAAGCGGACGGTTGAGATCCCACAAAACGTGTTTAACCACGCCGCATGTATGCGCCTGTCCAAAGTCAGGAGCCTAAAGCTTTTGTTAGTCTTGCGGGTGTTTTTTTAAATTTTGGTTCATTAATATGTTTCTGAGTTTAGTGTGACGAACACTTTTGCTTAACTAGTACACATTGCTTTTTTAGGGGCCAGCTGAAGCCCACGTCCGAGTGCTGTATTTTCTCAATGCCTTTAACACTCATTGGTAGCCTAGCTCGGCCTGTTTTTTGCTTATTGGTCAGATGTTTTCACTTTCACCATTTCCCCATTTCCATTTTCATTTTTTTTTTTAAATATATAAAGCGCCATGCTTATCTCCATACAATGTTAATACATAAAAAGCATTTAATTAAAATATGCGAATATAGTTAAATTGATCAGCAGGATATTTTATCAGTCTTATCTATATGATTTCAAAATCGATGATTTGTAAAAATGATCAATTGTGGTTCAAACAATTCTTTTGAAGTGTAATACATTTAAAAGAGGGACGAAAGATAACAGAGGGACAGTCAAACTCATAAATCGAAAATAAACTGACAACGCCATGGCTAAAGATGAAAAGACAAACAGACAAACAATAGTACATATGACACAACATAGAAAACTAAAGAATAAACCACACGAGCCCCACCAAACACTAGGGGTGATATCAAGTGCTCCGGAAGGGTAAGCAGATTCTGCTCCACATATGGCACCCGTCGTGTTGCTTATGAGATTACAAATCCGGTAAAAAGTCTAATTCGGTAGGTCACATTCATGAAAGGGAAGGGGATTGCAGTTACGACGTAATGAACATATCCGATATCATTTGTGAAACAATGCTTGTAATCCTGATAATTATAGACCAATAGCAGTTTGCCTTGTCTCTCTAAAATCATAGAACGACATATAGCTAATAGTTTGTATATATTTTTTTAGTAATGACCTTCTTAATACTACTCAGTCAGGTTTCAGACCTAAACATTCGTGTACTACTGCACTTACTAAATTAGTAGATGAATGGTTAGCAAATAAAGATAATAAAGAGAAAAACGTAGTTATATTTTTAGATTTAAAGAAAGCTTTTGATCTGGTTAATCATATAATTTTATTGATGTGGTAAAGTGTTATTTATATATGTTGTATTGTTTGTCATATGTATTGTATAAACCGATCATAATTATTTGTTCATTTGGAAATTGCCATTAGAAACTTTAATTGAGTTTGAAAAAAACTTTGTCAAAATTTTCATTCATGTTTTAGTTTACATTGAAAAAAAAAACCACTTGATATTTTATATTGAATAGATAGACAATCGTTATTTGGTATTGAGCATACAGTTTACATGTAAATTAAGTGTGATATAGACATTATTCATACATAGTTTTGTAATTAGACTTGAACATTTTGTGTTTGTTGATAGCCCATACACTTGTATCCCTACCCCCGGGAAAGGTCATAGAGGTCAACCGGAAGTACTAGATATTGACATTTTTGTTTACATTAGCAACTATATATCAGTAGTTAGCAGTTAGATACACTGATTTAAAATTTACTTTTGATTTTTGTGCATACACACATACACTTAGTTGTACATTGAAAATATTTTACAAATTTATTTGTCTTATTTGGACTTAGTAAAATTACCAGTGAGATATCAACATACACTGATTGATTGATAGTTACACATAAACACACATAGTCCATTCCACCTTGACTTAGCATTTCACATTGTACTTTACTATATTTGTACATTGTCATGTTTATTGTTTATGTGTATTGCATTTGACATTGTTCATTGTTGTTTACATTGTCATATATGTATGTGTATTGTGTACATGTGTATTGTGAAATTGATTTGTTTGTGTACAATTGTCATTGATATTTGTTACATTTAACATTTGATGAAATAGTTAAACTTTTCTAGAAACTAAATTTTGAATTAAAAGTTTAAACTTTAAAAGTTTAATTGAGATCAGTGAGCTTGTGTAGTACAATTAACACTTGATTATTTAACCTTCATACTTACCATCCTTACTTATCCACCATATTACACCATACCTAGGAAAGGCACTTATACTATATTTAACTTTCTATTACTATTTCTTGGACTTTGTCTTTAGTGGAGAGAGTTATTTAGGTTGGTTTAGGTTAACTTGGTATAGTTTGTTGTTAGTTTAGTTGTACTTTGACTTGAGTAGATTGGAACAGTGATACAGTATAGTTATCTTGTGATTATATTGTCCTAGTTGTATATATAGTTGTCTGTATAGTCATTTGTATATATTTAACTTGCATATTTATTTACATATTTTTTTTTTTCTCTTTGATTTGATATCATACTTGTTTGACATGGGTTTGTAGACGTACAAGCTTTACAACTCATATACAAGTTCAGGTTTTGCATATAGTTGGTAAGTCATTGTGGTTATATATATATTTCTTATATTGATTTGTGTTATTCTCTTTAGTATTGTTTATATATAGTGATTATCTTGAATTGCTTTTCATTTATTAATACATTGATTTTCTTTGTAGTTATTAATATCTTTATTTTCTTTTTGATTTTCAGATATACTATTTTGGTTTAGAGTCTATACTGTGTGATTTTGATTGACTTATACTTTATTTAGTTTCAGACACATATATTTATTTACTTGTATTTATTGTCTATTGCTATTTACATTTGACTTTGGATTAATTTATACATTTTCTTTTCAGATAATTTGAATTTGATTTTTTTTACATTCTTTACTTAAGCACTTATTAGTGTATTTACTTAAGCACTTACCAGTGAAACTTATTTAGTCACTTCTTAGTGAAACTTATTTAGTCACTTCTTAGTGAAACTTATTTAGTTACTTCTTAGTGAAAATTATTTTAGTTTATTTTTCATTATTTACTTATCATTTCTATTTCAGAATATTTAGTTTATTATTATCAACTTGAGTGAAAACTTTATTTCATTTTTTTCTCATTATTCATATTGAGTTGAATTTTGTTTTCTTTATTCACTTTTTAGTGAATCTTTATTTACAAATCACTTATAAGTGAAACAAATATATATCAACATGGCGAATCCAGAAGAAATTGCACCTGAAGATATCGCTCTGTTGAAATTATTGAAGAAAGAGGTGGGAGAACACCCAGTAGATATTGCAGAATTCATGAAGAAATGTTTGGCTTATAAAGGAGAGGAGTCTAAACGGAAAGTGAAAGATGAACCATCCAAACATACCAAGTACAGAGATCCACCCAGGATATCAAACTTTTCTGGAAACAACACCAAAGGGGAAACCAGCTACGAACTTTGGAGGTATGAAGTAACTGGATTGATGGCTGATAAATTGTACGACCAAGAGAACATCAATTATGCTGTTAGACGATCACTGAAAGGAGATGCAGGAATGGTTGCCATGCACCTTGGAGCAAAAGCCAGTATACCAGATATCTTGCACAAGCTTGACAGTATATATGGAGCTGTGGAGAAAAAGGAGGATTTACTTGCTCAGTTCTACCGAGCCAGACAAGATGATACTGAGACAGTTACTAAATGGAGTTGTAGATTGGAAAACATCATAGGTCGAGCAGTAGATAGAGGATTAGTACAACAAAAAGAAAGAAATGGCATGCTACATTCTATGCTATGGACTGGTTTGAAGACAGAATTAAAGGATATATCAGGCCATAAGTTTGACACCATAAAGGATTTTGATGAGCTCAGAGTTGTACTTAGACAGATAGAAACAGATCATGAGGAGAGGAAGTTATCATCTCATAAGCCACAACCAGCCAAAGCAACTGCAATTTCTGATACTTCAATACAGGAATCACAGATGAATAAATTTGAAGGATTGATTAATCAACTTACTACCAGGATGGATAGATGGGAAACAGATTTTAGAGGAAGAGGATCAATTAGAGGTCGAGGTTATAGGAACAATAGAGGATATTTCAACAGAAATCAAGGACAGTACAACAGAGGAGGAGGACATGTACAACAGCAAGGATATCATGAGTCATCTACACCACAAGCTACTTTAACTTCAAATTACCAACACCAGGAAGAAAAAGAAATGCTTTCGATGTGGATTACCAGGACACTATAAGATTGGTTGTACAGCAATATTAGATGGACAGAAGAATTTAAACTACAAGAAGTCTATGGGTCAGGACCACCCTTAGGCTTATGCGAGTCAACTACGACAGGTCCTTCTACACAAGTACCACCAGGATTATTTGGAAGCCCAACAGAAACTGAGGTAATACTACATGGTAGAACAGTTAAGAGTCTTCTTGACACTGGATCAACAGTTTCAACAGTCAGCCACACATATTACAACAACAACTTAATTGATTTGCCACTTCAACAACTTAACACCTTATTAGATATAGAGTGTGCAGATGGACAGCAACTGCCATATGAAGGATACATAGAAACAGAACTTCAGATACCACTTCAGACTGAAAGATACCCATGCATTATATTGGTGATTCCAGACAGTACATACAACACCCAAGTACCACTACTCATTGGAACCAATATCCTACAACACATCATGAAGTTATTGCAACTGCAACATGGCAACAGGTATTTACAAACATCAAAACTCAGCACTTCATGGTACCTTACCTTTAGAACTATCACACTCAGAGAAAAGGAACTTCAACGTCACAACAATACATTGGCTGTTATCAAGAATGCTATTGGCAAGCCAGTTACCATCAAGCCAAATTCAACGGTTCAGATACCAGGTTATATCGACAAAGAACTACCATATAGTACAACACCAGCTATGCTTCTTCCATCAACTTTACAACCCAACTGCAATGATTTTGAAGTAGAACCATCACTTATAGAATTCAAGTACAGAAGTAACGGAAAGATAGACGTACAACTTGCCAATGTAACATCACGCACCATTACCATTCAACCAAGAGCAGTATTATGCGAAATACAACCAGTCTGTATTGAACATCAAACAGAAGATACTGAAGCAAAGATACCCATTATTGATCAAGTGGAAATCAACACCATTGACTTAACAGAAGAGCAGTTGAAGATAGGGAAAGATTTTATTAAGTCATACGAAGACATCTTTGCTAAGAATGATCAAGATATTGGCAACACTACAGTGAAACATCGAATAGATTTGTTAGAGGAACACCCGTTTAAACAACGATACAGGCGTATACCACCAGCCATGTATGATGAAGTGAAGGCACATCTCAAACAGTTGTTAGGAAATGGAACTATTAGACCATCACATAGTCCTTATGCTTCAAATGTAGTTCTGGTTAGAAAGAAGAATGGCAAGCTACGCCTGTGTACAGATTATAGACAGCTTAACAGAATTACGAAAAAAGACAGTTATGCTTTGCCTAGGATTGAAGACCTTTTTGATGCTCTTGCAGGCAGCTCATACTTCACATGTGTTGATATGAAGAGCGGGTATCACCAAGTGGAGATTCTAGAACAGCATAAGGAAAGAACCGCCTTCACAGTGGGTCCACTCGGGTTCTACGAATACAACAGAATGCCGTTTGGTTTGACAAATTCACCAGCAACCTACCAAAGAATGATGGAGGAATGTTTGTCAGATTTACACCTCAAGATTTGTTGCATTTTCATAGACGACGTGATTATCTTTGGCAGAACCTATGAAGAGCATCTGGACAATCTCCGCCTTGTATTTGACAGAATCCGGAAACACAACATGAAGCTTGCACCAGACAAGTGCTCATTTTTCAAGACCAAGGTGAAGTACGTCGGCCATGTTGTTTCAGCGGAAGGTGTGGAGGTTGACCCAGCCAAAACAGACAAAGTAGTGAATTGGCCAAAGCCCACCAGTCCTGAAGATGTTATACGATTTCTCGGATTCGTCGGATATTATCGTCGCTTCATTCGACATTTCAGCAACATCAGTAAACCACTCACAGAATTGATGCCGAATCCGATGAAAAAGAAAGTAAAGAAACATGAGCAGAAACCATGGCACTGGGGTCCCGAACAAGACAAAGCGTTTGAAACACTAAAGGAACGACTTGTGTCAGCACCTTTACTTGGATATGCCATTAGCAATCTTCCATACGAACTACATACAGATGCATCAGGATTTGCACTTGGAGCTGTAATGTACCAGAAGCAGGGAGAACATTTGAGGGTTGTCAGCTATGCCAGCAGAAGTTTATCAAAGTCAGAGAAGAGATATCCACCACACAAGTTGGAATTCCTCGCTTTGAAGTGGGCTGTTTGTGAGAAGTTCAGGGATTACCTCTTAGGCAGCAACTTTACAGTCATGACAGACAACAACCCCATGACATATGTGTTGACCACGGCTAAACTCGATGCAACCGGTCACAGATGGTTGAGCAGCCTTGCAGACTTCAACTTCAACATCTTGTATCGACCTGGAAAGAAAAATGGAGACGCAGATGGACTCAGCCGAATTCCAGATGCACAAAGTATAGATTCAGATAGTGGAGAAGTCATATCGATAGAATCCGTACAGGCTATCTGTAATTCACAGCTTCCGAACACATTCATCGAGAGTTTAGCTGTTAACCCAGATGTAGTGCAATCTGATGATGATGATGAAGATGAATACAAAGATGAAGATATCATCGATTGGAAACAAGCACAAGCCATGGACTCACAAATAGCGCCGTTTGTGAGATATGTTAAAGAAGGAAGGAAACCTACAACAGCAGAGGTTGGATCATCATTACTCTTGCGACAGTTTCAACACCTTATTCTCAAAGATGGCGTATTATACAGAGACGTGATGATTAGTGATGACAGGAAATCACAGCTGGTATTACCATCTGCACATATAAAGATCGTCCTTGAGGCACTGCATGATGATATGGGCCATCCAGGCAAGGATAGAACACTATCACTACTGCGTGACAGATTCTACTGGCCAGGAATGGACAAGGCAGTTGATGATTGGATAGGACAGTGCAGTAGATGTTTGAAAAGGAAAACACCAGCTAACAGTCAAGTTGCACCCTTGGTCAGCATTACCACCAGATTTCCACTAGAGCTAGTTTGCATTGATTTCCTGAAACTTGAGCGTTCTAAAGGAGGATATGAAGATGTACTTATCATCATGGACCACTTTACCAGATACGCCCAGGCTATACCAACACGGAATCAAACAGCTAGAACTACTGCCCAAGCACTCTTTGATAATTAAATCGTCCACTACGGAATTCCGCTACGCATACACTCTGACAGAGGAGCGAATTTTGAAAGTAAAGTGATCAAAGAGTTGTGTACTTTGACTGGAATGAAGAAATCCAGAACAACACCATACCATCCCATGGGAAATGGTATGCCAGAGAGGTTTAATCGTACTTTGATGGGGATGCTTGGTACATTAGATCGACAACAGAAGACTAATTGGAAAGCTTACGTTGCACCCATGGTTCACGCCTATAACTGCACTCGTCACGAGTCAACAGGAGTTGCACCGTACTTCCTCATGTTTGGACGACAGCCACGTTTGCCGATTGACTTAGCTTTTGGACTTCACAAAGACACCAAGATGCCAGCTACAAAATACATCAAAGGTCTTCGTGATAGACTTTCTTCCGCATATCAACTGGCATCAGAAGCATCAAAGAAAGCTCAAGCAACACAGAAGGAAGCATACGATCTTCGAGTCAGAGGAGCTTCTATACAGAAGGGAGACCGAGTATTAGTAAAGATTGTATACTTCGATGGCAGACACAAGTTGGCTGATAAATGGGAAGATATACCATATGTTGTTTTGGATCAACCAAATCAAGAAATTCCTGTATTTACCGTTATCCGGGAAGATGGAGAAGGGAAAACAAAGAAACTACATAGAAACCTACTTCTTCCAGTCGGCTACATCAGAGACCAGGAACCAGTAGAGTTACAGACTACTAAACAGAGACCAACTCCACGCCCACGTGCTAGTAAGCAACAGAAACTACCAGTGGTTCATGCAACCAAGGAGGATTCAGCTGATGACACAGCATCAACTATTTCAGAGGACTCCGAGGTTGGATTTGTGTTAACAGCGGACAGCGAATCATCTCTTGCTGAAGACTCCGATGCTAACGCAGATATTAATGATGAGGTAACAAGTCTTTCTGGGGACGCCCAGATTGAGGAGACTGAACCTACTGGAAGCGCTTCCGAAGATGCTGAGAGTATTTCATCAGAAGATACTACTATTGATGATGATGATGTACATCAGGATACTGACGAATTACCACCGGTAGAAATTAGACGTTCTGGAAGGGAACGAAGACCACCTGCTTGGTTTCGATCTGGACAGTTCGAGACAAGTATGGCTGTTGCTGGACGAACTAGTATTCCAGAGTGGCGACAGAAAGCTGATTACATCTCGTCTTTGGCCCAGACGCCGTTATTTAAAGCAACTGGATTAGAGAGAGATGCAGCAAGGACCATATTGGACATTGTCAACCACCACTAGTTGGAAATGACGGGACGTCATTTTACAGCTGGGGGGAGTGTGTGGTAAAGTGTTATTTTAGGATATATGTATTTTATATATAAGTAATACTGTAGTATTATATTATTGCATGGTTAAACTATACGGAGTGTATATTTCAGGTTCGCTCAGGTGTGACTTTTATCAGGTGTTTCAATTGTGTTTTATTGGTATTGATTAGTGGTCAATTCTTTGGCGGGAACTTTACATATTTCTACATGGTCACTTTGTGTAATGGACACCATTTTCATTGTCTAGTAAATTGTAATATTATATTCTATTTGGAGTTTGGTTTTCCTATTTATAAGGTCAGTTATTCTTCTTATACTAATATATTAATTATCTATCCTTATAATTATATGTATGCATGATTTACGAATGTTATGAATAAATGCATGTTTGAATGATGTGTAGATGTGATATGCAAGTGTAACAATAGAAAACTTAAAAGAACTTTAAATCTCTTTAATAATTGTGCTTTTATGGTTAAAACAGTAAATTATATAAAACAGCTAAATTTCAGTAAATGGATTAAACTATTGAATTTTATGGAATGAATGTTTTATAATAATTTCAGATATTAAATAAAGTCATAAATTGATAAAGATAATAACTATTTTATTTTGATATGCAGATTAGGTTAGTTATGAATTTAATATTTGTACTGCAGGTATATTCCATATTGATGACCCACCATGTCGGCATCAACCTGATGTGATTGTACTTTTATTGTATTCAAGCCTTCACAAATACCTGTGAGGTAGGTTTTTGTTATGTTGAATCTATGTGCGTTTTGCTTATTGTATTGTCTGCTTTAGAAAGTGCTTTATGCTTTGTTTGCACGTATGTTCTTGCTTTGCATGTATATGTTATTTTTAAATATGCTTATTTAAATTTGGTATTTAACAGTTCATTTCATTACTGTTATAATGTATTACTAATGCATCGACATATGCATTATGATTAGATTTGGTAGTTAGATGTATTCATGAGACAATAGAATTGGAGATCACTATTTCCGACTTAATGAAATTATATAGTATTCTTTTATTATTTAAATGCTTGGAAAAGTAAACAGTTTCCTTGTTCATAATTGTTAACATAATGTTTTAAACCTTTTATATAGTTACTTAATTATATTACATCCATTAATATAATGTATTGTTATTACAGGGTATTTATTTTGGATTACAATATATAACGAAATAAAGAATCCATAACCACAGTGTAGATACTATTCTGTACGCTATCCGGAAGTCGCGATTTTCGAAGCGAGGATTTCAAACTGGCTAACAGAACGGTTTTGTTTTGGTGCATTTTCTCATCATTTGTTTACTCCTATATCTATAAAGTGTTTTGCACATCTTAAATGTATGTATAGCATCATAAATATTAGTAACTGTAACAAAAAAATGCAGTAGAATATAAAATATACGTGTGCATCACACCAACTTCATAGAAAAAAGTGGAATCGATGGACAATTTTGCTCCCGTAGTACAAAGCAAATGATCTTTTATTGCAAATATTTGCATCAGTTTACAGTTAAATATATACTGTTTCAATATTCTTACCGTATATAAGTAGAATGTTCGTATTTCAAATAAAAAATATGCTTTCCGTGAGGATCCCAAAATAAATTACTGTACGATCAGTCTAAAAGTAACTGTATTCTAGTAGCGATTTCATATTTTTTGTCTGTATGACCAGTCGTGATTTTGAAGAAAAAAAACAAAGGCAATTTGAAGGTATATACGTGTCTATGTGATATTATGATTGTGTCCATGGAACTATAACGTGTAATTTCTTTCATCAGACAATACAAATATATTTCTGATGATTTTTGTAGACGGCAAAATAATTATATTTTGTATCGTCAGTCTTATTTAAAATCAAATACCTAAAAAGCGATACACTATTCGCTTGTGGACTTTGTATTAGTGTGTCGTTGCAGTAATCTGTTTAACTATTACATTTTTAAAGACTATTTACACCGTCTGCCGTTGACCAATTGGTGATAACATACATCAAGCTTTTCTCTTTTAAAATGACAAAAAATAGAAAGAGAAAGCTTTGTTTAAAAACTTTAGGTATTGAGCAAAGAATTGACGAAATTATATCCCGCCACTTCTATAGTCCATGTTTTGGAAAAAAATAGACCACCAAAAAAACTAAATTATAGGTGCACAGGGGCATCATTCAATAACGAATATGTGGAAGTTTTATTAATATATGGTAAGTTTTTGAAAGTTGCGTATAGTAAATTGGTATCAACCAATAAAGTAGTGGAAAGTCCTTATCATGGAACTAGAAAACTGCTGAATTTTCTAAAAATACAAAAAAGAGGTGCACAATTTAATTAAATGATAAGGAATCTGAAAAAGATTCATTAAGTTATGACAAGTGTCTGAAGGAAGTTGTGGATATAAAATATGAACGCCCAATATAAGGTTATGACAAAGTCCGTATTTTAGATATAGAAACATCAAAAATATTTTAACCAAAAAATCGAAATAGAAGGTCCATAATACATTAATTGATTAAAAATGGAGCAATTTTAGAAAAGTTTAACAATTGGTTTTGGGGGTGACGGTTGGAAATACCTGCTGGGTGCCCCCATATAATGCAATGTTCAAGTCCGTATCTTCTACAAAGAAACCCCATAAAAGATTTTTAATAAAATTCGAAAAACATTCCTTTTTTTTTATATAAATAAGGCCGTTAATTTTCTCGTTTGAATTGTTTAACATTGTCATTTCGGGGTCTTTTATTGACAATTGGGATCCGGCGGTTTGAAACTTATTTTTAACTTTCAATGCATTTGTATGTGAACATATATATTTGTAATCCTCTATTCTCCTGGATTGGACACCCTCTCCATTTAAAAATGTCTGGAAACCCCAATGTATATTAAGTGGTTTATAGGAGATGCGCTTACAAAACCGCGAAACATGTTGTACTGGTCCAACGGACGAACGGAAAGACGGACTTCATTATCACTATAAACCACCGCTTTACAAAGAGGTGTACAATTGCGTGTCAAAGAGACAGATCTACATCCAAAACAAAGTGAAGGAACTGTGATCAATTATAGGCTACAGTACGGCCTCGAATGTTTGTATAACAATTAAATCTGTGTGTTTGTACAATTTTATGTATAACGGAGGACATTTCTGGAACTTATATAAACAAACAAAACTTCCTCTTATTTCAGCAACATTCAAACATCCTTATACTTAATGAAGTAAGTCGAGTACACCATATCAAGCTTAAACATGATTCATAAGTTTTCAGGATGTGAATTTATTGAAATATATTTGTGTTATTTATTAAAATTCCCCCCTTCTAATGTATCGTAAATAACTTTGAAATCACCACTAGAATACAGTGAAATAACGACTGATCATACAGTTTCAAAATATACAAGCGAGACTGATCGTACAGTGAGAAATTCAAACAAGTGTAATTTTCTTATTTCTGGCTTCAAAGATCTGGCTGAAACTTTTACCACCACTTAAAATATACTTTATTTAGTTAATTAAGTCTGGGTTTTACGTTAATTTGTACAGTAAGGGTGCAAAAAGATTGTTTTTAGGTTCACCGACTGATTTTCCTTAGTGATGCACTTGAAAATTTCTTGATTAAGGCTAAGATACGAATAATGAATGTGCTAAATTTAATTATAAACCATTTGCGAATATCGATGTCAGCTGAATTAATCATTAAGCAATGTACAGATGAACATCTTACCGTTTAATATAGTATATCCAACAAATTTAGAATGTGATCCAAAAAGTTCTCGCTTCGAAAATCACGACTTCCGGATAGAGTACAGAATAGTATCTACACTGTGATAACTTTATATTGTCTTGGTGTAATCATTTGCCACGAAACAAGATTACATTGAAAACACTTGAATATTATAATGTTTCAAATTGTACACTAGACTGCATGGTTTAAGTCATACTTGTTTGAAAGAAATCAACAAGTTAAAGTCAATAACGTCATGTCTAGTACTAAATGCATAAAAACTGGTGTACCACAAGGTTCTATCCTAGGCCCTCTGTTATTTATTTAATATATCAATGATTTACCACTTGATATAGAACATTCATAAATAGATTTATATGCAGATGGTTCTACATTACATTGTAAAGGTAATGATGTACTTCAGTTAACTTCTAACCTTCAAAATGATATTCATGTAATTGAAAACTGGTGTTCGCAAAATTGTATGAAATAAAATGCAAAAAAAAGTGTAAATCAATGATTATTGGTTAAAACAAAGGGCTTTGTTCAACTAAAAACAGTTTAGATATCAATATTTCAAATAGATAAAATGTCATGTACTATATCAAATAGAATCAATTTATTACAAAAGATAAGAAAATATTTATTTATGCATATACGTATTATCTATTTTAATGCTTATATTCTGCCATTATTTGATTATTGTTGCAATATATAGGGAAGTTGTTGTGAAAGTGGAATAAATAAACTTAATAAGTTATTTAAAAAATCTGCTAGGGTTATAGTAGAAGCTGACATAATGACATCATCCAGTTTATTGTTTTTAATAGTTTACACTGGTTAAATGTGGAAAAACGCATTAAATACCAAAAGGCAATACTTGTATTTAAATCATTAAATGGTATGGTTCCTAACTATTTACAAGAAAATTTTCATTTTACTGATAATCAAAATTATAACTTACGTTCAGCTGATGAAAAACTATTAAATCTTCCAAAACCAAAAACAAACTTTTTAACTCAGGTTCTCAAATATGGAACAGTTTACCAAATGAAATAAAAATGAGTAATACACTTGTATCTTTAAAAACAAAATGTTGCAAATTTTTCATCAATTGTGCAAATTAATATGCTTTTCATTATTATCTAAATACAATTGTATATTGTGTATGATATTACTTTATAATACTCTATGTACTTATAAATATGTTATTATTATTTTGAGGCCTCTCAGGAAGATTAGTTTTAACTAATGGGATCATCCTCTTGAAATAGAGATTATTTATTAATTTATTTATTTATTCCATAACGGTCAACCAACTCGTGATGGCGTCCGTAAAATTTACGAAGTGATGATTTCAACTTCACCATTTGGAACTCTTGGTTTAATAGCTACCTTGTGAGCAGTAGCCCTCTATCAAGAAAATCATGATAGGAAATGCAAGCACGGGAATTTCGTATCAATTGGGAGATATATACAACGTATGCAGTGGTAACATATCACTGCTTTATTCGCCTAGGCTGGCATCTTGTAACGTTCTTAGATTGCATTAGTGATTCGATGGAGTAAACATTTACATACCGACAGGATCATAAAACATTCAGTAGTTTTATTAGAGAACAATATACTTAACATTTATGCATTTAAACATTGTTGAACATTCTTTATCATGTTTCAAAACTGCGACAAGGTTGCGATCCTACTTATTGCGAATCATCCTCTAATCGTCCGTGTTGTTTCGTCAAAGCTACGGCATATCGTGATGAAAGAAAGTAACTCCAAATAGATATTTTTTTGAGAAAATAAGCAATAGCAATATTATCGGTTCAAATTGCTTTGCACAAGATGTGCATGTCGACAAGTAATATCTCTTTAGTGATGTTTGAGGCCGAAAGATTTGAAAATCAAAATTCATACAAACGTTTACTAATTAGACTATTTACTGGATTTGTTATCACATAAGCAACACGACGGGTGCCACATGTGGAGCAGGATCTGCTTACCCTTCCGGAGATCCTGAAATCACCCTAGTTTTGAGGTGGGGTTCATGTTGCTTATTCTTTAGTTTTCTATGTAGTGGCATGTGTACTATTGTTTGTCTGATTATCTTTTTCGTTTTTAGCCATGGCGTTGTCAGTTTATTTTCGATTTATGAGTTTGACTGTCCCTCTGGTATCTTTCGTCCCATCTTTTAAAGAACTGATAAAAACAAAAACCAATGATAAAGTAAATCTCAAATGTTGTTAAATAGATGTATATGATACAGGTTTGAATTTCAAATTCAAAAGGCCATAAGAGTAGCCTTACATATTTACACAGTCCCCTTTACACTATTGTTTGTTTGTCAAAATTACAAATTGAATCGAAGTAGACCTTTATCTTCTGTGGCATTCATTTGTTAAAAATGCCTACCACGTTTTACCACAAACAATATTGTGGACGAAAGTAAATATTCACTTTTGAATCAATGTCGATAAAACAGGACTTTATTTAGTAACAAGTATGAATTATACATTAAAATATCTATGGATGTACTAAAAATTTAAAGCTTTCATACATATATAGTAGTTTTGCTTTACTGAATAATTTCTCTGATAAAAAGTAAAATAACAAACAGTTTGTATCGCCTATAAAAGTTAAAATGAATAACGTATATTACAGTAATATTTATTAAAATGCTCTAGATTGAATAGATTGTCAAACAATGAAAATCACAACATAGGTATTTTTCAGGTTGTTAAGCCCATAGTTTCTTAAGTATTTCTAACTTGATTTTAACTAAGTTATTGATTTTTTCTTCTAACTGTTTGTATTCGAATAACATTGATAAATCATGTGTAGACAAAACGCACGTTTGACGTACCAAATTATACACATTTTATCTTTGTAAATTTTTGTACTCTTTACAATAATTCAAAATGAATCTCTCCAATTACAAATTACAGAAAAATGACTTGATTGTAAAGGTAAAGGTAGTATCAGATGATTTAGTGAGAAATAAATCTTAGTTTCGCTCGTCACTTGTGAGTCCTTTGTAGGCGAAACGCGCGTCTGGTACCCAGTTTTAATCATAGTGTATCTATGATGTACGTGATAGAGCTTTTATGAATAAGTGTGGGATCAATTCATAAAGATAAACTAATAATTTGATTTATATTTTGAGACTAACTTTATTGGTCGTGTTTGGCACAACTTTTTGGAATTTTGGGTCCTCAATGCTCTTCAACTTTGTACTTGTTTGGCTAAATAACTATTTTGATCTGAGCATCACTGATTAGTCTTATGTTGACGAAACGCGTGTCGTGCGTAGTAAATTAATATCCTGGATGGTACCTTTCATAACTATTAAGTCTTCTAATTAAGCCAATTTCAGATTTGACCAAATTTTGCTAATTATGAACTATATTCTCCTTGTCGGAACAACTTCATACTTAGGAGAATAAATTGTCATTAATTGATCAAACAAAATTGTAACTTTGTTTTGTTGTTGTATTTTTGTTTTTTTATTTTTGTGGTGTTTTTATGTGGGGTTTTTTTTACGTTTTGAACCATTTTACATGTGGTTCTTGTGATTTCCCTATCTTCTAAAACATAGGTCTGAACGTTTGCATACTTGATGAAATTGTTATCAAAGCAATGCTGGGTTAAATAGATGCACTCGTTATATTTGATTGTATGCAAAAAGTGGACGACATAGTTAATGACTTCATAGATAAAAAGTACTTAAACTTCTAATCCTTTGAATGATAAGGTTTTCGAACAGTTTTTAAATTATCGATTTACAAATATTGTTTATATATTGTTGGTAGCAACTTGGACCTGATTAAATATGGTAATTGAATAGCTTTGTTATAAAGACAATGGACTAGCAATTTCTCTATACTATTGAATACATCGTACAAAAAAGGTAAGACTAAAATAAGGGATTTGGAACACCAATTATTGAAATACGACGGATATATTTATCAGCTGCTGTGTCCGTGTTCATCATAAATATGGATACGTCATCATGGGCGAACTGTCACGACAAAGACTTGTCATTTACTATAAAACTGGGCAGAAAATAGATGAAATACGGTTAGGGTACCGACCGCAATCTCTTTGCCTAGTGGATGACGATATCGTTGCCGTAGCAACCCCCCAGGTAGTGTTGATTATCAACTTGGTGTCTAAAAGAAAAACACTCTTTTCTTTGAATGACAGTTGTCACGGGATAGCTTGCACTGATACAACGAGACTAGTCGTTAACTGGCCTTGTTATAACAAATTTGAACGGGCAAATTCTTGTAATTTTCTGCTGGTGGACTATCAGTCCCGAGGGTATCATCAGCTCAGTAGTCAGTGCTTCGGTACTGACATGATTTAACAAACTTTACTAAAATTGTCCGTTTATAAATTTTTAAATTATTATAAAACTAAGGTTTCAACTCCCTCAGGCAAAGTTGGCTTTAGATGAATTTGGCTATTTATTTTAGGTATTTTTGACATGTAGCTCTTCAACGATTTTCGGTACTTACCCTTCTTCGGATTTCAAATGTTTGGCTTTGAGCGTTCCTGATGAAGGTAAATCCAGAATAGCGCTTCGAACGCAATAAATTATTTAACGTGTTGTTTTCCATTTTTTTTCCCAGCGTCAGTGGCAAATTAGTGTTGTGTAATTTCAGGTGGGAAACGATAGTGTATGCGCGAACGTGCTCTTTCTTGATTTTACATCAAAGAGGACAACAACTATTACATGCCCAGGACTTTGTGAAGCAGGTGGTTTAACATGTGATGATTACTATAGTGTGTTGATATCCTGTGCTATAAATAACTGCTTGTTTTCGATAAACCGAGGATGGGAACCACCAACCGAAGTACATTTACGTACTCAGATTCACAAAATAAAATGTATCTCTTCTCTTGATTATCATACAGAAACAAACGAACTGTGTTTAATTACAAATAATGGACGCTCTTTGTTTGTATTTGCAGACAAGAAAAAGATTGAATTGGACTATTATAATTTTTGACTAATTTGTTTTAATATGATAGCGATGCTACCTACTTATTATGGTTATTATTTATTCTTAATTATGTTTTTTATATCTTGCAATGGATATTAATTATATCCTGACTGGTTATAACTTAATTCCTTGTTATGATAATTTTTTACTTCCTGAATATGATTATTACTGATTTCAAGGTTATTAGATTAAGTTGAAAAGGAGTATCTTAAGTGCTGAAGGATGTTTGCTACTCTATTTTGAAATAACAAGCTTTTTAAAAGACTGTTACAAATTGATTGTATATAAATAAAGAAATTAAAAAAGCAGAAAAAAATGATGGGTCCGTATGCTTGTTTTCGAGATATAAGCCATTGAAAATTTGGCGGGAAATAATTCTCTCTATATTTTTCTTACATTTAACATTGGCACCTTTTTTGTTTGAAAAACTATGAAAAAATAACAAGGATTTCATAAGATTTTGAAATATGGCTTTTTAAACTGTATGTAATAAAAATGTGAAAAGAAAAGTGGGGGCTAGTGGGCAAAATTTTTTGATGTTAATACATGGATTCAACCAGAGGATTCCGAAAATCTGGCAAAAATTCAAAAAACAGAGAAGCAAACATCCTTAAAGAACGGGCAAATGAATGTGGTGAACTTTAAAGTTTACTAGATTATTGAATCTTGTATCTTACATATATTTGACATATGCATTCTTATGATTTTACCCTTATTTGAAAATCAATTGTAATTATGTAGAATGATTAAACTTTTTTTTATATTGAGACCACTTGTTTTTTCAAGGACGCACTGACACTGACACACAGACATAAATACAATGTTGCAATAATAGGATTCACAACAAATCAGCTGTGCCATTTTATAATAAAGTTTTAATCATATTGATAAATGTATGAGTATTAAAAACAAATATCAACTTTAAGACAATTTGTTATAAATTTTATTTTTACGGTATACCTATACGGTGCAGGAAATGCTTACCCTTCCGTAGCACCTGATTTCACTCCCAATTTTTAGTGGAGTTCGTGTTGTTTCTTATTTATTATTTATAACTGTTGATGTAAATGTCCTTTGGTTTTGTGAGTCTTTGTTTACTCCTTGGTTTTGATTGTTATTGTCTTGGCACTAAACTAAAACAACATAAATAAGCAGAACTAAATAAAGAAAAATATAATGATATAAATCTTTGATGGAATGGTAAAATAGTGTATCACAGATAAGTAATTTGCATAACCAAATGTATACAACAAAGACATCTAAACAAATGTGTTGATGATAACCATTAGCAAGTTATCTCCTTTTTAATGAGGTAAACATTTTATACCGGCAAGCCTGGATTTCGTGAATATTTGAATTAGTATGCCATGTTTGTATGAAACACAGTGATTTGTTTATAGGCATACAAATGAGAATGAAGAAAGGAAGAGATAGGGATGTAGTTATAGTTTATCACACAACAAGGATACAATATAGGTATTTTTCAGGATGTTGGGCCAATAGTTTCTTAACTATTGCTATCAAATTATAAACATGTTATCGATGATAAGTTTATATACTCTTATATATTGAAGTATATTTACATTTAAAACTTAAATTATATTGAAAATCCGGGTCGTTTTTTGTTTATGTTTTTGTTTATGTTTTGGTGTTGTTTTTTATTTTGCCTTTCGAAACATATTAAACTACTGACACATCAGTCTAGGTACTAGTACTTTGAATGATGTAAGATCAGTTTCTAATATTTGTTTTATTTTATCGATTTACATTTTTTGTTTATATGTTGTTGTTAGCAACATGGAAGTGATTAAATGTGGTCATTGAATTACTGTGTTTTTAACTTGAGACAAGGGACAAGCAATCTATATGTATCATTATATAAAAGTATAAAAAGGTAAGAATTAAAATAAAGGTTAATTTAGGAAGACCTATTATTCAAAAACACCGGATTTGACTAATAATTTATCCCAAAGTGCACAATATTTGCTAGCTGTACATACGTTAGAAGTATACCAAAAACAGTTTGCAAAATGGTTTTTTTTCGATAAAATGCATCTAACTGCTCAAGACTATAAGCAAGACGAATAAGCAAATAAAACTAGAAACAGAACGTGAGGTCAATATAAACTCACCATACACACTTATCGATCTAAAGTTAGTCCATGGTGAACACAAAGTTTTCAATGCATTTTTCAAAAGATGCAACATGCATATTTTAAAAAACAAAAATGTTAAATTTTATTTTATACAAAGTAATAGTGATGAGTTTTATAGCTTTGCATGGGTACTTGACAAGTTGAGGCTAGATCATGATAGGAAACGATTTATAAAATTGGAGTGTCTGAAGTGCTTTTCATTTTAACAAAATTTGAAGTTACGGATGTTTAAATACTTTAATAGTGTATGTAAATTGCATTAATCGATCAACCGCTTACAATTTACACAAATACAAATAAAAACATGCATTTAGATATCCTTCTTTCTTTGACAGGATATGTGTAAATGATTCATTTTGAATACATATAACCATCAAGCGGAATCAATGGATAGGCCTGCATGTAAGTTTTTGAATATAATTGACATATTTATCCAACAAAAAATTACATTATTTTTTTGTTTCAAATTTTATTTTCAATTCTGTAATATTTTCAACTGTCTCGACGAGTTCATGTCTCTTTTTTGTATAAAATTATTGTTTCTAGCACTCAAAACAAGTAAAAGTCTAAAATGGCCAAAATCTGTACTCGACTGTATTGATTTTTAATTCGATCAGTCTTATTTGGCTTGCATTCTACTTGATTTAACTCGACCCAGTCTTAACCATACTCGACTGTACTGATTTCTACTTGATCCTTATCTTTGTCATTGATAAAAGTCAGAGCTATTACCCGACCAGTCTTAAACAGTTTTAACCCATTCGCGACCTGTATTCGACCAGTTCTTGCCCTATTGTTATAGACTGAACTTTTAAAATGTAAACTGTTAATAGACCTACCTATCTAACTGATATAACAACAGATGCAATAAAGTTGAGATTTTAACATCCTTACATGATTCTCAAATTTATCAAATCGAGATAGTTACTTTATCTACTTTAAGTTTAAGTCTTGGTTTAAAATAATGGTTAAAAGGGATGAAAAATTAAGAAATGATTGAGAATGTTGTTCTGTTCAGATTTAACTATAAAGTTATACCTCCTGATGGGGATACACTCATTTGAAAGAGCACACATGTTCAGATAGTAATAAATTTTGATTGACTTCGTTTGAATATTAAACAACATGTACAAATTAAATTGCAAGGACTGTTGAATCCACTAGAAAAATAATACACATGATACACAGAATTTCTTTTTACCTGTTAAACACACATGAACTTATTAAACCTTATTAGGTTGGTTTTCATGTGCCTGGCCTTAAAGTTTGTCAAAACTTAATGTATCAATTTAGATTTTTACTAAAAGGTTGGAACATAATTTCTATTTTAAAAAGTGTTCACGGATTACTATGGAAGTTCTATAACATAAAATACTTGTGTTGCAAAACTAGGGTGCCATTTTAAAAATGTATTAAGTTACTTTAAATACATTCTCTTTAAAAAAAATTATTGCGCTATTAACTTATAGTTATCAAAGGTACCAGGATTGTAAATCAAAACGCCAGATGGTCGTTTTGGCTACACAATACTCATCAGTGACGCTCAGATCAAAATAGTTATAAAGCCAAACAAGTACAAAGTTGAAGAACATTGAGGATCCAAATTCCAAAACGTTGTGCCTAAACTCGACTGAAACCCTTCATTGAGAATGTAGGCGCAGGAGTCACAGGACAAAATTTGTGTTGTAGTTTCTTGAACCATGCTTTATAAAAGCAAACTTTCGTCTAAAAAATCTTTAATAATGTTGATCAAATAATTGTTAAAAAAATATTTGTCAAAGTTGATTGTTACTTAATATATGGATTTCTTGTGTATATACATCTATCCTTACAGTGATTTGAATATGATAAATCTTCATTTTTAAGGCTTTTGACCACTTTCCTCATCTGTAACATGAACAAAAATTTAATAAAAAATAATTGCTTCAAGATTTGTCTCTTAGATATGACCAATTAAAACAAATTATTTATGAATTTAGGTCCTGCGACTTTTTTTCCTATCAAATTTGTGACTTGTGACTTTACCTATATTTTCTACCAAGCTTAAGTTATTGTTGAAAATTTTGCAGTAAACATAAAATATTTCTGTACATTCATCAACTTTTGAATAACATTAACAACTTCTGAATATCATTAATGAAATTGAGAATGGAAATGGGGAATGTGTCAAAGAAACAACCCGACCATAGAACAGACAACAGCAGAATGTCACCAACAGGTCTTCAATGCAGCAACAAATTCCCGCACCCGGAGGCGTCCTTTAGCTGGCCCCTAAACAAATATATATGCTAGTTCAATGATAATGAACGCCATACTAAACTCCAAATGTACACAAGAAACTAAAATTAAAGATAAAACAAGACTAACAAAGACCAGAGGCTCCTGACTTAGGACAGGCGCAAAATTGCGGCGGGGTTAAACATGTTTATGAGATCTTAAACCTCCCCCTATACCTCTAGCCAATGTAGAAAAGTAAACGCATAACAATACGCACATTAAAATTCAGTTCAAGAGAAGTCCGAGTCTGATTTCAGAAGATGTAACTAAAGAAAATAAACAAATTGACAATAATACATAAATAACAACAGACTACTAGCAGTTAACTGGCATACCAGCTCCAGACTTCAGTTAAACTGATTGAAATATTATGTCTTCATCATATGAATATCAGGCACAATCCTTCCCGTTAGGGGATTTAATTCATACCATCATAACATATACATTAAGCTTATGTGTACAATGGTTGAAAGTTCTAGTATTGTAATGCAACGTGAACATGTTCGTGTATCATGCATGTCATGTGTATATAAAAATTCAATAAACTGAAAACGTAATTGGTTAAAAAATATGTTTTTAATCGGACCAGAAATCACTTCCTTTGGTATGTTCATCTTGTTTTAATCTTTATCTGAGAGGCGATATATATGACGAATATGGTGTTGATGATAATGATATAGATATAGGAAGATGTGGTGTGAGTGCCAATGAGACAACTCTCCATCCAAATAACAATTTTAAAAAAGTAAACCATTATAGGTCAATATGCTTATTTTGAAATTTTAGTTGCAATGCAATGTAAAACAAATGGATTTCAAATTGTTGATTAAATCCATAGCCAAGGAAAAAATCAAAGAATAGTTCCTAAATTTTCCTAAATTGAGGAAATACAAGGTAAAATCACAAAAAAACTGAAATTCGAGAAAACTCCTTAACGGAAAAGTTCTAATCAAATGACAAAATCAATAGCTCAAACACATCAAACAAATGGATAGCAACTGTCATATTCCTGACTTGGTACAGACATTTTCTTATGTAGAAAATGGGATTACACCTGGTTTTAAAGCAAGATAAAACCCTAACTTGTATGACAGTCGCATTAAATTCCATTATATTGACAACGATGTATGAACAAAACAAACAGACATAATAGGTAAAAAAAAATCACAAATAGCAGTCAACATTGGGTTGTATTCTTATAAATTAATTACTATAAAAACAAACAAATATGTAACAAAGAAGCATAAAGGGCATATAGACAAAGCAAATTGGCAAAACTGAAAGACAAGAATACACAAATTATCATAAAACCATATTACTTAGACGGGATGTATAAGTACAGAGCCATGTCAAATGAATATCACCAACAGACAGATACAGAAATAGGTCTAGGTTGGTTACATTTGCAACACTTGGCCGATTATGGTTCAGACTAGGTTTAGCATGGTTCAGACACTTATATAATGGTTAAGTACTTGTCGAGTAAAGGTCATGAAAAATTTCACATTTATGTTTAGGTGTCAGCTAAATCACACCTCCAGGTGCTCAATTTTCTCGCTGTATTGAAGACCCTTTTGGTACTAAGCGCCCTTCGGCTTGTTTTTGCTCTTTGCATGCTTCCACATTCCCAATTTTTAAAGAAGCGTTACTAGGCTTTATATGAACTAACACCTTATAAAACAAATCTAAACTGTGCTACACAAAAGGGTCCATTCTCATATTTTGGCATTTTAATTTATATTGCTTCTTGACGTTAATAATTATCAATTTAAGCACTGAAGTCAACGCTAAAATGGAAGATACAAAACGTTTGCAGTACTGTTCAGCCTTTAGAAAAGAAAACGAAAATGTTTGATATGTATCCCTCAAGATTTGTATAGAATCCTTGGTTAAGATCTGTGTTTTTCATTCGTAAATTAACTCATCATAGAAACCATGATTGAAATTTTGTACGTCAAGCTCTACAGAAGACTCACCAGTGACGCTTGAGTAAAACATAATTGAAAAGTATCTCCTGATGGCTTTTCCATTTATGTGGATAATTAAGGAAAATGTCGATATCATTTGAACATTCATACTAGTTTTTTGTGCTTTTGTTTTTAATTGGTCAACAAAACCGGGTTTAAAGATTGTCAAATTCTTTAAAAATATGACAAAAGTGGGAGATGCTCAAAGGAAATAGAAAGCAATAAGTGAAAATTGACAAACTTTTATACAACGTACTAGTATATCGAATACAAATTTATGAAACACTAAATACACAGGTAACTAAAAAAATTAAAAACGAAACCACGCCAAACAAATAACGATGAAAACCTCGTGTTCTCCGGAAGGATCAACAGTTTGTATTCCAATGAATAGTGTACTGCCATCTTGATAATGATGTAATATAAAATAACAGATATTTTTGTTTATACTAGAAGGCTAATTTGGATTTATATTCATATTCAACTATTTAACGTTTTTATTTTATTTTGTTATAAACAGATTCGAAAGGTAGTGTGGCTGCTAATCCTGAGATTAAGGATGCTAAATGCGTCATTGAGTCATCATTGTGTGATATCATCCCGCCATCTGAGAAACCTAATTCGCTTTATTATGGTCAAGGAAAATCACTGCTAAACAGTTGTTTGACTTACAACAACAAGTCAGCGACGAGTAAAGACATCAATATGGAATATCCTGTACTGTTTAATGAAGAAATTGTAATGGATTTATTTCTTGATAGATTTGTATCAGAAAACTTCGTTTATACGTCTAGTTTTAGTATTGAACAGCGGATGATGAATATATATATTAGCTGTGTCCGCGTTCATCATAAATATGGATACGTCATTATGGGCGAACTTTCACGACAACGTCTTGTCATGTACTACAAAACTGGACAGAAAATAGATGAAATACGGTTAGGGTATCAACCACAATCTCTTTGCTTAGTGGATGACGAAACCGTTGCCGTGGCAACCCCACAGGTAGTGTTGATTATCAACTTAGTGTCTAAAAGACAAACACACTTTTCTCTGAATGACAGCTGTCATGGGATAGCTTGCACTGATACAATGAGACTAGTCGTTAACTGTTTAAACCGTGGCTTTGTTATAACAGATTTGAACGGGCAAATTCTTGAAACTTTTCCAGGCATCAGAGGCAAATTAGTGTTGTGTAATTTCATGTGGGAAACGGTAGTGTACGCGCGAACGTGCTCTGATAACAAAGTACACTTTCTTGATTTAAAGTCAAAGCCCGAGAGTACAATAACTATAAGCTGTCTAGGACTTTGTGAAGCAGGTGGTATAACATGTGATGATGGCTACAATGTTCTGATAACCTGTGCTAAAAATAACCGCTTGTTTACGATTAACAGAAGTCGCGAAACATCAACCGAAGTACCGTCACTTACTCAGATACCCAAAATAAACTGGTTCTCATCACTGGATTATCATACGGAAACAAACGAACTGTTTTTAATTACAAATAGTGGGCGCTCGTTGTGTGTTTTTGCGGACAAAAAACAGTTTGACTTTGACCTTTTTGGATTTCTTTTATAAGCTTAACGATGCTACCTACCTTATTATATCTATCTACTTAAATCTTTATTATGTTTTATTTCTTGTAATGGTTACTTATATTACTAACATTCAGGTTAATCATAACTAATTATTTCTTAGCTGACATGTTTTGTATGATTTATTTTGATCTATATTCAATATGTGTGATAAGCATGATGCGCACTCATACTTCATTCACTCTTATTTTTTTTAAAGAATGACACATAACTAAAATGTTATATGCTTTAAAAAAATGTATCATGTGTATCTTGTTGTAAATGTGTGTTGTATAAGAGAGGAAAACATTACCAAAGGGATATTTAAACTCAGAAATACAAAAAGAGGTGTTCTCGGGTGCTTACAGAAAAGAAAGATGAAAGTGGTTAGACTTAGAGTTTAATACACTATTGAATCTTGATTCTTAAATTATTGTGACATATGCATTCTTATGTATAGACCTGGGTTCTCGTTCATTTAACTTCTCTTATTACTGTGAGTACAAACTACTATTAGGCGACTTTCTGGTAAATATTGTGTGCTTGACTAAGCAGTTAAAATTGCCAATTTTAGTTTAATCAGTTTTGATTGACCATAACAACATCAAATTCACCCACTTAGTGACCACAGTACTAACAAAATTTAGTATACATAAGACTCACCAGTGAAGATCATATCAAAATATTTATAGAGCCAAACAAGTACAAAGTTGAAGAGCATTGATTATCCAAAATTCCAAAAAGTTGTGCAAAATACGGCTAAGGTAATCAATGCCTGAGATAAGAAAATCCTTAGTTTTCTAAAAATTCAAACTTTTGTTAACAGGAAATTTATAAAAATGACGACATTATTGATATTCATGTCAACACCGAAATGTTGACTACTAGGCTGGTGATACCCTCGGAGACAAAACGTCAATCAGCAGTGGCATCGACCCAGTGGTGTAAATAGTTATCAAAAGTACCCGGATTTAAGCTATTCTGTTGTAAATCCTTCTTGTGCCTGCTTCTTTCATTACATCTTAAGTATCATTTTACTTTATATGCTTCTTTAATTTCACAATGTTTTATCTGAAGAAACATTCATTTCAATGTTATTTGATTTCAGATGTTATATTTCACCCTTATTTGATAATGTAGAGTGATGTTGGTAACAATAAACCTTTTATTCAAATTGAGACCACTTGTTTTTTCAAGGACACACTGACACACACACAGACAGAAATATAATGCTGTAATGATATATGCTCCACTGAAACATAAATCGCATAATTTGCAATAATAAAAACCTTGCAATAATTTCTGAATTTACAGTAATAAATGTATGAGAAATGAAAAATAAAACAATCAACTTTAAGACAATTTATTAGAAATTTTATTTTTATTAAAATTCATCATAACTTGGCACTGAACTAAAACAACATAAATATGCATAACTAAAGAAAAAAAACTACAATGATATAAATCTTTGCTGGAATGGTAAAATAGTGTATCACAGATTAGTAGTTTGCATAGGCAAATGTATACAACAAAGAGATCTAAAAAAAAATGTGTTGATGATAACCATCAGCAAGTTATCTCCCTTTTAATGATTGAAAATAGGTAAAAACGTTTATACCGGCAAGACTGGATTTAGTGAATATTTGAATTAGTATGCCATGTTTGTATGTAATACAGTGATTTGTTTATAGGCATGAAACTGAGAAAGACAGAAAGGAAAAGAGAGAGAGATGCAGTTATATTATTCTTTATTTTCTGTCTCCTTTGCAAAGTCAACTACTGTAAACCAACTTATTTCCCGAAAAAATTATTTTTGCCACTTTTCTGAGTAGAAAAATTGTCATCAATATTAAAATAAGTAAACTGTAACTGGAAAATCATAAAAAAACAAATCACTGAAAATTTGTTTGGAAAGGGCTAAACATGAAATAAAGTATAAGTTGGTTTAGATTTTAAGGATGATAAGAAACTTTGAGAAATATAAATAACAGTTCAGATGACATAAAACTAAAGTCTGAGAGAGAAGGAACCTTTGCGTCTTTGTAATTTTCAAATTGATCATGACTACTGAGCTCTGGCACAAACAATTCACAAACAGGGGTATCAACCCAGTGCTTATTTGTTTAATTGTTAAAAAAATGAGCAGCAATTTTGCACAAAAAAGGAAAAACAGACTTCCAGTATAGCTATATAATAACTATACAATGGTTTATAAGCCCAGATACTTTGCCATAGTTCTAGGTATGAAAAATTCTCATTTTGAATATTAAGGATTATGAGTAATTTCATTGTTCATACACTCATATCGTTTGAATTGTTTCCTGTTCAGAGATTTTTTAAAGGAGATAAATTACTCATGTTCATCAATAAATACATGGAATAAAATATTTTTCATTATTTCAATCACAACTAATATATTAAGTACATGTATAAATATATATTCATTTTAGATACAATATTCATGATATTTCCAAAAATAAGACTATTCCTACAATAAAAAGGACACTAATCCTGCTATTTGATTTTTAATTCCTGAGTCTTGATAAAAGGCTTACAATAAAAGTTTTTGAAATAGTTCATTTTCAAGTTGTTTTTCCAATGGAAGCAACTGTTAGAAAAAAGGTCAATTATGTAAGATTTCTTTAGTTTTTAAATTAAAGGATATATGCAGTGAATCTTTATAATAAACCTGAATGAGATTAACATTAATTTTGTTGTTTGGTTTTTTTGTACCATGTTTTCCCTTAAAATAGCACATTTTACAAATGCTAAATAAATAGAACATGCTACAAACACTTAAATTATTATTTCAAAGATATACAAAAAAGCTTGATTGTTTAAATATTGCTTTCTGTTTATTACTTTTTATCAGGGTTAGAAGACATACGTTGGTGATATTTTCCAAATTAATTAAACTTTTACTCAAAATGAAGACAAACAATAAAAGCACTGTTCCTTTGCTTTTTTGTGTGTTTTTTTTTTGCTGTGCATGTACTAAATAAACTCATCATAGAGACCAGGACTAAATTTTGTATATACGCCAGACACGTGTTTCGTCTACAAAAGACTCATCAGTGACGCTCGAATCCAAAAAAGTTAAAACGGCCAAATAACGTACGAAGTTGAAGAGCATTGAGGACCAAAATTCCTAAAGGTTTTGCCAAATACAGCTAAGGTAATCTATGCCTGAGGTAGAAAAGCCTTAGTATTTCAAAAATTCTAAATTTTGTAAACAGTTAATTTATAAATATAACCATATCAATGATAATTCATGTCAGCACAAAAGTGCTGACTACTGGCTGGTGATATTTTGTGTTTTGGATGGATACCCCAGATCTATCCTTTGTTGTTCTATTAAAGCTTTTAAAACTCATTAATTTGACAAGGTTTCCCTTTACCATATAAACTACCAAAAACAGACCTAAATTTGAAGCGTAAAAAAGAAGAGAATGGTGAATCTATTAAAAACAAAAATAGAACCAGCTACTATAAACAACCATCTTAGTCTTAACCACATAGAAATAAGGGTTCAATGTTTACTTTTATCAAATAATGAAAAGATGGACCCAGGACCAATAAAACTTAGTGATATGTTCAACAAGTGTAAAATGGAAATTTATCAATATACAAATTTAAAACAATAATATAATTGTTAAAAATTACCCAATTTTACCAAAACTAAATTTTCATCACCAAAACAATGTGCAATCTAGCCATACACCTTGTGTCACACTAATTCATTAAAAACATGTTTGTTTCAAAAATTATTACACAAACAAAAAAACAAATAAAATGCCATAAACAATTACACTGAATTTAAAAATATCATTGCAAGTTCATTTTTCTATCACAGCTCAATGTACATAGATTGCATGTACTATTGGCTGTGTTGTCATGCTTTGGTCATATTTTCTTTTTGTTAACAATGTTTAATTGCCAGTAATTTAGTGATACCAATTGTCTGTTTGCCCAATTTTGTAGTTGATTCTAAGTTCAGAGATCCATCTTTAGTTGTCTCCGTTATAGCAAAAATCTTTTGATAACAGTAATTGCTTTTCACTTTATATTGAGCTTTGCATTTTTGTCCAGTAAAGAACCAGTCTGCAATTGACAAAGGGAAACAATTTGTGGAATTACAGCAGTAAAACGATAATCAGCAAATAGACTAATGAATTTATATATTATGATAATCAAACATACACAAAAGAGTACCAAGTTCAATCTTCCGTTTAGAAAAAGTGGGGGGAAAAACTTCATTCCCTTGACTGTAATCAAATCATCATAATGATTTTTTCAATGGTATTTTTAAAAGTAGTCTATTTGTATAAAAAATGCAATATTTCTAAGATAACACTTTCATTATCATTTCATCAATTCAATATTCATAACATATGAAGCACTTGGTCATTACATAATAAAAATACAATAAATTAAAGAGTATTTTACAAATTCATTTTCATTGATGCTTTAAAATTATAGCACGTTTTGTCTTTTTCATGGTTCACGATTGTGTCAATCAAAAACAATTTTATAAATGTTTTAAAGGCAGGTTAAAATATTTTGAGATTCAAATTAAGTAAAACTGTTCAAATAGCATCATTTTTTTTACTAAACAATTTATGTTTATTAAGATTTCCCTTCAGAGATGCAATACTGTGGATTCATTATTATTTGTTAGATACCAATTTTTTTTTGGTTTCGTGAGAACAAGTGAACCTAAAATCTAAATGTTCAATGGATTACAAATTTTCTATAGGCTTAAGTTGTATGCAGAGATTGGCAATACCATGAAATCAAATATCCATGAAAATCTGTACCCATGAAAATAAATGAATCCACAGAAATAATGAATCAAAAATATAAAAAATTAAAATAATTTGAACCAAGCGTTTTATCAGAAAAATTACACTGGTTATATAGCAGTTTGACAAACACTAATTTTGATCATTGAGAAGCTTTATATTGCCTTCACAACGCAACGTTATTAAAACGTTTAGCTGATATTACAGAGTTATCTCCCTGTAGTGTTAGGTACCACCTTACTGTAAAATGTTCAACGAACAACAAACTTTCTATATATTTGTATGCAGACTTTTGTAAAGCCATAAAATAAAATCAAAGGAAAAACAATTTATCCTTATCCACAAAAATCTATACCCAGAAAATAAATTTATCCAAAGTAACAAAAAAGACCATTCAAAATGCCTTATGTTCCAGTTACCTTGTACTCTGCATTTAAAAATACCAATCAAAGATAACAACTCCATAGCAACAAATCAGTTGTCCTTAACCTTTTACACATCTGTTCAAAATTAACTTAAACAATATCTATAAAATTATTTTGGCATGCAAAAAGTGTCAGGAATTCCATTTTGAAAAAAAAACCATCCAAATTTATGATTAAATTAGGTCCATAATGCTTGTACATTTTAATATTGTATTCAATAAATTCCAAATTCCTGAGAAATCAAATGACTTTATGGTGGTGCTGAAAATCTTTTTTTTTAACTTCAGTCTAAAGACTGTAAAAAAATTAAATTTTCACTAAATTATTTCCTTCACAATAAGGCTTTAAAAATATGCCCTAAAAGTAAAAAAATTTCAATCAAATTACAGTATTCACATTGAATCACTTCTATTTCTAACAATAAACAGTACCCTAGAAATATACAACCATATATTATTTGAAGAGTAACAATAAAAGTTGAAGGCCAATAAATAAACGTAAATGGTACAGTTCAAATCATTTGAATTGTTTTTTTAAATCTAACTACAGGATCTGTAGATTTTCAAATTTACAAGACCTACAAATCTTTGACCATTTTCATTTATTCAAATTGTTATTACACACTTTTTTCCTATTTCAAACAGATCCCTTAAAAATTTGCAGTACATAAACCTTAAATAGTACATAATTTGAAGTGAAGTTCCCATTCTTTTTTTTCAATATTTCTTATGCTTGATCTACTTGTGCCTTTCATTCCAAGGTAAAAATATATTGTAGTCTTACGGCTACTAAACTGTGTTTTTCAAAAATCTTATGATTCAAATTATTCATATTTTTCCATTAAAATTATTCTGAAATGTTCATAAATAACAAATATTATTACAATATATTCATAAGATGTTTTTGTGAAGAAAATCATTCTTTTAATCATCCACAAAGGACCAGCTACTGGCAACTGATGGGGACGGACTGTAATTGTCTTCTCCCATAGCTTCTCTTCTGCTGAAAACTGCCTGTAAAGATAAAAATATAATTACATAACTGGAAAAAAATGGAATATATTCAACTCTTAGAAAATCTTTATTTGATGAATACAAAATTATAAATTTCAAGGAATGCAACACATGTATGAGTGTTCTAGAAACCTAATAGCTAACCAAAGTTTTACTGCAATGAAATTGGTCTGTGTGGGAGGAAATCTTTGGTACTACAAAATAGCATACAGTTAGACCAAACAAAACGTTTGAAATAAGACATATTACAAAATTGCCAATGTCAGTTGTTTGTAAAGTTTGCTTCCAAAATGTTGTATGAAAACTTGAAAATCGTTGTTTAGTGACTTTGGGAATGAAATAATTGTACATTTCTTTATTGCTGTGAAAATAATTTAAGTTCTCGGTTAATCCAGAAATGTCAAAGTTTTTATTTCACTGCTATTTGCAAAAATGTTCAAGTTAACATAAGACATTTTGGAAACATGCATTTTGTCAAAATTTTTAAAGCCTGTTTGTGAGATATTTTTTTCTTGAAAAATTTGTAATTTACAACATTTTTGAAGCCCAGCGACGATATGAAGAAATTACCAAAAATTATAACAGAGCTTTCCCAACACTACTTCTTCCAGAAAACCTCTTTCGTTTATGGATACAAGTAATTTGAAAGGATTCAACAAAAAAGTTAATTTAAATTCCCGTATTTAGGCATGTTAAGTACGCAGTTGCATATAATATGCACCCCTTTTAATCCCTGAAAAATCATGGATTTTTTTTTTAAAGAAGCAAAAAAAGGGAGAATGCTATTTTGGTAACTTATATAAATAATATATCATGAATTTTCATTTTAGTTTTATCTACTTATAAGTGTATCTTGTGCATTATCTTGATTTTAAAAGCCATATATATATAAGGTGCAGTCCAGATCATGCAAATTCCTCAATACATGTATTGAGATTTTGAAGTGCTAAGCTTCAATGCACATAAACAGGTGGGGATCTAAGGTAGCTAAGGTATTCATAAAATCTAATAGCTGAAACATGTTTAAAATTTTTTTAACTGAAAACAGTTAAAGAATATGACACATTCTGGGGAAAATCTCCACAAAAACAAAAAATTGTGCATTCAACTTTGAGATCATAATTTGTAGCAATAAATATAACATTAACATGATTAAATTACACTATCATCATGATCAAAGACAAGAAATAGCAAAAAAAAATTATTGCATTCATTGCTTTCTTTAAATCTAGTCATTTGTACACTGATGAAATCTCTCACAAAGTTAAAATAAATGTATAAAGCAATGTGACAGGTGCCACATGTGGAGAAGGAAAAATAAAACTTTTGGAGCAACATAGTTCATCCAAATTTTTGGTTGGTTCCTTTTTTGTTTATTAAAGGTTCTGTCTAAGGTATTTCAAATTGTGCTTTTGTGATTTTTTAGGAGGTAATGGGCTATAGTGTTTTCTTTATTTACCGCTTTTTGGATAGCACCCAACACCCCAACCCCCAACCCTGGTATCTTATCTCTGAAGGTTTATCCCCTTATGTGTACTAAAAGTTCCATTTCTAATAGAAACAAACCAGTTTCCTTTTCTCTTTGTAAAAATAAGAAGATGTGGTAGGATTACCGATGAAGCAATTCTCCAACAGAGACCAATTTGAGGAGCAGAAACTGATTACTGTTCAATAACACCACAGGTTCACATCCTGTTTTAGCGTTCCTTAATTTTCAGTGTAAATATCTCATTTGTTGTTTTTTTCTTTTTTACATCCCAGCTCCTTTGTTCTAACAAGGGTGATCTGAGCCGGATCACCCCTACCAGATCACCCCAGTTTGAGTTTTTTTGTTGTGCATGCTGTCCTTTGATCTGTAACATTTTGGCGGGGATATCAAATCCACTATAAAACTTATAATTAATTATACAGAAAAGACTATCTATCAAAATTCACGTAGACAAAATCCAGTGTACATGCTGGGATTCAAACTCAAACTCAAGCATACCAAGCCACGACACATACCACTAGACCAGGATGACTGGATACAAACAAGAAGTAATTGTAACAGGATGCTGTTACGAAGTCTCCCAAACAAAGCTCCCTTAACTTGCCATTCATATGGTCCCATATTCATTTGATTTGATTTTTTGTCCCATACAAGAATATATATGACTTAGGGGTGGGGATCTCCACCATTTACAAGTATTTAAACAGGAGGGGTGGTGGTGACCCCCAGGGACTTTACTTACATTTCATTTGATTTGTTTTATTGTCCCATACAAAAATATATATGGTTTGGGGGTGGTGATGTTGACGGTTTACAAGTTTTCAAACAAGAGGGGGTGGGGTGACCCCCTCGGGACTTCCCTTTTATTTCATTTCATTTGTTTTATTGTCCCCTACAAGAATATATATGGTTTAGGGGTGGGGATCTAGACTATTTACAAGATAATAGCACATTCTCAAATTGAACAGGGTGGGTGTGACCCCCAGGAACATTCCTTTAATTTCATTTGATTAGTTTTATTGTCCCATACAAGAATATATATGGTTTAGGGGTGGGGATGTTGACCTTTTACAAGTTTTCAAAACAAGAGGGGGTGGGGTGATCCCCTGGAGACTTCCCTTTTATTTTATTTCAATTGTTTTATTGTCCCCCACAAGAATATATATGGTTTAGGGGTGGGGATGTTGACGGTTTACAAGTTTTCAAACAAGAGGGGGTGGGGTGACCCCCTCAGGACTTCCCTTTTATTTCATTAAAATTGATTTATTGTCCCCACAAGAATATATATGGTTTAGGGGTGGGGATCTGGACGGTTTACAAGATAATAGCACATTCTCAAATTGAAAGGGGTGGGGTGACCCCCAGGAACTTCCCTTCAATTTCATTTGATAAGTTTTATTGTCCTATACAAGAATATATATGGTTTAGGGGTGGGGATGTTGACGGTTTATAAGTCTTCAAACAAGAGGGGGTGGGGTGACCTCCTAGGGACTTCCTTTTTATTTCATTTCATTTGTTTTATTGTCACCTACAAGAATATATCTGGTTTAGGGGTGGGGATCTGGACCGTTTACAAGATAATAGCACATTCTCAAATTGAACGGGGTGGGGATGACCCCCGGGGACTTCCTTTTAATTTCATTTGATTTGATTATATAGTGTGGGCCGATTGGCCAGCGGGGCGAGTTGACATTGTTTGATATCCACTCATCTTGTTCGGGAGTTCATAAAGGGTATACATCATATAGTAATATATAAAGTATATTATAATGGTTGTGTGGCATTCTCAACCAGATTTATGTATTGTAAATGGTTTTTCGTCTTATCTAAAACAGCTGGGATGTAAAATAGTTATCCCATTGGGACTTGGTGTGTCAGTGTTGATCACCCTCTGGCCTCCGGCCATCGTGTTGATCTTACACTGACACACCGTGTCCTCGTGGGATAACTATTAATAAACCGTCTTTTTTCAGCTGACTGTCAATTCCTTTATATTTGAAGGTACCAATTTTGATTGAAAAGGAGAAATTGTATTTTCATTGAAATTTTATTTCGGTTTTACAAAAATCTGTATAAAACTATATGCAAATTCATTATGTGTACATGTAAGTCTATAAAAAATGTGCACTTTATTTCACATTGGGATTCTTGGTTCAATTACATCCATGAAATCCTACATTAGGGATTTCCCACAATTTATAATGATTTAATCAACACACTATGTTTATCTTTCTTCCTACATATATTTCCTCTGACTCTTATTGTCCATTGCTTTCATTAAATTAAGTTTAGTTTTGCAATTAAACACACAAACTTTATTGAGTTGATTAGTTCAGTCAAATAAACACAATTAGGTGTTACAGCATTCTATTTTGTATGAGTGTATTTTATTTCAGAAAATTTATTATATATCAATTATCACAAGTTGTAAACTTATACATTTACAGTGTCCTGGTAAAATGACACCAGTTTTTAAATTGTCTCAATAAACATAAAAAAAAACAATGTGGCAAATATAGAAAAGCAGACTACAGTATATCTTAATCTATGACGTCAGAATGATTAAATACTTATTTTTCATTTCCTTTTACAACAAATCCTATGAAATAGTACCTGCAACCCAAGCTTTAGATAAAATGATTAAAGTAGAAAAACTTTCATTTTAGCGAAATTAAATATACATAGTCGAATTTATTGCACAAACATCAGCACAAAATAGCAGACATTGATCCCAATATCTGAATTATTAATTCTATTAGGAGGGAATGCAGCATTTCTTGAAAGGGGACAAAGTGGAATTAATATACACTGTCAAATTCATTTCACAGACATGTCACATGACAGTAGAGCAGATGTTGTTCACAATATCAGAATTAATGTCTCATGAGGATCCAGTAACTATTGTAAAAAATAAAATGGTCAGGGTCCTATCCAAACTTATTTCTGCTTTTTCATTGAGAGAGTAACAATCATGTTTGACAAGCAGCAAATCATGTGATATTAACATGCACTTAAAATTACAAAGGTCAAGGTTATTCACACATCAATCAAGCTCATGCTGATGTTTTACAAGTTCTTGTTATCTACATAGAAGGTAAGCACTCATGAGACTTAGCTTACCGTTCTTATGTCAGTCCAGTTAGCCTGTATTTGAAATCATATGTAGAGCAACTAGCAAATAAATCTATCAAACATTTAAATTTATTTTTATATTCTATATAATTTTTTTTTGGCAAATTAAATTAGTTCTTTTGCATTGATAAAATGATGATTAAGAATATTGACATGGTTCTCAATAATTGCAAATGAATTTTCAACTAAGTTTTGCAAATAGATAAAGAAAACAAAAAAACAGCAAGTGTGCAATATTCCTTTGTAATATAAATCATAAGAAAATCATGCTATTTTTGGCATTTAGTTATCGAATGATATTTATTCATATGTGCTTATAGGTATCCTTCATTCTCTGTACATGAGTGAAAAAACACACTTATATAAAATCACACATTGAAATATTAAATAATATGAAGTATGGCTCCTACATTTCAAACATTCCATAAGAAGCTAGTGGTTTTATCAAATTAAATTAATACTAAATATGAATTATGTCCCCTTTTCCAATGCAGATCTGTTATAGATCCCGTCGGGAGGTTCACATGTATGGCATTTTCAAATTCTTCTGCCAAAAAGTTTCAATAGAAATTAATTCTTATTAGTATATGTAGCACTGAAATGATAAAGATAAAAGTTGGGGTTTTATTCACAAGACTGGGAGTGAAAATAATTGTGGATGCAGAAACTTTAATATAGATATATTGTTAACAAAATTTAATAGCAGTATTCATAAAGTAAAAAATTATCATTTTTTTTTACTTTCTTGAAAATTCCACTCACTCTCATTTAGGATTAGGCCAAATTTCATCTTTTCTTACTTTTTTAGCTCATTATTTTCTATTCTATTTTACCCCATTTAGATCCTCCTGCCCTCTCTTGATGTATTCACCATTATACTTCGAGAAAAAATTACTGTGTATATCTATGACTGTTTATATATTACTTACCCTTTTCAGAATATCAGCTATAGATGTATATGTCTGTTTATTGACTTGTGAAAGATCTGTGAGCTGGTTTGGATGTGGCTTAGATATTGATTGTAAAACTTCCTTCTGATCTCTTAATTCTGCTGATTTCACCATTACTGGCTCTGAATCGTCTCCCTTTGATGCTAAATTGGATTTAGTTGAATTTGAAAGTGTTGCCTCATGGCTGGAATGCTTTGCTTCAGGAATCTCCAGCCTCTTTTTGATCTTTGAATTTGTTGTCTCCCCTACTGTAGTATCCTGTTCTGGCAAGGGAGGAGCTGGTGGAGGAGTCAATTCCATTGTTGGTATAGGTGGAGCTGGTGGAGGAGTCAATTCCATTGTTGGTATAGGTGGAGCTGGTGGAATGGGTGGATCATCAGAAATGAAATTAGGTGGTGGATGGTCAGGAAGCAAAATTGGAGGGGATGTGAGGGCAAACTTGATGTTGATATTTTACGTTGTTTTTGCTTTACATCAGTCATGACTGGTTTCGCTTCAACCCAAGCCTCTATACTTTTACGGTTTTTAGGATTTGTCTGATTTTCTGAACAGTTCTCATTACTGACAGTAAGATTTTCAGTTGCTGCTGTTTTCTTGTCGGGTACTGATTTTGATTTCTTTTTTGGCTTGGATTTCACACTTTCTTTTGCATTTTTCTTTCCCTTTTCTTTATCATCTTCTTTCATTTGTTCTGTTTTCCCCTTTTCTTTTCTTTTTAATTTTTTGGTAGAAAATTGTGCTATTTCATTATTCAACGACATTCTTAAATCTGGCAAGTTTTTGACACTTTCATTTTTACCCGTATTTGAATTTTCTGGCAATGATTTAGCACTATTATTAATGTCTTCCTTCTGTTCAACTTTTCCATTTTTAGCCTTTGACATTGAACAAGATTTCTCACTATCTTGATCACTTTGAACTTTGGTTCCACTAAAATTAGCCTCACTCTCAATCTTCTTCGGATTAGTCATGTGACCAATATCTTCTGTTATACTGTCATTAAGGTCAAGGCTATCAACAGACAGATTGTCAAGGTCATCCTTAATGTCTATGTTTTCAATGGAATCTTTATCACTATTATCATCCTTCTCTAAAATATTATCCTGAATCTCTGTACTATTGGCCGAATTTTTCTCAATGTTTTGATTTCCCTTTTTCCCACTTCTGAGCTTCGTATGAAGTTGCTTTATTTCTTCAACATGTCCAGTCTTTTCACTTCGTAATTTTGTGTGTAAACTTTTCATTTCTGTCAGTAAATTTTGTTGAGGACCTTTTTTCGTTACATTTGACTTATCTTTTGAACTAAGTTTGGATTTGACCTCAATCTCAGTTTGAACTTTTTCTTCAGTGTCATCTGTGTTAATTTTTCCAGAATCAAAGTCAGTTTGCAACAAATCTAAAAACTTCTGTTCAGTATCGCTATTCTTAGAAATGAAGTTTTCATCTTCCGAAGGTTCATTAGGTCTAACATTAGCAGATTTTTGAGAATTAGCATCCTTTGAATCAACATATGCTGAAAGTGGATTTTTCTTCCCATCTTTTTTAAACAATTTCCCTGTTTTTCTGATTTCATCCATCACGTTGGCATGAATTGTCTTTCTTGGGGTGGAATCTTTCTTCATGTCATCATTTGACTTTTTGATAAAAGATTCATAAATGATGCTGTCATGTGACTTCCTTGGAGTAATATCTTTCTTCAAGACATCATGTGACTTTCTGATGGAAGATTCATCAATGAAACTATCATGTGACTTCCTTGGGGTGGAATCTTTCTTCAAGATATCATGTGACTTTCTGAGAAGAGATTCATCAATGATACTGTCATAAGACTTCCTTGGGGTCAAGTCTTTTTTCGTGTAACTATTTGACTTTCTGAGAGACATTTCATCCATCATACTTTCATGCAATGATCTTGGAGTTGAATCTTTCTTCCATTTTTCATGTGACTGTCTTGGTGAAGACTCTTCAATCAAAATATCATGTGATTTCCTAAGGAGGGAACTTTCGTCATGTGACTTTCTTGGTGTAGATTCTTTCTTCAAGTGATCATGTGACCTCTTAAAAGACATATCAGTTTTAGAATAAGCTTTTGAATTAAGCATTTCCTTCAAAGCAGCATCATGCGATTTTCTCATTGACGAATCAGTTAAATCTGATGGTTGATTTTCCATGTCATGTGTCTTTCCTGTAGAACTGTTCAGATCTTTTTGCTCATTTTCTGGTTTTGCCATAAACTTCTGCGATGTTTCTTTTTCTAGACTTGATTTTGATTTTCTAATCTCCTGCAGGATTATATCATGTGACTTTCTTACTGTGGAATCATGTGACTTTCCTACTATGGAATCATGTGACTTTCCTACTGTGGAATCATGTGACTTTCCAGTTGATTGTTTTTTGTCGGACGATGACCTTGTTGAGTTCAAAACTTCACAATCCAAATGTTGATCAGATTTCCTCAAATCAGCCAGAGGGGACTTAGATCGTGGAATACTAGCAATTGTTTCAATTACAGCGCCTATTTGGTCAGATTTTTCAGAATCGGTGTAAAGAAAATCTTTCATATTATCTGAATATTTACTCCTAACCGGACTTCTAATTGTTGGTGATAAAATTTCACATGACGTTTTTAGATAATTTAAGTATTCAGTGGTTGTGTCTTCCCCATGTGCAGAAGTTTTGAAATCTCTTAAAGATGTCTGACTTTTCTGGAAAAATTTCTCATCTTGATTTTGTTCAGTGTGAAAATCCTCCATAAAATTGGTATTGAATTTAAAATCAAAACTATCTTTAACATCGTCCGTTTCTCCAATTTCTTCCTCAATAGAATCTCCAACATTTTTCTCATCGTCAAACTTTTTATTCCTAGTTGAAGAAAATGGTGAATCAAATGATTTTTTTGTGAGAATAGATTCCCCAGAATTCCTTGCTTTATCATAAGAATATCTATTTGAGGATGATATCATGTCATGTGACCTTCTTGCCGTGGTTGTCAGACTTTTTTGAGGTTCCCTAGACTGGACTGAAAAGTTATAAGACTCTCTGGCTGAGTTGCTAGGATACCTATTCTGATCATTTGATTGGTTAGTGTAAACATGTGATTCTCTTGTCAAGTCATGTGACGCCATTATGGCATCATTTGAATGTCTTATATCTTCCATCATGGTCTTCACATTTTCAAGATCTACAGTGTTGTTGACTAGGCTTATGATGGTTCTGGCTGACTGCACATCTTCTAATGCTTCATTTGGTACGCCTGCTTCTTTGAAAAGAGCTCTCCAGTCTGGAGGGAATGCTAACTTGTCAAGTTGTAAAATGATGTCCTACAAAAGTGAAATTTTCAAATTAAGTTCAGACTGACAAGACTTTTCTTAGTTGTTTCAGAAAAAATAATTTCAAAATGATAATAAAATGGTGGATAAAATTTATTCCTATGAAATCTTCTACCATGTACAATCAATTAAAAGAATCAAAAATCAAATATTGTGGATTTATTATTATTATTTACTATAATTTTTGTCGGTACAGGTAAACCAGGAACTTAAATAAATGTGCAAAAATTATCAGATTTCGCAAGTTTTGTACACAGACTTTGCTAAATCCACAAAAATGATAATTTTCAATAATCCAGGAAAAAATAATGAATTCACAGTTCTGAACAATATTCTAAGAGTATGTGTATGGAATGCCATGATCTGTAAAAGGTATGAAGATTCTTCTTTAAATCATCAATTTTAGTGAGAGCTCCTGTATACAAAATAGGACAGGAAAATACAAAGTTGAGCTCATGAACGAGACAGAACTCTGAAATGTTAAGATTTGATTTGTAATTTCTTTAAAAAAAAATGTTATTAAAATTTCATAGGACATGCAGATGGACAGATGCACACCAGTAAACAACACTTTAGGATTACGTCTAGTTGACATGAATTCATCATTCTTTAAAGAACTACCATTGTTGAAAGATTTATATAAACATTGCTGGCAAATTCTATTCCAGAACATGCATACTCTGATTAAGATGATAACAGAATGTTGACTGCTGTACCCCTAATTGTGACTTTTTTACCTATTGTGTCTGTTTGTTTTGTTCATGCATAGTTGTCAATAAAATGAAGCTATGAAACCAGGTTCAATCCACCACTTTCTACATAAGAAAATGCCTGTACCAAGTCAGGAATATGACAGTTGTTATCCATTCGTTTGATGTGGTTTGAGCTTTTGATTTGGCCATTTGATTAGGATCTTTCCTTTTTTAATTTTCCTTCAAGTTCTGTATTTTTGTGATTTTACTTTTTGTTAGTGAATAATTTGCTAATTTTTAATGTTGTTTTTTTATATTGTTTTTAGATATCTGTATTCCCTAAAATGTATAGTTTACTTTAAATGCAGGTCTTTTTGCAGGATTCTGGTCCCAACATCTCTTTATCAAAGATGACAGATCTGGTGGACTATTCGTAGAAATTTCTGGTCTCTTGTTCAACCTTACTCTTTCCAAAATCTAAAGAATAAGAATAAACAATCACTTTGAGAGTATTACAGGCATTATATAGTCCCCTGTTAGTTAAACATTAATTGTACCAGAACAAATGCTAACTTGATCTATAACTTGATATAATGTTGTAAACCTTTATAACAATATCAATATCTTCAATGATGATGCAAAAAAGTGAGGAAAACTGATTATTAGGAGTGAATGTTCTAAGTCAAAGGACCATAACTCTGCACCAAATTTCAAACTTGAACTGTAACTTGTCATGATCAAACAATACACAAAATATAAAATCAATATCTTCATGCACAAAGAAAATAAAGTATGGAAAACTGACTTGCCGGACTAATGCTTGGATAGACAAACAGATGGAGTGTAAACCTAAAGTCCCCTTTGGATGACACTTTGTCAGTAGGGGACCTTCTTTGATTTTTTATAGTACAAGGGAGATAATCACTTTTCTGTGTTTAGATTAAAACAAGTGATTTTTTTTTTTTTATAAAAATTTAAATGTTAGAATTTGTAATGATAATACATGTAAACCTATTGAATAAGATACGGTATAAGCATGTTTTTTTTTATAATTAATATTAAACTGTTCTTTTTTCTTAATATTCATTTTTTTTTATCAAGATAAAAAACAATTTTCAGAAAATATAAAAGAATACAGAAAAGGAGGACTCCCATCGAGACCTATTTTTCTACAAGACTGACACTTACCTGGAACACAGAACAGCCATCATAAGGATGGCTCCTCGTTAACATTTCCCATAGAATAATTCCAAAGCTATAAACATCTGCTTTCGTTGTTATCTCTCCTGTCTCTAATAATTCTGGTGCCATCCAAGTTGGCGAGCTGCACATGCTTTTCTTTTTTGATAACTTTGATGCTTTTAAATCAGCATCATGTCTGAAAACAAAATAATGATATGAAAAATTAAGAGACATGGTATTATACTATGAGAAAACTTTTTATAGACCAAAGAACTATGATTTAAACTAATTCTAATTTAGTAAAGAATAAAAGACGAAAATAAATGCAATATATATATATTCAAACAGCCTTAAAATGCTGTAAAATAATTGCATGCAGAATAAAATCGTTAGTAACTCATCATTAAACAGTTGTGAACCAAAATTCAGTTCAATATCTACAAGTATATTGAGACAGAATTTAATTTGTTTTGTGAAATGTGGAACAGTGTACATATTTTGGGCAAGTCTTTTCAAAATCAAAAGTCATAATGGGTGTCACTTGGTGGAACAGGAAAAGCTTATTCTTCCAAAGCACAGGACTATGTCCACTGTTTTAGTAGGGTTGTCTATGTAGAGTTTATATCACATAAGCAACAGGACGGGTGCCGCATGTGAAGCAGGATCTGCTTACCCTTCCGGAACACCTGAGATCACCCCTAGTTTTTGGTGGGGTTCGTGTTGTTTATTCTTTAGTTTTTTATGTTGTGTCATGTGTACTATTGTTTTTCTGTTTGTTTTTTTCATTTTTAGCCATGGCGTTGTCAGTTTGTTTTAGATTTTTTATTTATGAGTTTGACTGTCCCTTTGGTATCTTTCGTCCCTCTTTTATAGATTGTTGTTAATCTTCGTTTTTCTTTTAAGTCATGGTGGCAGTTAGTGAAAACATCTTGATTCATGGCGTTATCAATTCATTGTTTTCAAATTATTCCATTAGTAGTCAATAGGAAATACACATTTTTTGCTTGATGGGAACAATAAAACTAATGAAAACTGGTACCCCAGCAAATGATAATACTTTCAAGGTAATAGTTTTACCTGAATTTAGAAAATCCAAAGTCTGCTATCTTAGCTCTGCCACTACTATCCAGAAGGACATTCATAGACTTGAGGTCAAGGTGTAGGACTTGTGGTTTGTGTTGATGCAGGTAATTCATCCCTAGAGCAATATCATGTGCAACTCCATAATATTCAGCATGATCCATGGACTCACTGAAAATAAAATGTTGTGTAATTTGATTGCTTATAACTTGTATAATATAAACTGTCCAAAGGGAACAAATCTGTATCTTTTAATAATTAACTTTATTCACAAGTGTCTTTTGTCAAGAAACAGTTCATAATCACTACAGCTATTTCATTCTTGACATGTGTTCAAATAACAAAACAGTAAGACAAACTAGATGTGTCAAAGTGACATGAATGGCCCCATCCCAAAAAGTTGAAAAATCTGCAATTCCAATATAAACACATGTGAACACAAACATGATGGTAGTCTCACATCAAAAATCAGCTCAAAATCTGGAGAGGAATAGAGAAGAAATCCATATAACTATGATTTTCAATAATTTATCAAAGTCCAAAGCCAGTAATTTCAGCAAATATCAGCAGAGCAGAACAAATCTTCAGCTTTACCTATAACTTATCATGGTTAACTCACATACCAAAAATCAGCCCAATATTTAGAAAAAAGTCTGTATAACTGTGATTTTCAACAATTTCTCAAAGTCCAAAGCACGTAATTTCTGCAAAAATTAGTGGAGCAGAACGAATCTTAAACTTGATCTATAACTCACATTTAAAATTCAGCCTAATATCTGAACGCGTTTAGAAAAAAAGTTTGTACAACTATGATTTTCAACAATTTCTCAAAGTTCAAAGTCTGTAATTTCGGCAAAAATTTGTGGAGGGGAACAAAACTTAAACTTGATCTGTAACTCATCATGGTGAACTCACATACCAAAAGACAGCCCAATATCTGAAGGTGGTTAGAAAAAAACTCTGTATTATGGTTTGTTGCGGAATGAAGGAATTGCAGAGAGACGGAAAGACCGAATTTCAGAATTTCGGACAAGGGTAAAAATATATGGCACCGACAACTTTGTTGCCGGGCCATAAAAAACAACAAGTTGAATTATGACTACTGGTATTAAAATTAAAAATGGAAATGGAAATGGGGACTGTGTCAAAGTGAGAAAATCCCACACCTAGAGGCAGGCATCAGCTGGCCCCTATTCTATGAATGTAAGACAGTAGGAAGGAAGGTTCTGGATAGGGGTCATCACTCACTCATGGCTGTATGTCCAATTATGTACATTAAATCACTTCAAGTAGGTAAATTGGATGTGGGCAGGTTTTGTAGAATACCTTTTACCTTATCAACTTTGTTAATGTTTACCTGTCTCAAATATTAATACAGGAATTAAATTTTAAACTAAAAATAATATTAGATTTCCAAACATTTAATATTTACCCATAAAGCAATGCCTCTATTCAAATAACAAAATATGGACAATAGCTTGAGTTCAAATCTGACTGCTCTAATATATCAATTTCCCATTTTGTATCAATTTTTGTACCTATGTGTTTTGTTCATAAGAATGGGCACCTATTGTCAGATCGAACATTGATCCTTTGGTAGAGCAACAAAATCTTTAGTCTAACATAATGATAATCTTAACACTTTTAACAAAATGTTGGAAACAAGCGAAAGAAACATAGTTTTTTTTAAACACCATCAATGCTACTAATTTTTTTTAATGTACTTTTATAATAAGTATAATCATTTCAACCTATAAAATTTTCAATCTTTTTTTAATTTAACGTAATGTGTTAATTAAAATTTTCTATATGCAATAAATTTCTTCCACAAATATCTAAGTTCTCACCATTTAGGATCATGTAGATAGTAGTAAAGACTGCCTCTTGCCATAAACTCCAGTACCATCAGTGGGAACTTGTCTGTAGTACATACACCTATCAGTTGTACTACACGAGGATGGTGTAACTCCTTCAGAAGACTAACCTACAATGATTTAAACAGTTTAATGTGAATGCAATCCTTTATACACAGCAACCTCTATCAGGTGGGTCTCATTGGCATCTAAGCATGACGCGGAATTGCCAATTTTTTCGTAAACGTGACAAGTGAAGGTCAAATTATTGTGCCGTGAAAAAGGGAAATGAAGTCTAGCGGGACACAGGAAATTACAAAAAAACGAGTATTGATAACGTACATAGTATAAGTGGGATACAGGAATCTGACAAAACAGTAAGAGGGATCTGGGATCAGATACAGGTTCAATTTATATGAAATGTACTACAAAGGAATCTAAAATTGGTGGTCTTTTTTAACATAGATTTTTGTTTAATACAGGTGGTCTCTTAAGCATGTTTGACTGTAGTTTTAACATAAGCTGTTTCCTACCAATTTAGACATATCACCATATTTGTACTTACATGTGCAACACAACAGAGACCCAGTTTATGGTAATTTTTGCATTGCTCAGTCTTCAGATCTCTATGTTGTGTTTAATGTACTGTTGTTTGTCTTTTAATTTTTTAAATTTTTAATCATGTTCTTATCAGTTTATATTCAACTTGTGAGTTTTGATATTTTTCCCCGCACTTTAACAGGAATTTTAACATACCTCTGCGGCAAAATAGTTTTTATCATGTGAAGTCAAAGGAATTTTAAGTTGTTTTATGGCTACTTCTGCTCCTAGACACACGCCATGGTACACTCTGGAGAAAGTTCCTTCTCCAACCAAATCTGAAAGCAAATTAGAATAAATTGTTTTGATAAATTCTGCTGTATCTAATTTGCAATGTTTTCATGTTAAAAATAAGTTATGGTATGAGTGACAAATGATCAACTATTGACCATTAGGACCAGACCTTTCCTAGTGTCTAAAAATGCTAACTTTGCAATAATTTAAATAAACAAGGATAAATTTTTTTAAGGAAGCTGGCTTGTCATGTTTTATACTTTTTGTCAGATTTTTGGAATTCTCTGATTTTATGCCTTGAAAAATAATTACTTTTTAACAGTTTTTGAGAACTTCAACTTGTCAATTTTAAAGCTCTGAAAAGTCAAGAGAGAATATTTTCCCGCCAAAATTTCAATAGCTAATATCTTGAAAACAAGCATGGTAACCTGTATATTTTTGTTGTTCTTTGGATTCCTTTATTAATCCCCTATCTTTATGAACTAGTGTCTTCATTATAATGGAGGTTTATAAACTTTAAACACAAAATCCCTACATACAAGTTAACTGACAAAACTTATGTGTATGGCTGTTCTTCATCTCAAAGGCTTATAAGTGAGTGTTTTAGCACGTAGCAAAGGATCACACCTTACTACAACTTAAAGACATTCCTTAATAAACGTTTTAAGCAGAATGTTGTGCTATATTATGGTCCCATATCTGTGTACTGTGGACTCATTATTTGTGGGGTACCAATTTTCATTAAATTCATGGTCATACACAAACTTAATTGTACAACAAGGTAAATATCCTTTTAAACAAACTTTAGCAAAACCACAAATTAAAATTCTCACACAAAAATACCTTGTCCCCAATCAACAAAAGTGAGGAAAAATCAGAAAATAAATGAAATAAAAAGCACAGCTGAGAGGTGATATCAAGTTACATACTAAATATAAATGGGAAACTACTGTCATAATTTTACCAATAACTACATTGTAAAATACAGAAACAAAACAAACTAGGAGACACAGCTTAGATAAGGTTAAATCATAACTTGTTCAATAGTTGCAAGAAGTCAAAGATTAACAAAGATTTCCTGTGCTAAATCTTAAATATGTTAGATAGGTGTTTCTCTATATTTTGTATTACAGGAGATTTTCAGTGAAGGATCCAGGACTTTTATAAGGATGGCCTGCTGACTGACCAAAGAGGGGGCCTGCTCTAGTCATGCTTAAGTGATTCCTATATAATCAACCAAATGTTTCCCACAAAAGCCCCCCCCCCCCCCCCCCCCCCCACCACCACCACCACAACCACACTTTGGATCTGCCTATGATAATGTTCTTACCTGTGGAATCAAACATGATGTCATCACTGTTAATCTCTAAAGACTTCAAAGGATCATTGACCTTTAACAGTTCTGGTGACCTACAAAAAGAATTAAATAGATACTGTAGATATTCTGTGAAATAAGATAGCTTGTTGGTGTTTGGATCCACAAGGCCAGGATTTTTTAATTTGTTGGTTTACGGATCCGCCGACCCGATTTTCCCGATTCCTAGAATAAAAATAAAATTGACTTTTCATGCTTTTTTATTCCCGCCGACCCAAACAAATACATTATCCCTGAAAAATAATTAAATTCTTCTTTTTTTATGAAATGAAATGCATGAATCACTAACAAAATTGATGACACTCTCTGTTGTGAAACCAGTTTACGTTTCTAAAAATAGACAAATCAATTATAACTGACCTTGAAATGTCGTTTACGCAAATAATTTTGCGGAACGAAATCTGTGTTTAAAACCCATTACACAATAAGTTCGTTTCCCTTATTTGTCATCAGTCTGTAAGATGCATAATCTCATAGAAATAGACTTGTCCAAATGTGGACAGGTGGAAAGCACCTTGGAAGTAAAAGTTCTGAATATCAACAAGTCATTTAGAATTTTCTTGTTTCATGGATAATAAAAAAAAATATCGTCCAAAACAGGAATGCTTGACACTAGATTAACCAGATATTTTTGTTTTTTCCGTGGACGAGTCTATTAGTTTTTGACACGTGTGTTGAAACTTATTTTCGTACGATGTTTTTTACAATTGTTTCTTTATCAGTTTTCTTTTTTGAAGATCATTACTCACCAAGTTTTTTTTGGAATTGATTAAGAGCTACGCGAATTTGTTTTTCTTGTTTGTGAAAAGACGATTTAATTTCGTCTTTGTCTGTGAACACCCCCCCCTTTTTTTTTTTACGGCAAATCATTAGACAATATCATGCGATATTTATGACAGCTGAGCAAGAATATTTCATCGAACTAAAATTTGAAATTATGACAAAATAGCATAAAAAACATTTTGTTAGAAAGGTGAAATGTATATTTATTTTGCATTTTTTTTCTGTCTTGAAAGATATTTTTTTTTCTTTTTTTTCCCTACCGACCAACCCGACTTTTTCATGGGGAAAATCCGTAAACCAACAAATTAAAAAACCGTGGCCCAACCTTTAAGCAGGGTTCAAACTCAGTGAAATAAGAATGGCAGAAGGTTAAGTTTATTTTTTGAAAAATTATTGAGATGGATATTCTTTAATTGATTGACTTATGATGTTTGTGTGAAGATGAACAGTCTCACCAAATATAACAAACTATGGAAGTCTAGAAAGCTTCTTTTATACCAGTTATTTATGTATTGAACACAATTTAAGAAAATCTGTATCTATTGCCTCCAGAAGGAGAGTGTAAATGATAAATATAATAAACACAAAATTTAACAATTGATCTGCATGGATTGTGTCCCCTTTCATGTCAGTTTGGACATTTTTTGATCTGCTGTTTTCTTCAAAGTTATTGGATTCATTTTTATATAAATGTATCACACATTCTTGTCCAAGGTTAGGGGGAAGGTTTGGCCCTAACAAACATGTTTAACTCCACTAAATTCTGTATGTACCTGTCCTAAAGCAGAAACCTGTAATTCAGTGGTTATTGTTTGTCTTGGTGTATATTGTACTTGTTGTTGGTTTTCTGTTTTATACATAATCAGGCTGTTTTCTAGTTTGAATTGTTTTACATTTGTCATTTTGGTCCCTTACTATAGCTATGCCTTTCATCACAGGTCAGAAAAAAATTACATAATAAATTTCTAATAAAAAAGTTTACAAGCAGACAAATATAGTACCTAGTTGGTCTAATATCTTTCTCCTTCTCTTGTTCTATCTCACTGATAATGTCCTTCCCTCTAACGGACATAGACACAGGATATTTGGGCTCTGCCCCTCTGTGTTTCTGTTTTTATTTTTGGAGGTTTTGTATCTTTTATCTGTTGTTCAATCTCTTCCAATCTTTGTTGGAGTCCTTTCACTAAATCCATTGTAACCATTTCACCAGACAATGCCTTATTTTGTAACTCTTCTATCTGTAAAAGCAGAAATACACTTTGTTAGTCTAATATGATTTTAAATTTTAGTTTCTTGTGTATAATTCAAGTTCAGTATGACGTCCATTATCACTGAACTAGTAACAAATCTGTTTAGGAGTCCGCTGAAGGACTCCTCTGTTGTCTGTTTTATGGTCGAGTTGTTGTCTCTTTGACTTATCCCCAATTTTATTAAATTCAAATACGTATGAATAATAAATTAGAATAGTAATGTATGTTTATATTCATTGACTTGTACATGTTCTAACTATTGTTCTGATACTTCATATTCAGGAAATCAAGATTTTTTTGCAGTTAATATCCTGATTATTATTATTATTATTAGCTTGTATTAACCTGTTGATAACTATAATATTGAATTGTTTCAAATCCAACAAAACAGAACTGGATATTTTTTTATGGCATATGCCTACTTTTTTCAAATCTCTCATGAAGTATTAAAATACAATATACCTGTGACTCTATGGTCTTAACTTCATTTTCTCTTGCAGACTGATACCTTCTGCCTTGACCAGTGGGTAAAAAGTCACCTAAAATTAACAAAAGTATAAAAATAATGTGTTGATGTTTGGTTGCCAATATGATAACTTTCCACTAGAGTTCAATAGATGTAGATTTTAGCTACAATGCGTCATGTGTAGTCTATTTTTATCTCAAAATGTGCATGTAGCCTTTGCTTGATGCAAATAAACAACAATTCACAATTTTGCAGTGACATTAAGGTTTGTTTGTGATGCATATCATAATTTGAATGAGCTTCTTTTCAAAAATTGTATGCTAACTGATGAATATAGTATCAAAGTTCTGAATCTGAAACCTTGTACATGTTTGATTTCTCATGTGCAAACAAGACAAAATATTCAGATTATCAAAGTCCGGAATATAACTTATTAAATGATTCAATATACATACTGTTTAAAGACAGGACAAATTCTTCATATAGAGTTGCCTTATTCACATAAAAAAAAAACCACAGAATATTTTCAAATCATTAACCCTTTTAAATTATCAATTAAAAATGATATGCAACCAATAAGAATTCACTACACACCAGAAGTCATTTCACCTATCCCATATAATTTAGCATATAACATACCAGGGAAATCTGCACCGATATAGATTGGTTTATTTATACTCTGTCTGACATGTCTTGATGACCTAGGTCTTGGTCTCTCCACTGGTCTCTCTTCCTTCTTTGGAGTTTCTACATAGTCTAAAAAACAAGGTATTAGAGTATTCTATAAGATACTGTGGATTCATTTATTTTCATTGGTACCAAATTTCGTGGATTAAAAAAAACTTTCTTTTTCATTGATATTTGATTTCATGGTCAAAGTCTACAAACAAACCTATATAGAGAATTTGATATTCCTTGAATATTTAAATTTGTAGTTCACTGGTACCCACGAACAATAGTGAATCAACAATACAATTTTTTGTATCAATCTGATGAATTCTGTTCTTTTGAACAAATTCTATAGTTTGTTATTTTGTTATACTGTTTCATCACTGTTCCACGTTAGAAGGATGCTTTGGCAACTTCACACATTTTAACCCTGCTACATTCTATATTTCCCTGTCTCAAAGTTAGGAGCCAGTAGTTGTTGTTTGTTCATGTTTGTCATTGTTTTTATCATAAAATGTTTTGCTATAAATTAAGCCATTTGTTTTCTAAATTGAATTGTTTTGCATTTTCCATGTTGGGGCCTTTTATGGCTGACTAAAGGGTCTGTGTATTTCCATTGTTGAAGGCTGTACGATTGCCAATAATTGCATGCATCAAAATCATGACCAAATTTAATCCTAACATTTTCTGGGATGAGCCCTAGTATGATAAATACCATTGTTCTTGTTGACAGGATCTAACACTGTGACAGATATCAGTTTACTAATGTCCTGGTCTAATTCTGTTATCACCAGCCTCTCCTGCTCATATTCTCTGTCTAATTTATCTACCCTACCATCATCAATGTCATCTTCCTCATCAATTTCGGCCTGAAATTTAATTTTAGTTTATTTCATTAAAAATTATTCCAGATTTAAATTCATTCAGTTCTTTAAACATTAATTATTGTGATTGTTAAAACTAGGGACAAAATCTCATCTTTCTAATCAATTTCAGCCTCAAAAGTATATCATCATACCTGTCAACCTGTGACGATGAAAATGCAGGACAACTTTTTCGAGCTAAATTTCAGTATTTTGGGTACATTTTTCTAATAATTTAAATCAAAGTTACCAAAACATCAATGCATGTTCACTTGGTTAAGTAATTTTAAATCTTATTAATTATTATTTCATTGCACTTTTACAAGATTTTTATAAATTTGTGTAACACAGTCTTATTTTGTTTACTTATTGTGATGATGTAAATCAACCTCATACATCAAATGCTAAGAATTATTTTTCTAATGTAGTTTTTATATGTTATAGTGACTGGCTGTTCAGCCTTCAAACACTCCATCAATTTTGTACACTGAAATTAGATTATAATAAAATATATTTTTCACCCAAAAAACGTAAATATAAGGAATAATTTGGAATGGTGAAAAAATACGAGGAAGTAACTCTTGTTGAAATATGTTTGTGAAACAACAGTGCAATTTATGTACGGCCCAAAGCTAAGGTGATTGGTTTTAATTTACAGTGTGTTTGACACCAAAGCTGTCAAGTGAAGCCATGCACTTAATGGGTCACTTAATTTGACAGTTTACAGCTATAGGAACTTCCTGTTCATGGAAGAATTACGAATTTGCCGGTATTTCAAAGGAATATTACTTATGAAATCAATCTCAAGGCTAAGAAATACGGGTGAAAACTGGTCATTTTCAGAATTCCCGGGTTATTCAATGACCCGGCTGGTGTCCCGGGTGATCCCTCAGAATTGTGAAAATCTGTCACACCCGCAAAATATGGGTCAGTTGACAGGTATGTATCATCAATTTACCAGGCACTAGTCAATTATAGAATCTATTGCATACTGGGTAATAGTTTCAAAAGTATACATCAACACATTTTGATTGGTTAATTAGCCCTAAATGACAGAAATTCAACCAATTGCATTACATTATTTTTCATTCTGGGGTAATAAAAATGAAATAACATTTAGTCCTTTCGATTCTAATGTGGAAAACTCTATCAATCATGGCATTGTTAAGTTTCTAAACATGTATACCATTAATTTGATCAGTAACTTAAGACATTTTTTATTTTTGTGTGTGTATTCATATATTGAAATACCAACACATATATATATGTCACTGTAATTCAAATATAATTTATATCTGTATAAATGAAAATACACAAAGATATCTGTAAATCAAATACACATATAGAATTAATACGAAATTTTCAAAAATGAGTGTTAACCCTGTGGCCAAAAATGTCTATTGAAGATTAGAAGTGCTGAATTACCAGGCTTGTTATGGTCCACACCTCATTGCAAAATAAATGCAGCATCTTTTAGTTTACCTGTTGTCTATTTTCATGCCGTGCTGCCATTTCATCTCTCTGTACTTTTTTTATTTTCTTTACTTTTGTGTGTTTTTCTTCCTTTTCTATAATCTGTTTTTGTTTTTCATTAAACTTTTTAGCTGCTGCTGCAACTCCTATGAAAAGTATTGTTATAAAGGAATGAAGTCCATTTAAAATTATAATCAAACCAGTTGACCAGCAAAACCATAACATATACATGCAATTAAATGAATATTGTTTGGTAGTAAAAGCAGTGGTGAATCCAGAACTTTTCCTAAAGGGAGGGGGGGCGTTGACTGACCTAAGGGGGGCCCGCTCCAGTCATGCTTCAATGATTCCCTATATAATAAACCAATTTTTTCCCATGAAAGGGGGCCCAGGCCCCCCCTGGACCCCCTATTAAAACTGTCAGTAGTTCTTTATGTTCTTAAACTATTTCTTCTGTGTATACATACACCTTGCTTTTTCAATTTCAACCTGTTAGTTCATCAAAATTTAAATGCAGTCGATTTATAAATTATTTGTCTCATTCATAAATTATTTGTAGTAAGATCAATACAGAAACATCTTCACATGCCTAATGCATGTCATGGGTTTCTAAATGATTGCATTGTAAATGAATTTTATAATGAGATTCTTAGGTAATTTCATCATGTTTATAGTGTCTACGCTGTTAACATGGTTACAATATGCATGATGTGTAGTTTGTTGATATTCTTTATAGTGCTTCAATATACAAATGTAGTGTGATTGACAACTAGAAAAGCTACAAATTCTTTAAAATTAGAAGTTAGCTGTGAGCATTTGTCTAAAAGTATTCTCATAACTTTGTGATGATAAACAGCAATAAAAGGCCATTTTTTGCTTCTAGTTCATCAAGTTCATGATAGGTCTTTTAATATTCTGGATTCTTTCAAATCAGTTACATAATCTGATAACATTAACATGATTAAGGTGTTTATAAAACATTGCCTCTAAATATATTTGTGCTTCCATTTTGAAAACTGAAAACACAAATTTAGTATTCCAGATTTCATTTATTGAGCCATTTATTGAGCTTTGATTTTCATGTTTTTTTTTTATTTCAAGCCCAATCAATTGAAAGAGGCATCTAAAGTTTTTTTTTCTTTTTTCTTTATTCAATGAACATGATGAATGAATACATCTGTACAAAGAGTCATATTTATCATGTACTTTCCCAAAACCTAACTTCCTCCATCCTCCTTAAAGAGATATACATGATAAGGGGATAAGTACGCTTTTTTTTTTTACATCTATATATAGAATGAATGTATAATATGTATATGCACTTTAATTTTTGCTGGTATGATGGTATCGTATGTTATTCAAGGCACTTCTTGAAATGTCAAGTGTAACTTTAACTAGACCCTTAGTGTAAATTATCAATAGTTATTACATATATATATTACATACACCTACAAGTCATATTCTTACTCAAGTTACTGGGGGTCTGGATTATGTCCTTCATTTCTTTTATCTTTGGGCCATTCTTTTCTTTTCTTTATAACTTTCCCCATTTTTTTCTATTCTTACATTTTGCACCCATTTTTCTATTTTTTACTTTTCATCCTGTTTTTCTCACTTCTTTATTTTTGGTTGATTTTTTTCTGTACATTAGATCAATTGTTCTGTGTGCTGTAAACTGCTTCTAGACCCTCCTTACTCATGAAACTTTATTTGATTTCATAAAAATTAATCAAAAACATTGACCTCAGATGTTTCTTTTTAAAAAATATCTTATAAACTGGGTCTTAATTTACTTAGTTAAAATAGATATTTTATAAGTTATTAAAAAACAAAATGTAAATATTATAAATTGAAATTCTATATTTCAATAGCCTTGATTTTAATTTGAATTGTTTTACATTGTCTTATCGGGGTCTTTTATAGCTGACTATGCAGTATGGGCTTTGCTCATTGTTGAAGGCCCTACAGTGACCTATAGTTGTTAATGTATGTGTCATTTTGGTCTTTTGTGGATAGTTGTCTCATTGGCAATCATACCACATCTTCTTTTTTATATTGATAGCCATGATAGCCACATACAATTTGTTTGTCAATGGTAACTATACTGGATATGACGTATGGCTAGTATGTACATTAATGATATTGCTAGACGAAATATTTTCATATGCAACCAGTCATGCCAGTGAGAAATATATTTAAATGGGTCAAAGTTACAAAATTATATGTATGTGAATAAATAATTATGATAATGGTATGCATGCTATGAAAGGGAAGAATATATATATATGTATTTGTAGGTACATTTGCATGATTTGTATCAGTATATTTCTTAAATGTGGAATTCCTTGATGTGTTACTTTGCTGCCAGGATATATGGAATATGTTGACATGTATCTGAACACTGTTGATTCATGTGATTCATTTGTTTTTTTCATGGGTACCAATTTTGATGGATTGAAAAAAATCATGTAAATATTATATTTTCCTGTGTACATGGTGTACAACATCATGACATAGTGTATTATTTTGATTTCTTGGCTTTGCCATGTAGTCGATACACAAATTAAATTTCTGTGAACGTCTTTATTTTTGGTTTATACATAAAGAATAATAGATACTTTCATTTTTGATACTGACTATATCATGTGGAATATCTAGACGAGCCCATTAGATCGAGTTGAGATATTCCATATGATAAAGTCAGTATCAAAAACGAAACTACCTTTTATTCTGTTTATCGGTAATTATGACGTCACACAATGTATTGCCTAATATTTTCAGTGATACAGCCAGTACGTTGATACTCAAAAACATAAGGCAGTAAAATCAAAGGGAAAATATATGAATTACCGATAATTAGGCCTATTCACTAAAATCCACAAAATCTGGTACCCCAAGAATAATAAAATGAGTCCACAACGTTATATTATGTCAGTGAATTATTATTATATAGAATACTGTGATGGGACCTTTAATTCAGCATACCTGACTACTTGCTACTAACAAATAAACACATATATACTTCAGCTGTTTAAAATTATATAGCATTTGTCATTTCAATCAGAAATGTTATAATTTACTGGATGTTTAAAACCTAATTAGTTGACAGTAAGCCAACAAAATCATGCTTAGAGTGCCTTTATTTTATGTGTTCTTGGATTTTATTCATACGATCTTACAATAACAGTATTTTACATGTGATACCCTTCTGTTCTTGGTGTTGAACATTCTGTTCTCTAATTTTTGTGCTATTTTCATATTTCCTGACTGGTGTGAAAAAAATGTTTCTCTGCTCTAGTGAAATATCTGTTCTCGGCAAATGATTAGTCGAAATTTTATTATGACGTTAAAATGTTTGTTTCTTCTGAATTTTCCTATTGTGACGTCATAAAAAAAGGCAACCATGCCAGATGACGTTCCACATAAAGAACACAAATTTCTATAAATCTTTGAAAAAGGAGGATAAAAATCATCAGAGAAACAGATTACGACACTATAACTTGTGTATTACAATATTTCTCAACTCTCTACTGTTAAATTTTAATTATTTAAAAAACTCAGCAAGCCTAACACTTTAAATAATAAAAATTCAACTGTCTTGAGTGGAGAAATATCGTAATACACTTGTTGCAGTGTAGGAATATATTTTACACACTCTCTGGTATCAATCTAAACTTATTCAAATATCAAATATAAAAAAAATTTATAATGTGATCTTTTATATTTTTACTACATGTATAAAACCCATCCCTTAATATAGTAATTTTAGATAAAAACATCCAAGACATATCTGAATTTACAGTAACCACTTCTTAAATCTATTCATATCTCGAGTTTCAATACACAAATATTTCTTAGTTTCTTATTACCTTCCTTAGCCTTCTTCTCCGCTGCCTGTGCAGATTTGGCTCTTGGCCAGAGAACGGGGATGTTCTTAGATTTACCACTCCCTTGTCTATTCAGTGTGCTCTTCTTTCCACCAACCTCACTCCCCTGCCTGGAGAATGGACCCTTCTGTCCTGTTTGAGAATTGTCACATTTCTTTTTTTCTGGAACATCAGAATCGGCAGGTTTGTCTGTAGGTTTCGTCTTCCTTCTTGCTGGGCTGCTGGCTGGTCTCCTAGCTGGAGAATTGGACCTTTTTCTGAGAGTTTTGACTTTTTCATCATTTTGGACTGGTTTGTTGTCTTTATCTGTAATTTTAAGGTTCTCAATATTTTGAACAGGAGAATTCACACTTTTTCTCGCAACAGACATTGTATTTGATAGATTTGATTCAATTTTTGGGTCTTTCAGATTTGCTTTTTCTTTTTTCAATCTCTCTGCCATGCCATCATCAAGCGAAGCTCTCAATGCGTCAGAAGAATACAAACTTTTCGACGCAGAGCTTGCAAAACTTCTGGACCTTCTTAAATTAGTCCTGGACTGATCCATGTTACTTAAACGCTCTTCAAATGTCATACTTCTTTTGAAATCATGATCTGTATGCCCTAAAGTTTTAGACTGTCTATTCTCATTTTCTATATTTAAAACATTTTTGAAATCCAGACTAGATGAAAGATTTTTGGTTGGTCTTACTTCCAATGAGGTTTCTGTTTTTTTCAATTCTTTTATACCTCTGAGAATTTTATTCAATGCACCAAATGCCGTGATTCCTATTTCATTCAGTTGTAATGCTGTTAGCTGAGAAACCTCGTCCATATCCATTTCATTTTCGGCAAACATTTTTAAATACTTTTCCTCTTCCATAAGTCCTAAGCTTTGAATCCAATCTTTCACATGAGGATCACATTTAGAAATTGTTTGCTCTCTATTTGAATTGTTTGATTCATTTTGACTAGGCACCACATTATCTAATGAACCTGATGTTGGTGCTAGGTCTGATCTTTGGTTGCTAGGTAACTGATCAGGCCTTTGGTTGCTAGGCATTGATAATATTTTAAAAACTTCATTATCTCTGCACCTTTCTAATGCTTGCGAAGGTTTAATATTAGTCTGTTTTAGTTTTGTACTTGGAGGCTTCCCTCTAAGTAGCCCATCATTTAGTAATTTCTCTGCATTTTGATTAGTTAAATTTCTCATATTTTGTACATCATCAAATTTGTTATGCTTTGATTTGTCTACACTTTTTAAAGCTGACTGAAGTTTCACAGGAGTTTCATTTGAAATTTTTGAAGAATTTTTATTTGAATCAATATTTGATTTTAAATCTGAGTGTGTTTTAGGTGTACTATGCTTTCGATGAATAACACCTACACTAGCTTTTTCTAAAACTTTGTTCTTCAAAATTGAAACCTTTTCAGCCTCAATTTCAGAATTTGAATCTGCTTTCAAGCCATTGGTTGTTTTTGCCACATGGTCTTTCTGGTTTCCATGTTTACCTTTGTTGTCCATGCTTTCATCATTAGCACTATCCCCATGTTTGTTATGGATAGGAACTCCTGCAGATTTTGCAACCAGTTCATTCTGGTTTTCACTTAGCTTTGAATTGACTTTATCTTTTTCATTTTCTTTTTGATTAGCTTCATATTGTTTATTTCTCCTCTGTCGTCTTTTGTTTACTCTTGATTCTGGCACATTTTTCTCTGATTCTTCTAAATCATTTGCGGTCCTATATGAATGTAATTTACCGGACCCCCCACGCTGCCAAATGGATCCTCCTATTTCTTTTCTAATAAAGAAAAAAGAAATGCAAAGCATAACATTAAAATAGAGAATCTTAACATCAAATATTTTAATAGAAATAAGAAGACATGGTATGAGTGGCAATAAGAGAGGGGGTAGAAGAGGTCCTGATCATGAAATCCCGAGGTTAAAAACACAAAATCCTGAGGTCCCAAATTTAAATTAATTTAAATCCCAACATCCCAAAATTCTAAAAAAGAATTCCTGGATCCTGAGAGGGTCAATCCCCAAACCCGAGCTAAAAGACACGATCCGGGAGCCCCGATTAAGGTCCTATCCCTCCTCATGAGACAACTCTCCATCCAAGTTACAATGTAAAAAAAAGTAAACAATTATAGGTCAAAGCACAACCTTCAACACAGAGCAATGGCTCACACCAACCAGCAAGTTGTGTCTGGTTAATTTTATGTCAACAACTTTACACTTAACACTATTATATTCATGTATGTGTATTAAGTAAAGGTATTTTTAAATAGACATTGATACATATCATGTAAGAAAAGAACTTGTACCGTCTTTTGGTATGTATAACGCGCACATTTATACCCTATGTCATGTTTCTTGTAAGAGGGGTGCGTGTTATACACGACTACAAACAATTTCTTAGTCTTTTTTTCAGGTCCAAACTCCGACAAAGAAATTTCCAAGTGAAGTGAAGAGTACGGAATATTTTTGCTAAAACCTAGATTGTTTTTATGTTTTACATGTTATAATTGTAATATGTATCGTATTGTTCTTGATTTGTCATGTTTTATTCAAATAAAATACATTCTATATCTTTGTTGATACGTTTATTGTGTAAATTTGTCCATCTGTTTCGCAATCCGGAAATTTGCCAAGTCTTAATAAAGACACAATAAAGCTTTTTCTGTCGATTAAATTAGCCTCTGTGTTCCTTGTTGTCATAACTTACTGTTTTTGTATGTGTTCATCATAGGGAGTTGAAGAAAAGTGTATGAAAATTGAATAAACCACGCTCGTTTTGAAAATATAAACCGCCATTTTTTCTAATGTATTGATCAGGTGATTGCAAGTCATGTGGGTCAGTCATGTGACTTAATACAAAGTATTGTAAAGTGATGATTTACTCTATGAGAAGTTTATTTTCATAAATACGTTTTTACTTTGTAACTTTTATACTTTTAAACAACTGTTTAAAAACTGTTCAAGAATTAATGATTGAAAACATGATAATCCCATAATTGTCACGTGAACGAATTTAATTAGGAACAAGGTCAACTTGTCACTGAATTGTTTTGACATCGATTAGACTTGTTGATTGAGGTGTGATAATCCGGATTAACAGCTAGAATCATCAAACAAAAAATGAAAACAATGAGATTTTAACAATTTATTACAGTACTAATGACATTAATTATAATTATTAGACTGATTCGTAATTATTAAATTGTTTGAATCAGAACAATAATTTGGACATTTAATCTTGTCCTTGATACTCAAACCATTTATTAAATTTGGATTAAAATATTTATCTCAATCTAATAAAATTCTTATTCATTTGTTAGAAGACTTTTAATTTCATATAAATTAAGTATTCCGTACGGAATTCTCCGACATTGGTGTTTATTTAAAAAACTTCCTGTTTACCGAAAACTTCCGGTTTGCCGATTTTGGAGCTGTAACTTTTCCGAAAATGTCTAGGAGTATTATACGAACAAGAAACTTTTTTTCTCTCGTTTCTTGGACCAGAAAGGGGGTGCGCACAATACATCAATGCGCGCTATACATACCAAAAGACGGTAAGCAGAGAATCAGAATTCAGATTTTAATGTGTATTCCAGAACCAATTAATGACTTTATTGTTATATAGGACACTTTCGAGTTATGTTCTTCTCCAGAAAAGTTCCTCAATTGTGTGTGCCTGTGTGATGTTATTTACCAGATAGAGAGGATAGCTTGTATCCCTGCTCTATCAATAGTGTGTGCCTGTGTGATGTTATTTACCAGATAGAGAGGATAGCTTGTATCCCTGCTCTATCAATTTTCACCAAGCTCTTTGTGATTGTCATTATGTAGGATAAACTAGAAATAATATTTGTTCTGAATGTACTTAATCATAATTCCTGAATGCTAGCAGTATTGAATATCAATTATACGAATTTAATTTCCAAATAATTCCTGCAGTACAATGAATAGCGTTCTCATTCTTTCAACTAATCGTTCAACATCAACGAAGAAACTGACAAGACAACACCTCTAAACGCACTAATGATGTTCAGTAAAACAAAAGTTTTTGACAGAATTGCAGAAAACTTGAAAGTTGAAAGTCTATTGTGTCAGCTTTACTTATAAAAGTGCCAAAAATGAGGGGAAAAAATAATCTATTTAATGTTGAAATGCAATAATAATAAACAAATTGATAAATAATGTCTTTCCAATAGAAAATCATGTAAACACAAGAATACAAAACCTGTCATTACTTAATAATACTGCAAAGCACTAATACTTTTCTTGAAAGGTTTAACTTAATCTTACCTTAATAGACCTCTAACACTAGTGTCATTGTCATGTTTGTATCGTTGATGTAGGATGAGAGCATCCTCTAGGGCCTCTACTTCAGCATGCAACTTCTTACTTTCTTTTTTCAACTGGAATAACCTGAAGAAAATTACAAATGCATACAACTTTTCTCAACTTCTATACAATCTAAAAACAAAAATAAAATTCTCAAATGTTGAATCCATTGAAGACCTAAAATAGTAATGGTACTGCTAAGTATATCCTCCACATGTAATTTTAAGTACTGTAAATTCAGAAATTATTGTGAGGTTTTTATTATTGCGAAAAATGCGACAGAGTTGAAAACGCAATAATTTAAACTCGCATTTTGTATGATTTTATATAAATTAAACAGGATTTTTCTCAAAATCTTAAAAATTAAAATCGCATTTCAGTCTAAAATAACAAAATCGCAATAATAAATGCACGCAATAATTTCTGAATTTAAGGTATCAGAAAACAGGCAGTATGTGTCTGATGAGATGCTGACCAACTATGAAGTCATTCCTTTCATGCTTTTATGTAGATTCTGTGAAAAAAGTGATGGAAATATTTGATGGACAAACCTTTAACCCTGCCACATTCTGTATGTGCCTGAGCCTTTTATTGCTGCATACATGTACATTGTAGTTTCTTTGTTTAAGTTTCTTATCTTTGCTTATATCCACTACATTTGAACTTTGTTTAATAATTGTCTTCTCATTGGCAATCATACATGTACCAAACTTCTTTATTTTTATATAAATAATCATCAGCAACTTAAAATATTCAAATTTTTGTTCAACCATCTGCCTTAAAACTTTCAATATATGTATGTTTTTAAAATAAACAGAATGTAAACGATACAAACAGCAATACATAATATTATAGAGGCCATAACACTTCAAAATTTTTCACTGAGGTGGAGTGGGGGTTCAAATTATGTTCAGGAGACAAATTTTAACATGTTTAATAAACATTTCAAAAAGAAAACATTTAGAAAATTTAACCCTGCTGCATTTTAGGACCTGTCCCAGGTCAGGAACCTCTGGCCTTAAATACTTGTGTATGTTTTTTTTTAGTTCTGACATTTATAGGTTTTAGACTTTGGTGTGACATCCATTTTCATTGAACTAGTACACATTTTCTGCATTTTGATCAGGTTGTTGTCTCTTTGACATATTCCCCATTTCCATTCTCAACTTAATTCTTCAGAAAACTGAGATATAAAAATGAATAAGTTTAAGGTTTAATATTGTTAAAGCAATAATAATTTACTAAGTTTTAAATGTACTTACTTCTTGTCATTTTTGTGTTTTATAGTTGCCATCCTATTTCAATTTTCTAATCTGTAAATAAAATGAAATGTTAAATAAGGAAAGATGGAGTAAACATATTCAAAATGTAGTGATGGTGTTTTAAGCATATTCAAGGTGGCAGCTATTTACTTTGCCAAAGATTTATAATACATAAAGTTTAGTGCATATATGTAATGGTATTTGTGGTATATAATATATATCCCAATGAAAAATAAAGAATGTGGCATTATTCTCTTTTTGTTCCACATTTGTCACGGTAAGGTATTTGAGTGCTTACTATATAATACAGTATAGGTTTTGCTCATTGTTAAAGGTTGCACTGTAATCTATATAAAGTAGCTTACTTACAATTTTTTAATAGTGACACACGTTGTTGTTTCATTGACAATCAGCTGTTGACAATCATACATATTACTGTTGCTCCTTTTTTTCATGTTTATGCAAGGGGTAAACATGAATAATTCAAATCTACAATCTATTTATTTTTTTTCGAGGTGGGCTTCTTTTTTCTTTTGTAAATCAACAACAGAAAATACCATCATGTACAAATAAACTCATCAAAGATACCAGGATTTAATCTTTGTACGTCAGACTACAATCGTCTACAAAAAGATATATTTATGATGCGCTAAAAACAGGTAAAATAATGTATGACCATTGTGTGAGTGACTGTAAACAAATAAAAAAAGAAAAATCAATATACAAATATGAGTGGGGTTTGAGCAGGATCAAAATTATGGATAATATTGTCAACATTCTATGTGTTCATGGTCCCAGGTTGATGAGAGATAAGTTGTCAGCGCCTGATTAAATTGGGGTTTGAGCAGGATTAAAATTATGGATAATATTGTCAACATTCTATGTATTCATGGTCCCAGGTTGATGAGAGAAAATGTTGTCAGCGCCTGATTCAGTGATGTTTCCTGTGTGTTTGTTTCCCTTCTCAGAATGTCATTGTGTAGAATGATCTATTGATTGGCGATTGATTTACATAAGCCCAAAATGCTTCATCACAGCTTGTTAAATCTGTGGTGGTATTCAAATATATACATTGTGGCTTCACAATACGGACTAGATGGCTTAATACAAGGATTTGAGAAACAAGATGTTTCCACCATGGGACTGGTTCAGCCTTGATCATTTTGCAATGTACAACTTTGGCCATGTAACAAAAAATAGAGATTTCATTACTGCCAAGTCTCACACATTTCACATGAGACTCACACATTTTCATGCTTATTTGGTGGCATTTTCCTTGAATCCGGGTCTGTTTTAGCCCAATCACGTTCGCGCCCATTCACGTTCGCGCCCTTTCACTTCGCACCCTACACATTCGCATCCAACACATTCGTGCCCAATTTTTATGGGTATTATTTATATAATTTGGAATCAAGTTTTGGTAAGTGTATTGCTATAAATATTTTTTTTTCATTGTTTCTACATATAGTGAGATTCTGACAACGTTTTTTAATGTGTTGAATAAATCTTAAAGTTCATGTGGACCCTTAGGCTAAAATGGCCGTATTTTCACCTCAAAATTTACTCTGAGTACAGACAAATCTGTGCATCTGGAAAAGTTTTAAGGCATAGCATGCCCTACATAAATGGAATTCAAATGCATTGTATGATTTTGAAAATTTATAACTTAGCTGGATTTTGCTGTGCATTTTTATTCGTCCCTGTAGAAGATGATAACAATATTAACACAGTTGAATTGTCCTTGATATGGTCCACTCAGGTAAAAATTGGGCGTGAACGTGTAGGGTGCGAAACAGACTTTGAGGGCGAACATGTGAGGTGCGAACATGTAGGGTGCGAAACAGACTTTGAGGGCGAACATGTAGGGTGCGCAAAGTGTATTGGGTGATAACGGACCGGATACCTTTTCCTTTGATCTGTTGTTTTAATCTCTTTGATCTTTACAATTTTTGCCTACTCTCATGCATTTGCTTCCTGAAAACCTGACAGCCCTGAAATTTTGTTACATATTTGCATTCACTAATGTACCCTTTATATCCTAATTTCATAACGTTTCATAAATATAAGAGTTTAAAAACACTTGCATGCACAGGCACTTGTTTCTATCCATTGGAAGACACACTATGATATCAACGTACATTTACGAGCATGTAAATGTACGTTGATAGTGGGTCTTCCAACAGTCCAATTGATAGAAACAAGTGTCTGTGATTGCATGTGTAAATCAAGAAATTGAATCAGCTGAGTCTGAGACTGCAAGATCATGCATGAAATATGTCCTCAGAAATAGGTCGTAATTTTGATATCAGAAAAAGCTCTTAAATGGATTTTTGGGAGGTGTAGGAGTGTGATATAGAATTCAATAAACAAAAGAACCTGTTATTTGCAGGCATCGTTGGTTTGTTAGTAGTTATAAAGAGACAATGACAAAGTTGTGTACATTCGAGACGACGAACTCTTCAATATTGAAAACCACCAAAATATATCGTTAAAGCGACATCTCGCGACAAAAATTCAACAGCAAGTCCAACAACTCTATATTTCCCGCGTTTTCTACTAGACATTAGAGAGTCATTAGACATTAGACATTATTTTATTAAACCAATCATGGGCCCTTGTCGGGCAAGATACAAAAACATCAACTAGATTGAAGATTTCTGATTTTCTTGTTTTCTTCTATATTTTCTGTTACAACTTTTACACTCATTCAACGATGAAAACCATCCTTCTGTGTTCGTTATGTGCAATGAAGATTTGAAGTTTGAAAATTAAAAACCAAATATATATCATTACACTTTTGGATAACAAAAATTGAAAACCATTATAAAAAATTACTAAACGTTCTGTTTCTCTTGTAGAAAAAAATATGGTAGGTAGGTAAAGACAAATGGTTTTTTTTTAATATTTATATCATACATAAAATATTAAGAAATATTTTCTGTATTTAAACGGTAACGCCGGGACAAAGCCATAAAATCCAAACTGAAAAAATCTGGACCGGCTCAGTTAACAGCTCACAGACCAAAAAAATCGGACATTTAATATCGATCGGATCAAAATTGTTAAGTTTTCTTTTTAGAGTACATGCAGTTGATGCTTTAATTGAGATTACAAAATACGATTGGGCGACAAATGTAGCCTTTTGAAAGATACATGCAGACTTTAGAAAAGTTGATTTTTATACGAAACCTTGCTAGAATTGGTGTGAAGAACTATTATTAGGACTGTCGACATAATTTGTTAGTAACAAACAAATATAGGTTCCCGTCTCGGGGGGGGGGGGGGGGGAGGGGTACTTCAATACTTATTGATAGGGGTGAGGCTGGGGTTCTGTACCCTTACCTTTACCTTTTTAATATATTTTCTTTTTTTTTTTTAAATGTATACCTTAATTTCATATATTACGTAGGTAAAAATGTAACTTTTTCCCTTATTGTTTGGGTTCCATGTAGAGTGTAATGGTCTGTAATTAAAGAGTGGAATATCAAAGTGTAAAAAGAGAAGAATTGGTTGCGATGATTAAAACAACCAGGAACACCTAGAAAAATGACAGCGGCGAGCCTGACGAAGAAGTTATAGGAACGTAATTGGCCTAATCATATATTCCTAATAGTTCGTTCCCGATCTATTAGATAAACAGATAGATACTTTATTCTAAACTAAATACAAGTTTACAGAGAAACATGTATATTTAAGAGCTTGAAAACTGAGGTGACCTATTCCAGCGACACGTCCCATCACCTTAATTGTATATAGGAAGTGCCCCTCCCCCGAAAGTTCCCGTAGCTTTTCATACACAATTTGTACTTATCGCCCTTGCATATCAATCGTGCACTTATAAACAATACTTGTCTCGTCACAGCGTAGACTTATTTTACTTCCTTTGGGGCTAACAAAAAATATGGAATGCTGGCATATGAAGAATATAAATAATTGCAAATAGAATAAAGAAATGAAAAGAAAAGAAAAATGACAAAGATTTAAATACAACAAGAGTTCACACGCTGAACGCCTTCTTTACTAACCATTGATATTATTTTGATAGTCCTAAATATAAAAATTTATTACAACTGTCACTTAAACTTAATATTAACCATGAAAACTAAACATTGACCAATGAACCATGAAAATGGGGTCAAGGTTAGATGAAATATGCCAGGTAGGCATGTACAGCTAACAATTCTTCCATACAAATATAGTTGACAGTTTAAAAAAAACATTACCAAAACACAATAACTTAACACTGACCAATGAACCGTGAAAATGAGGTCACGGTCAATTAAAATCGGCGCGACTGACATATAGATCATAAAATATTGTCATATACCAAATATAGTTGACCTATTGCATATAGTATTAGAAAAAAAGGGCGAAACTCTAAAACTTAACTTTGACCACTGAACCATGAAATGAGGTCAAGGTCAGATGACACCAGCCAGCTAGACGGACACACCTAACAATCATTCCATACATCAAATATAGTAGACCTATTGCATACAGTATAAGAAAAACAGACCAAAACACAACCAGATGCTCCGCAGGGCGCAGCTTTATACGACCGCAGAGGTTGAACCCTGAACGGTTGGGGCAAGTATGGACACAACATTCAAGCTTGATTCAGCTCTAAATTTGGATTGTGATTAAATAGTTGACACAGCATAGGTTTCGGACACAGAATGAATGTGGTCTAATGAACTGAAAATATTTTTTTTGCCTTTGAGCAATTCACTATGCTGTTGAATATTAATCCTCTCAAAAAAATGTTTAAAGAAATTATCTTTTTATTTATGAAATCTGAAATGAGAAAAATTTAACCCCCCTCCCTCCATTTTTTTTTCACATCCCCCTTTCCCTTTTTCCAAAACTGATCTCAATTCAAATTTCTAATGGAGTTTGCAACAATAACTACTCATTTAAATACATCATAAAATATTAAAATGTAACAAGAGGTGTTTGTTATCACTGAATGATAAAGATTGTTTAAATTTATCAGTTGGTAGTAAAAGTGAATATACACTGTATATTGTATAAAACAATGATTTAAGTTGATTCAACTATTATTCTGGACAAAGAAAGATAACTCCAATCAATTGAAAACTTCTTGCTATTGCACAATACTGTGCAATTAGATATTTCTTGCTATTGCGCAATACTGTGCAATTGAAAATATTTGCTATTGCACAATACTGTGCAATTGAAGATTTCTTGCTATTGCGCAATACTGTGCAATTGAAAATTTCTTGCTATTGCACAATACTGTGCAATTGAAGATTTCTTGCTATTGCTGAATACTGTGCAATTGAAAATTTCTTGCTATTGCACAATATTTAATATAATAATTTTGGATCCTGATTTGAACCAACTTGAAAACTGGGCCCATAATCAAAAATCTAAGTACATGTTACGATTCAGCATATCAAAAAAGCCCAAGAATTCAATTTTTGTTAAAATTAAACTTAGTTTAATTTTGGACCCTAATGTAGTCCAATTTGAAAACGGGACTAAAAATTAAGAATGTAGCTACATACACAGTTAGATTTGGCATATCAAAGAACCCCAATTATTCAATTTTTGATGAAATCAAACAAAGTTTAATTTTGGACCCCGATGTGAACCAACTTGAAAACTGGGCCAATAATCAAAAATCTAAGTACATTTTTAGATTCAGCATATCAAAGAACCCCAAGGATTCAATTTTTGTTAAAATCAAACTAAGTTTAATTTTGGACCCTTTGGACCTTAATGTTGACCAATTTGAAAACGGGACAAAAATTAAGAATCTACATACACAGTTAGATTCGGCATATCAAAGAACCCCAATTATTCAATATTTGATGAAATCAAACAAAGTTCAATTTTGGACCCTTTGGGCCCCTTATTTCTAAACTGTTGGGACCAAAACTCCCAAAATCAAACCCAACCTTTCTTTAGTGGTCATAACCCTTGTGTTTAAATTTCATATATTTCTATTTACTTATACTAAAGTTATGGTGCGAAAACCAAGAATAATGCTTATTTGGGCCCTTTTTTGGCCCCTAATTCCTAAACTGTTTGAACTAAAACTCCAAAAATCAATCCCAACCTTCCTTTTGTGGTCATAAACCTTGTGTCAAATTTCATAGATTTCTATTAACTTAAACTAAAGATATAGTGCGAAAACCAAGAAAATGCTTATTTGGGCCCTTTTGGGCCCCTAATTCCTAAAATGTTGGGACCAAAACTCCCAAAATCAATCCCAACCTTCCTTTTGTGGTCATAAACCTTGTGTTAAAATTTCATAGATTTCTATTCACTTTTACTAAAATTAGAGTGCGAAAACTAAAAGTATTCGAACGACGACGACGACGACGACGACGCCAACGTGGTACCAATATACGACCAAAAAATTTTCAATTTTTGCGGTCGTATAAAAACGTAACTATAACCACTGAACCATGAAAATGAGGTCAAGGTCAGATGACACCTGCTAGTTGGACATGTACACCTAAAAGTCCGTCCATACAGCAAATTTTCTAGCTAGACCTATTGCTTATAGAATCTGAGATATGGACTTGACCAGCAAAACTTAACCTTGTTCACTGATCCATAAAATGAGGTGGAGGTCAAGTGAAAACTGTCTCTCGGGTAGGAGAACATTGCAAGGTATGCACAAACCAAATATATTTATCCTATTACTTATCTTAACTTTTTTTCAAGTGGTCACTGAACCATGAAAATGAAGTCAAGGACATCGGACATGTGACTGACGGAAACTTCGTAACATGAGGCATCCATATACAAAATACGAAGCATCCAGGTCTTCCATCTTCTAAAGTATAAAGCTTTTAAGAAATTAGCTAACTGCCGCCGCCGCCGCCGCCGCCAGATCACAATCCCTATGTCGAGCTTTCTGTGACAAAAGTCGCAGGCTCGACAAAAATGAAGATCCCCACCCTGACCCTCTTATAAGGCATAAAAATATTGATTAAATTGTATCCGTTTTAAACAAAAGTCACATTTTCATAATTACTTAAAAAGTCAGTTAAAACCAAACTAAACCAGATATATTACACAAAATATATGCATGAGCTCTTTGGTAGTTTTTAATAATGCGGTAAATTCCAGGAACTGAACGCTTAAAATGTGATTTGTAAAGAAAGAGAAAAACAAGGTTAAACAACAATAAATAAAGTACACATACATAAAGATATTTTACATACTTTTAGTTTACAACTGACATAGTTTCATAAGTATGAAACATCTGTTAAAACACGTTATTCATGTGTTGAAATGTTGTACAAGTATTTATAAATATCTGCTAATGTTTACGGATTATTTTAGGTGGATAACTTACTTTATTGAAAGAAGTTGTAATAAACACTTGCATAGAAATCAGTGGCGAATCTAGAACTGTTTGTAGAAGAGGGGCGCTGACAGACACAAAAGGGGGCCCCGGGACCCACAGGAGCCGCCTATGGAAATTTAGGTTTAAGATCGAGAGACTGTACAGTGTTATAGTAATATTTTTGTTAAAAATACTGTCCTTGAATTTAATTCATTATTTTTGCCACGTATACGTGCAATCTAAAAATTCGTCAAGTGCATGAGCAGTGGCGGATGCAGAAATTTTCATAAGAGATGGCCCATTGACTGCCTTAGAGGAAGGCCGCTCCAATCATGCTTCAGTGACTCCCTAGTGGTGGATCCAGAAAATGTTCATGAGTGGGGGCCCACTGACTGGCTAAGAGAGGGCCATCTTCAGTCATACTTCAGTGATTCCCTATATAAGCAACCATTTTTTTCTCAGAAAAGGGGGACCCGGGCCACCCCCTAAATCCGCCTCTGCTCCCTGTATATAATCAACCAAATGTTTCACATAAAAGCTGGCGGATTCCTCCTAAATCTGCCTCTGATGAATATTATGAGTCGTGTCCGTTGTCCTGTACTTGAACTGTGTGGTATGGTGATCGTAAAGTGTGCGTGTATGACAATTTTACTCGAGTCGTTAATTCAAATTAAATATTAAAAAAAGGATAAAAAAAATCAAATACATACATCAAAAGTCATTGTAATAAATTACTTTGCTCTTCGTGGGCTCTTTAATTGGAACAAAAATATATTATCTTATCTTTTCATATTGCTTTAACATAACAAAAACCTTTGAGGAGACCGTAGGTGGTCTGTTGTAATGCTTAACTTCTGTCCATACCCATGCCAATATACCGTAAACAGTGGCAGTCAAATTTTCCCGAACCTCTATTACAGAACCTACCTATTTCATACATTGTGAATTTGTTCTCGTCCTGAATATGCATGAAATATTTGTCACGGGACGTTAAGCAACCAGTAATCATGCAATCAATTTGCATATGATTTTAGGATATTTTTAAAAAGCTATGACATGTATGTTTTGTCTGTTCTAACTGTTTCAGAGGCGGATTTAGGGGGGCCCAGGGGGCCCGTGCCCCCCTTTTTGGGAAGAAATTTGGTTACTTATATAGGGAATCACTGATGCGTGACTGGAGCGGGCCCCCCTTTAGGTCAGTCAGTGGGCCCCCTCTTATGAAAATTTCTGGATCCGCCACTGTGTTTGGCAAAGTAGATTTCACGGATCTAGCTTGAATCTAATTCGATATCTACTAGCTTGACAAATAGCCGATAACTTCTTCCAATTCTGTCTATACTTTGTCGGTTCGAAATACGCACAGTATTTACTTTCCTACAATTAGCTTGTAATACAATTGTTTAGAACATTTTATTATAGATCAAATTCCAGTGGCGGAACCAAAAAGGGGGGGGGGGGGGGCGGAACCACCCTTTTTTTTGGACTATCTATGCATATGAACGCGGACATGTGGTATGACCCCCTCCCTTTGTCCTGGGTAAGGAACCCACCTTTTTAAAATGGCTGGATCCGCCCCTAGATTCAATACGTTTCTTGATTATATTTACACTGGATACGTATTGGCGGTCTGATCGTATTCAATGGCGGCTTTTTGAATTCTTTGTGTTCAAGAGAGATATATCATACATCATCGTATAATGATAATAATAACTCATGACACTCTAAATGATATAATATTGTAAAGAGCAAGATGAATTTCTTCTAAAGACAAATTGACTGCCCCATATATTCAGTATCCCAACAACACAAAATAAACAGACATATTAATATATAACTATAGGCTCTAAAGAGCCTGTGTCGCTCACCTTGGTCTATGCGCATATCATAAACAAAGGACACAGATTGATTCATGACAAAACTGTGTTTTGGTGATGGTGATGTGTTTGTAGATCTTACCCTACTGAGCATTCTTGCTGCTTACAATTATCTCTATCTAATGAACCTATGAATCTATCCGAGAAATTAAAATATTTTGTAAAAATTTACAAAATTTATGAAAATTGTTAAAAATTGACTATAAAGGGCAATAACCCCTTAAGGGGTCAATTGACCATTTTGATCATGTTGACTTATTTGTAGATCTTATTTTGCTGAACATTAATGCTGTTCACAGTTTACCTCTATCTATAATAATATTCAAGATAATTACCAAAAAACGGCAAAATTTTCTTAAAATTACCAATTTAGGGGCAGCAACCAAACAACGGGTTCTCCGATTCATCTGAAAATTTCAAAGCAGATAGATGTTGACCTGATAAACAATTTAATCCATGTCAGATTTGCTCTAAATGCTTTGGTTTCAGAGATATAAGCCAAAATCTACATTTTACCCCGATGTTCTATTTTAAGCCATGGTGGCCATCTTGGTTGGTTGCCCGGGTCACCGGACAAATTTTTTAAACTAGATACCCCAATGATGATTGTGGCCAAGATTGGTTTAATTTGACCCAGAAGTCACTGGAGTTTCAGAGAAGATTTTTGTAAAAGTTAACGACGACGGACGCAAAGTGATGAGAAAATCTCACTTGGCCCTATGGGCCAGGTGAGCTAAAATGAAGATGTGTTATGATTGCCAATGTGACAACTCTCTACAAGAGACCAAAATGACAGATATTTTAACAACTATAGGTCACCGTACGGTAAAAAGGCCGATGCGAATTAAAGAGTTTTTTTAAAAGGGGCCCACCGTAATTCAAAGTATAAAAACCGAACACCTTGACAACTCACCACGGGCATGTTGTTGACCAAAAAGGAAGTCGTTCTTGTTTTAATAGTTTTTGAGAAAGTATAATGAAAATTTGTCCTATCTGGCGTTAAAATAGTTCTCTGTAGTCGGCTTATCAAGACACACGGAAGACAACGTTTTCTTCAAACTATATGAAGAGCTGATTTGTATTTTTTCCCCCTTTTTGTACAATGTATTTTCTCAAGGATAAGGTTTTATCATATCTCACCAAGACATATAAGCTTTTAAGCCTCATTCAGTTTTAATTTTAAATTTACACTGCAATGTTGAAAAATGTTCGAAGTGCACTAAAAAAAATATTCCGCCTGCATGAACACATCATTGATTTTACGCGGAGACTTCGAGATTCAACATTAACATATAACCATATCTATTGTGCCAACTGTGGGCTTGATTTTAGTCTCGAGATGAAGAACAGCAATAAAATTTTACTGTTTATTTGCCGATTGTTTGCGTTTTTTGATGTGCATGTACTAAATTTGTGTCATGGATACCCTATAATATCTGTCCATTAATATAAGAGATTTTTGTCGTTGTATGCGAGCTGGGAACAGTATGTCCTGGTATTGTTGTCTCTCGACTTCAACATCTCTTAAGGTTGTTAGCAGTGGCGGATCCAGAGCTTTATGTACAAAAAGGGGGGCGCTGACTGACCTAAGAAGGGGGCGGGGGCCACTACAGTCATGCTTCAGCGATTCCGTATATAATCAAATTTTTCCCACAAAAGGGGCGGAGGGGCCTGGACCCCATGCATCCGCCTATGGTTAGTTCATATTCTTGTACTTATTTCCTATTTCAGCTGCAGACCCAGAAGTATTCACAAGGGGGAGGGCCTTCCATAAGAGTGGGTAACCCCTAGTGCTTCCCTTAATAATCAACCAATTTATTTTATCACAAAACTTGTGGGCCCTGTCCACCCCCCAAAAACAAAAACATCCGCCTCTGCATTTTTCCATACTTCTCACGTGACATCGGTAAGCTAAAAATGAAACCAATCGTCATTCAACTTTTTTAAGCCAGTCAAGGTCGCAAAACACTTCCATCATCAATTCAACTTTTTAAATATGTAGTCTGAATCCATGATGATCTGGCGGGGGTTTACAGAAATGTGCAGAATAAATTGCCAATCATAGAGAAAATAGGGCCGAAATAATGAATAGAGAATAACAGGGTACTGTAATATCAGTCATAGAGATTAGAGGGGGGAGGAATAATAACAATAGGAAATGAAGGGCTGCCAACCAGACCCTCACAATTCGGCACTGTAGTATAGTAAGTCTTAAGCTATAGTGTATCCCAATAGGTAAGCAATTGTGTATGTACAGAGACATATAATACAATTGTATAATATGTCTCTGGTATGTATAATAAAACCACTGATCCGTGTAATGTCTTAATAATATAAATGTAATAAACCAAACAAACAAGATGTTTATAAAAAGTTATACAATTTATTAAATACCTAAGCTTGCATGAAGTGATTAAAACAGGGCTACTACATATCTGATAATCACATTGCTTGCATCAACAATACTTTTCTTTTCATCGGATCACACCCGTTCACTGACTTTAACCTTCTTGTTTTTAGTTCAAAGCCGCCGATTAAGAAGCATTTTAATGAATTTTCAACATTATGATAGTTCCCCCATTTTGAACCCATCGCAAGTTTATGTAAATAATTTGCATGAAAATAAAAAAATATGCTTGTTGCCTAACAAAAACATCATACAAAATGGAATTCTTTCATAAATTCATAAATATAATGAGCACGTATATATCTTCGGAGACAAAAGTCAAATTTAGTCCCTGGCTTGATGAAATTCTCAGGGTGTGGATGGAATGAAAAGGCCTCCAAAATTCTGTAGCATCACAAACTGACAACTATGCCGTCTTCTCTTGTTCAATTGCTAAAAAGATAAAAGAAAACAAACAATAAATAAACAAACAATAAAATGGAAATCAAAACAAAAATGTTTATGACCTGAACAAAAATCTAATTCCTATGAAAAGTACGGTAATTGTTTAAAATATTGCAATATTAAGACTAGTTGTTTCAGTTTTAAAATTTTCAAACAAATCATTACAAATACACTTTAACTGGATCATACGCCCCCTTTCACATTTTCGAAATATACTTCCCTATGCATAATGTTTACAGCATACGATATTGGCGTTTTTTTAAAGTGCAGAATAGTTTATTCGGAACCCAAATTTTATGATAGCTTGTAACTCGTATAATGTACCCCCTATCGGTCAGTATCCCAACGAGAGATGACAGTGGAAGGAGTTTACCATGTACGTCTGGACTATTCAGGTTGGATAGTCGACTTGATTATTCGGGTATGATAATATGCAGAATTTGACCAAATGTCGGATTCCCAAGAGCTTCTCTTTGCTACAAAAAGACGCTGCATATAAATCCGTTATCTTTTACTTTACCCAGGATTATAACAGTACATTAACAGATTTATTTATCTGTTCGATCACCCATTGATCAAATCAATAATTAAAAGTTATAAATTAACAACTAATGACCAGGATGGACCTCATGTGGGGTCACAACCTCAATGGCCAGGAGCAGACGGAAACTAGATAGCGTGTCATGATTTTAATCTGCTTTTGATAAATAATATGATAACTGCATGATAAGGCTTTCCTTTAATCCGTTCTTAGTCATCAGAAAAATAGAAACCCGAGATGATGAGAAAATGGTTGAAAAGTTCGTCTGCTGCTGATGTTGAAATTCTAAAAATTCCATTTCAGTTGAGTCATCCGTCTACTCTATCATCATTGATTTCATTTGTCGGAGTTCATTTTGTTGATTAAAATACATGAAAATAATGTGTATGTTGTAAAAAATGTGAACGAGAATGTGAATCATCCCACATAAAGCATAAAATGCAAAAAAATATCTGTCTGGTTTTCAGGATAAACGGATAACCGCAAAACTACGATTATGTGTAGGAAATCAATCCATCTTTCGAGACAGTTGACTGCGGTAAAAATAGAGCAGTGTATAAAAAGATTGGATTGTTATATTAAACACAGTATTTATTGTTTTTGCCCAATTGATTAACGTTGATATGGAAACTATTCAAAAAGTATATGTAGCTGTGCTTGATCAATAATCGTGTAATCCTGGAATCCATAATCGGAAGGTTAACATGCAGTTGTACTTTAGGTTCCATTTAAATTAAAATCACTTTTCACGTTAGAAATTTCTTAAATTCCAAAAAACGTCTGAATATATTTGAAATGTTTCTCGTTATTACAAAGGCGGATTTAAGATAGGAAAAGAGGGTGGGAGGGTCTGTCCCTTTATGGATTACTAGTAGCGGAAATTTACGTAAGTGGTACCCGCTCCAGTGATTCCTTTATTCATATTTTCCCACACAAGGGTAGAGCCACCTGTACTGGCTCTAAATCTGCCTCTGCAGACTGAACTCATAGTTAATGCTTATTATTCTAATATGTTCTATTCCTAACGTTACCTAGTTTTGGGGTCTCCTTTTTTCCAAAATCCCGGATCCGCATATATCTCTAGACTTTATTTGCAACTTTCTGCAGAAATCATATATGTCGGAAATGAGACAAGGGCACACATTTCTAATGGAGTAACGATTTTAAAGTATAAGCATGAAAACAGAACAAAGCGACTGGTATTACAGCAGACCATATAGGATAGGGTCTTAACCTTGTTTGAAAAAGAATGTTTGTTATATCCAAAATCTTTGTTTTGTATGGGTATGGAACATTCATCATATTCGCCCCATTAATGATACGGTAAACATGGTAAAGATCAACATGCATGTACTATTCCACTACACATTTCTGTCATCGTCTGCTCAATGATATTTGCCGCCAATTAACAATGCATTTCGCTTGATAAATATTCTTAATTAGATTGAATCACACAAGATTATGTAACAAAAAAGGAAGTATTTGGGGTCAACAGTCAAATATAACATCTTAATTTCTACATAAAATGAATGGAATTTGCATACGACAGTAGAAAGAAAATGCATTACATGTGACTCATAGGAAACATCTGTCTATAGCTAGCAGACGATGTCAAACGAGGGTTATAATTTCCCGTTTAATAAATCGATCAAAAACAGAGAAAAATTTGATTATTATAAATTATATCGTAAAATGATGTTATTTCTCCATAAAACTATATGGCTATTTAGTGGCCTCTTGACTTGGATTAACCTTTGTCCCTACTATGATACCAATTTGCCGACAGGCGTGCCCCACCTGCAGACATAGGAAGTGAGAAGAAATTGTAAAAATACTTATACTTTTTAATACATATCCCTGTTAAAAGTAAAATGACCTAAGCAAATAGATTAAAAGGTGCGTCTACTCTTCTTTGTTTAAAAAACCCAAGACCATTAAAGTTCAACAAGGGGGTAACACACACCAGTGTAAAACTATTTTACCTCTATCCTTTGACAAATGCTCGGACAAATAAAGAAGCGTTGCGTGAAAGAAGCTGTCATAATAAATAAATATAATATTTACATAACAAGAGGGCCATTTCACTGCGGGCAGCACCGCATCGGCTTATACAAAAGCTTCTCTGAAATAGCTAACAAATAAGGATGAAAGAAAAAAAATATGAAAAGAAAATATATACTTACTTTCTTTGGTCGGTAAAGGGTTTTTCTCTTGTGTTTCTGTTTTCTTCAATTTTGATTTATCAAACTTAGTTACTTCCTCGAGATCTGGTTTGTCTGCCATGGTTAATCTACAAAATAAATATTATTTATAATATAATAAGTTTTTAACATATATATGTGTAATCGTGCATTGAATGTTTAACCGGCCTCAATAGACAATAATCTGCATAATTTAAATTCCCTTTTTAAAAATGAAAAGTAATGCTAGTACTTGACAATAAGGAAATGTATTTTAAGTTTTAACTTACAATTTAAATTCACGTCTTCCTTCGCTGCAGTCAGACAAGCAAGTGAAGTGTGAACAGTATTCAAGTACTGGGAGTAGTCATCGATTATATTCCTCCGCGAGAGAACTATATTTTGATGAGACAGCGGTTGAATCATTGTGTGATGACTTTGATGACTACACTCAGCTAATGCCAATTGTTTGATGTCCGATTAATTGATTATCTGATAATAATGAAAAGAGATATATATTTATTAATTATAGTTATGAAAAAAGATATAGCATACATTAATGCGACACTTTTCCGTTACTATGACAACCTTTTCTAACAATGGATATATATATTTCAACTATATAATTTGTGCGAATAAGCAAGAACAAAATGAAAAGTTGAAACACCTACAGGAGACTTTATTTGTTTGTAACAAAAACTAGATCGTACTTTTATTATTTAAGACGAATACGGTATATTTCCAAACCAGTGCGGGAAAAGGGGGGGGGGGGGGGGGGGGGGGGGGTAGGGACATGCAGGCAGACAGAGGAGGGCGAAACTCCCATATTTGAAAGCCATAAATCTAAATAGAGAGAGGGAGTGGGTGGGCAGGCAAACTGACAGATAGACGGACAGACAGAGGAGGGTGAAACTCCCATTGTTCATTGTTATCTTATTCTTATCAAAGCGGGGAGAGAGAGAGAGAGAGAGAGAGAGAGAGAGAGAGAGAGAGAGAGAGAGAGAGAGAGAGAGAGAGAGAGAGAGAGAGGAGAGAGAGAGAGAGAGAGAGAGGGGGGGGGACTTCCATTGTTATCTTATTCTTATCAAAGCGAGAGGAGAGAGAGAGAGAGAGAGAGAGAGAGGGGGGAACTTCCATTGTTATCTTATTCTTATCAAAGCGAGAGAGAGAGAGAGAGAGAGAGAGAGAGAGAGAGAGAGAGAGAGAGAGAGAGAGAGGAGAGAGAGAGAGAGAGAGAGAGAGAGAGAGAGAGAGAATGGGGATTCCATTGTTATCTTATTCTTGTATATATAAAAGGGTTTTATTCTATTGTGGCACATGTGATACTCTTCACTGGACGTGAAATCATATAGGTTAATAAATGAATAAATTGAGAGTTATTCACCGAGAAAAAGCTTTAATTTTGTGTATATACCATAAGTAGTTATAGGTTGAAGGCCATACTTTGACCTTTAATAGTTTACTTTTATTAATTGTATAATTATATTATATCTATAGGAAATACGAAGGAACTATGTTCGGAAATTACACCAACTCATACTTTAAGAGAATATAATAAAAACCCGGATTTTCAATTTAAAATCGGATAAAAACACCGAAATCTTTTCTTCCTTAATTCCATTAAAACTATAAAATATTTACATTTGATGCGGAAGATATTTTATAAAACCTGCATAATAATGAACAAACTTCTAACCTTTAATCCGCTCAGGAAGTTTAGTCGTGTGTTGTATTGTAATTTATAGTATATTGTTACATTTTTTTGTTGTAAGATATAGGAGCATTTGTTAATGTTTTTTATCTGATATATTTGAGCAAGCTTTGGGGGAAAAAAAGTGGGGTATGTCAAGAATTGTTTCAGATTGAAAAATTGTTTGTATCTATGTATCTATGCAAATCAATATTCTTTTGCCTTATTCATGTATGCTCTGTATGCCCCTTATGGGCCCTTAATTGGAAATAAAATATGTTCTGTTCTGTTCTGTTCTGTTCTATACGATAGATATCTTTCAAAGTTATACTTTTTTGTAAACTTGTAGTTATAAGTTATTTTTAGCACTATTTTGATACAAACTTAAATTGCTTAGCTATATTAAAAAAGTTTTCTGAAATATGAAATGTTATTTTCTTATCTGCCAGAACGACTGACAAGACCAATAAAAAAGTAAATTAATATTACAGTCTCCCACTATATTATTAAGACGGTTTTTGGTCGCTACTCTCCCTCTTTGTATATTGGAAGACCAACAGAGAAGTCTTTAGAGGGGGCCCAGAGTGTCCGGTCCACCTTTTGTTAGAAACATTAAGTTGGTATATATACAACTCGTCTAAACATCAACCCAACAATGTTAGATCTGTAAATTTGCTTTTGCAAATTTTTTGTTCTTCCCTCACCGGGATTCGAACCCATGCTACTGAGATATCGTGACACCTAATCGCCTGCACTATATCATATATATATATATATATAGGGAATCACTGAAGCACGATTGGAAAAGAAAAGAGGGACGAAAGATATAGACGGACAGTCAAACTCATAAATCGAAAATAGACTGACAACGCCATGGCTAAAAATGAAAAGGACAGCAGACAAACAATAGAACACATGGCACAACATAGAAAACTAAAGAATAAGCAACACCAACCCTACTTCAAACTAGGGATGATCTCAGGTGGTCCCGAAGGGTAAGCAGATCCTGCTCCACAACTGGTCTGGAACTGGATCCCTCTTAGGCAGGCAGTACCCCTTTAGCGAATGGAATTTTCTAGATCCGCCTCTGAGGAACACTTTTTGTTTTGTTTCAGCTGGTTGAACTTTAATGCATGTGTAGTATTATGATATATTTTGTGGTCGTATATGCATATGCTAAACAAAGTTTTATTACAGCTTAAATTTGTAGAAATTTGACTCGAGGCTAGATGTGATTTGAAGTGAATTAAAAGAAATCATTATAACGGTGTCAAATTAAAATTAACGGATTCTTTTGTGCTTTGAACATTGTTTTTGATATGAGTTGCAGGAAAATAAACCTTGGTTTTAGTATGTATGAAAATAAGATTTACTGAAAACATCTTGCACATAATCATAGGCGGGTCCAGGGGGCCCGCCCCCTTTCGTGGGAAAAATTTGGTTGATTATATAGGGAATCAATGATGCACGACTGGAGTGGGCCCCCTTAGGTCAGTCAGCCCCCCCCCCCCCCCTACCCCTTAGAAAAAGTTCTGGATCCGCCACTGATAATTATTCAATTCATATACATGCTGATTTTTTTTACTGAAGACCCACAATGCATGGTATACATATATGTTTTTCGCCCAAATTTAATTCTGTTTCTTCTTCTCTCTTTCTCTCAAAGATTGTTTTGTACACCTTAATATATATCGAAAAGATCACAGTAAAATTACTTTTCGACATTTCGACTTTCAAATCTTTTTAGTACCAAATAATTGGAAAAGAAAGCAATATTTTACATACAGGTCCTGCAAATTGGTGATTCGAAAGTAAAGTCCGTCAGTATACACTGTCAGGCAGGTGCATGGTTCATCGTTGTATTATATAAATCACTACTCTTGATTTTGCTAGTCTACTCTTAATAATGACTTTTTATCATATATCTGCAAAAATGACGAATCGAGAATGGCACATATATTCTTTCTATAGGGACAACTGTATTTATCATCTATAAAATATATCGATTATAATCTGAACGCAAATGATAGGGAATATCGTATGAAATAGACATATGTATATAATTATATCGGCACGGGACGTTTGCGCTTTTTCATAGGACATTTGCGCTTTTTTTTGTGGACACTTGCGCTTCAAAACATAGGACATTTGCGCTTTTTAAAAATGGACATTTGCGCTTTTTACATAGGACATTTGCGCTTTTTATATATATATATATCTATGACTTCCCTCCTCTTTTATCCGGGCTTGGGACCGGCAGGTTTGACCTGGCAGAGTTAAAGTCATTCTTTATGGTTAAAAGTTTAAAAATCCATTATAGCACATTCATGTCATAGCACATTGTTGATATATGTTTAAAAGTTTATGTACAGCTAAAAGTAAACATTCTTAAGAAATAAAATCAAGTACTGTCATCACAATTACAAGTCAGTCTTAGCTTGATATTTGAAGCCCAATGAGTGAACAAATTTTGCTCTTGTTATCTGCCCTGATTGGAACTTAGCCCACATCTCAAATAAATGATCGAGTTTCTCCTTCTCAATTCTTGACTGGGGAGCCTGTTCATCAATGTACCGAATCTTAATATAATTTACTGACTGTTGTTCAATAATGGTCTTCAAAAATATAAAAATGGCAGGATGAGTCATGTAAAACTGTGCATTGTAGTGAGCATGGAATGATTCTGGACCATTTGTTGTACGCTTACTGTAAGATGGCTGTTCAGCCCATAATATTGGTGGAAATCTTGATTCAGTTGTAACGTAATTTTCTGTCAGGTAGTCTGCAAATTTGGAACATCTCGGTTCTTTAGGTGCTTCAGCCATCATGTCTTCAACAAAAGAGTCTTCAACATCTGCATCCGGAAGAAAAGAAAGTCCGAAAAATTTGTGCAACCATTTTCCCACTTCAGTTGTACATTCCTTGTATTCTTTAGAGAGTCCTAATGCTTGAATTTTTCTCCACCAGGCTTGGGACAGATGGAAACGGCAGCACTTCAAGAGGGCTGATGGAAATAAATTTCTAACTACAACCATAACCCGGTCTTCAAAGTCAACATGAATCGTCTTAGGTTTCAAAGTCAAATTTCTATCATTACATAATTCAACTAGTTTGGTAAAACAATGATGATATATTTCTTCAGACTTCCCAGTCAACAGAATAAATACAAGGGGAATATAGTTCCCATTTTTAAATCCATGAATGGTATAGAGCTGATTAAAAAATTTAGGGCAAAATTTAAATGTTCCGTCCATAAAAATTTCTTCAACATAACACAAGCATTCTAAATTGGTTGTACATGTAAAGATGATTATTCCATTTTCTCTGTCATTGACTTGAAGAAAATTTTCGAATTTTGAGGTCTGTACATGATAACCTTCAAAGAGAGTGTGAACCTCTTCTCTTGACTTAGGCAAATTCGGTTGGGATTTCCTTCTCACTCTATACATTGCCTTTGAAACAGACTTTAAATCCTTAGGATGTAAAGAATCCTCACCAACATCTTTCAATCCAGCACGAATGATTTTTGATGGTCTCTGTGTGAGGTCGTCAGCAGCCTTTCGTTTTGCATACACTCTTAGCTGATGGCGCTCAATTTTTCTGTCGTCGCATTGTTCATGATTGTGATCATTTTTCTGACTCAAAATATTAGATGTCCCACTGTCCGTTTTAATCCTTGCATTGCAGTTTTTAACAGTACATCTCCATGAAAGGTCTCCAATTTTTAGGGTTTGGTCGAAACGATACAAAAATCCATCAAGACATATACATTTTTTTTCTTTACTTGTCACTATAACTTTAAAATCCATGTTCACTGTTTAAATGTGTGTTTAATTATATGTCGGGTTAACATCAATGAAACGATGCGACATCAAACAAACGACCTAATAAAGTTTTCTAGTATAACGAAAATACCCACTCCAATGCTAATTTCAAAAGGGGAAGTCTACAAACTGATAAAAATAAAACGCTATATCAATCGACGGAAAAAGTGAAAAACAACTGCCAAAAAAGGGGGTTCAAACCCTTGGAACACCACCCCTCTGGATCCGCGCCTGTATATATTCATGATTTAGTACATGCACTTTTCTAAAATTATATATGTTTTTACATTTCTTCATATAATAAGAAGCTTAAGCAAACCAAGCAGAAATTTCAAAACAGACTTTTGGTTTCTAACCATTTTGTCATTTTTGGGGCTTTTTATTGATGAATAACACCGGAACTGTTTTTCTCATTGTTGAAGGTCGTATATAGCTGCTTACATTCATGTGGATGATAGCTGTCTTGGTAAACATACCACATTTTCTTAAGTTCATAACAAGAAAATGACGATCAACAATATCAAGATTCAAACGTATACCAGACTATATGTAAATATTTATAACGTTTAAGTCAAAACGGATACACCGTATTAGACAGAAAATGTAAGCCAAGGAAATATACATAAGTATATCAGGAAGTATGTAAGTATAGTTATATATGTGTGACACTTTGTAACACATTATATATTGTTAAATATGGCTGAGTTTAAAGATTATCGGTTTTAAGTACAGGGACGTCCGTTCGGGATGGGGGAAATGAAATATATATAGCAAGTTAACAAAAAAATTTCAAGAACAATTGGAGTTATTCGTAAATGAATTATTGCAGAATAAAAAATTCTCATTTCATAGAGACAAAGAGATATTAATATCATTAATTGAAATGGTCATATTTATGAATTTTAAAAACTGTTATAATACTTTGAATTGTTTAAATAAAACTAAGGAGTTTTAACACTGGGAACAGATTACCTTAACTTATATATTTTTGCAAAAACATTCGGAATTTTGTAATCCCTCCATGCTCTTGAACTGTGTGCTTCGTTTGACTTTTATATTTTAGATTTGAGCATCACTGATGAGTCTTTTGTATACGAAACGCGTGTCTGCAGCATTTTAAACCTGGTATTAGGATCTGGTTGGTTATATTAATTACCAAAAAAGTGCAGAATGAAAAACCCAAAAATTTGAAAATAGAGGGGTAAAAATGGGCAAAAAAAATATGATAAAATAATGGTGTGCTGAAATGAACGCTACAAGAATATTTTTGTGATTTGCAGCTTCTTTTATAAATTGTTATTTGGATGAGTAGTTGTCTCATTGGCACTCACACCACATTTTCTTATATCTTATTTTTTTCTATCATACTTTCATTCTTTTTTGTTATTGATAGTGCTCCAATAATTAAATCTATATATAGTGACGTATAATCACTAATGTATAGATAGATTATCATATATCGAAACAGGCGTTTTATGGCTTTTTTGTAAACTAATTAGAAGACACTCAGTTAATATTATCTTTAGTTTCCATGGGTAATATTATCTTTAGTTTCCATGGTTACATCAAACCTGTCATTTATTATAGTCTTGTGTTTCTTCTTTATAATCGGCCTGATATTAATCAAACCATAGTCAGACAATGAAATATATAACACATATACATGGAAAAGATGGATACATCAATATTCCGGCATAACCAATCGAGAGATCTCTGAGGCCCCTAATGGGGGTGTCAAAGTAATCACAGTAATCATAATTTGTTTGCCAATATAAAATGAATCACACAGTAATCATTTTTTTTATTTTTCAAAACAAGATAATCAAGCAATCAAAAATACAGTCCTAGCTTATCAAATAATCGAACAATCATGAAATAATTTGTCTGGAAATCAAATAATAACAATAAAACAGCTAAATGATCACATAATCAGAAACCCCATGTGGAAGCTCATCCATTATAATAATTATAATAAAAATTGTCTGTTTTCATACATTTGTAAAAATTGAATTTTTATATACAATAGACCGAAGGCCTCCAATGAGTCTTCAATGCAGCGACAAAAATTTACACATGGAGTTGGGCTCACGTGGGTGAGCTTCAGCTTGCCTCTAACTTGAATAAAAAAAAATGTACTAGTTCGGTCAAAATATGGACGTCATACTAAACTCCAAAAGTTCATCTCGATATTTAATTTAAAAAGGGTATCTATAGTCTTTCAGCTTTTAGTTATGTCTTTAACGTAATTAACCACCTAGAAAAAAACAATCTATTATACGACCTTCAGCACGGCTTCAGACACTCTAGATCATGTGAAACACAACTTCTATCTTTCATACAAGAACTAGCTTCAAATTCAGACAATAACACCCAAACAGACCTTGTGATTATGGACTTTGCCAAGGCCTTTGAAAAAGTCCCACATCAAAGACTCTTATATAAACTACATTTCTACGGTATTCAAAATGAAACACTTAACTGGATCTCTGCCTTCTTATCAAACCGCACACAAACAGTTGTCCTGGATGGAGAGTCATCAGACATTGCTCCAGTTACTTCTGGTGTCCCTCAGGGAACAGTTCTGGGTCCAGTTCTATTCCTGGTATATATTAACGACCTACCAGAATATTTGAAATCCAGTAAACTCAGACTGTTCGCTGACGACAGCATCATATACAAAAGCATCAAATCTCAAGAAGATTGTGATAGCCTTCAGGAAGATCTTGATGCTGCCGCAAAGTGGGAAGAAGACTGGCTGATGGCTTTCCATCCAGACAAATGTACAGTTCTCACTGCCTCAAACAAGAAAAATACCATCAAACACGACTACATTCTTCACGGCCACACTCTAGAATCTGTCTCCTCTGCAAAATACCTTTGAGTAACACTGCAATCAGACTTAAAATGGACACATCATACAAATAACATCATTGGTAATGCTAATAAAAGCCTAGGCTTTCTAAAAAGAAATCTGAAAACATCCATTACAAACATTAAGTCTCAAGCATATCTAGCACTTGTCCGACCTAAACTAGAATATGCTTGTTCGGTTTGGAACCCTCACACTGCTGAACAATGCAATAAACTTGAGATGGTTCAACGTCGGGCTGCTAGATATGCCTGTAATCGTTATCATAACACCAGTAGCGTTACAGACATGCTCAATACTTTAAATTGGCCTACTCTACAACAACGCAGACTTAAAACAAGACTTATAATGTTTTATAAAATTGTTCACCAAATTGTCGCTGTACCATCAACATTACTCATACCAACAGACAATAGAACCCCACAATTTCATCCACAAACTTACAGACATATACTTACATTTAAAGATTGTTACAAATATTCATTTTTCCCGTATACTATTACACAATGGAATGTACTACCTCCAAAGGTAGTACTTTCTCCTACTCTAAATATTTTTAGAGAACAGTTGACACCTTCTGTTCTCTACAATATAGAACAGTAAACTTAGTAGTTATGTAAATAGTTTTAACCACATGTCATGTTAGTATTTGTTTATTTTTTGGCACTCTTATTTTGTAAATATTTATTTATTATTATCCTACGCATGCGCAACAGTTAGTAATCATCAAAAATCTGATGGATAACTGGATACCATAAGAAGAAGAAAAGATTTTATTGTTGAACGCTTACGGCGCTATCTATTATATCAGTATAAAAACTTGTAGACTGTCATACGGTATATCGTGAGTACGTCGTGGTATACTATGTTCTTGATTCGTATTTGGATTGTTGTCAGATTTCTAGAGGGCGTGCTTGTCAACAGGAAGTTGTAATCAACCGCGGGAAGTTTAATTTGGCGCCAGATATTGAGAAAGAAGACAAAGAAACGTCCATCAAAAAACCTACAAATTCTTGAATTTATTTTCATTTACCTGAAAATTATAGCAGATAGAATGTTTGTCAACAAAAGAGGTAAGAAGTGAGAGCAATAATAAACGTTAAATAAATATTGCAATAAAATTAAAAAAGAAAGAAAACTCAAAAGTTGAAAAAAAATAAAATGTACAACATAATCAACAGTTTACGAACAGGTTATTCTAAATTAAATGCATACCAATTTATAATAAACCAGCACATCAACTCGGAAACCTGTGATCACTGCAAACAAAAAGAAAATGTACAACACTACCTCTTTGAATGTGACCTGTATTCAGATGCCAGAGACAAATTATTTCATCAAATATACTTCATAACAGGACAAATTCCAACAGATCTAGACAATTTATTAACAATCAATTTGCCAAATGCAGAAAATATCAATCAATTATTAGCGGAGTACATAGAGGAAACAAACCGTTTTAGTGGATAATTTGATACAAATTTCTTTAAATTTTTTATATTTTTAATTTTTCATGCCATTTTCAATAACCTAATAAACCATTTTTTTAAATTTATTTCACTTCATACAATAATTCTATAATATTTTTAAAGCGCCACCTACAATATATAAGTACAAAGGAGAAACTACATTTGTGATAATTATTTTACAAGAGAGGATAATTTACAAGAGAGATTACTCTGTCATCACGACAAAGATTAAAGATTAAAGATTAAATTCAGAAAAGTCGAACTTGTTTGGCGTACTCATTAAATGTTTTTCAATGGTAAGGTCAACCAACCTGTGTAACTAGGATACTCTCAGTAAATTTCTAGACCTAAACAAGTGATTCCCCCCCCCAGAAAATTCACGTCTTTTATTAATTTTCAATTGATATTTTCTTGATATTGCTTGTGGTACGAGGTAAAAATGAACTTGTAGAAGCTTTGGCAGGTTTGGGGTAATCTCCCTTATGGGTAGTTAAAATAACTATGAAGTCTTGATCACTGAATTATTTTTTGCTTTGACGCCTTCTTTGAATGTCATAGGCGGATCCAGCCCCCCCCCCCCTTTTAGCACTATTGTGCATCACAAATAAATGAAATCCATTTGTTTATATGTGTCAAAAATTTAGAAAAGTAGGAAATGGGTTAACATCAATGGGACAGAAACCTACGTAGGTACATAATAATTATACTAAATTTGAGGACAGTGATTGAAGAAATGTAAACTAAATAATATAGATTAACTATTGATTTTGTGGTGTTTCTCTCAACTCACTGACACACTTGTTTTTTTCTTGATTATTTATTATTGTCTTGATGTGCAATTAAAGCGTCCCTTCTATTTACCAGTTTGACAACATATTATGTTGACCTTTCATATATAAATAAGACAAAAACTTAATTTATTTTCCGAATTTCCATCTATAGATATCCAGGGGCAATCTGATATCCACGATGTCTGAAATTCTCGCTTCCATTTTTTTTTTTTTTTAAATACTCTGTGTCCTCCGTTTGCATTTAAGGTTTTCTACTCGACTCATGATTCTTTTTGCCTTGCTTGCCCAGCTTTTTATTAAGTACATGTATTTGTCAATCTGAATCTCGATACCAAATTTAAAGAAATGACACTTCCAGTAAATGATGGATGAAACTTAATCGACGATCCCGGGTCAATGGACAAAGCCAATGCAATATTACGCAACTCAGGTTCACATACTTATTTTTATTTATTTTGGTAATCGATCTATTTCCGGTATCATGTAATATTTATTGTTATGAACATTGATGTTTTTACTTGCTGAACATTGGTTTATTTTACATAAATTAAACATCTTTATACGTTTTGAAATTAATTTTATGTTTTTGTTGGATTTGAACTTTGTCTTGTATATTTTTTTACTTGTCCACGGGCAACCAAGACACAAACAATTACTTGTCCGGTTGTTCAAATGTACAAGTCGGGCATAGCATTTCCACACCCCTGAGCATTGAGCTCCCATCATTAGACTGGAATTCAGAATACACAGTGGCAGGTTTATAAAAAGGGTATTTTAACAAAGACTTTGAAGGGAAAATAATGGGACTTAAATTTTCGGCCAGAATGGAAAGGAATCGGGTTTATTCAGGATCCGGTTTACTCTGGTTTGACTGGAATATAAAGGACTAGGAACATTTGAATATTAAACTAACTATTGACTAGTCTGTTTTGTAAATGTATGGTAAGTTTTGTTGTAGTCCCAAGGTAGAGAAAAGTTCAGAGTTTTTCAAGAAGACTAAACTTTCACTTAATCAATTTGTTTTCCCTTTCATTCAATAACTACTAGGCCAAAAATAAATAATTGTTTGTTTCCCCAAACCCGACCCTATCAAGTCAGGTGAGGGTAGGTAGGTAGGTAAATTATTTTATTTTTTTTGTAAATTTGTTTTTTTTTTGGTACTTGTAAATAGAAAATTACAAACCATCATTGTAGGGCTGTATTTTAAATTCTAGAGTGTATTAAGCTATCAGTTTCCTCATGTCAGACTTATTAAATAAAACTCTATGTATACATTGAAATAGTTTATTTAATTGGGTTTCTTTTGAGTGGTAATTTTCCAATAATGACACAGTCTTTGTTGCCCCCACAGCTGCACAGGAGGCACATATATCGGGCTGTGCCACGGTAGAGTCATAATACGGAAATTCCACATGTGTACATCACAGTCTATTTGTAGGTGCACATTCACCACGCCTTCAACAGCATCACCTGAAATAAAGAACAACAGAGATCTTTAATAAATAAAAAATAATATCCTAGAGTACTTTGTATATATATATATATTGGGAATTTTCAATGAAGAAAATGTCTAAAATACTGAGCTTTCTGTTTATTATATTAAGCAGTATAATCTGTCAGAAATCTGTCCAAGTTCAACGTCAGAGAGTGTTCTAGTAGAATGAAGTTTAAACCGTTCACTGAAGTATGCAATTTTCCACTGAAAGAAGGATTTGAACATTGAACCCATATCAAACACTGAATAACTCAATGGAACATGCATATAAAATACAATCAACTGAGAGTGTTTGTTAAATGTGGAAATGTCATTCACTGTTGGGTCACAAAATCATGCTATGCAAGACCATGTTATTATATATTAAAAGTGAAAAGAATATATTTTGGTAATACTATAAAAGCAAACCTTCAGGTGTGATAACAGATCCACAACAGTAGTCATACTTCAAGTTGGTTAGCAGTCTGTCAAATGCTCTGGATTCTCGAACAGTTACCACTATTTAGAGAAGTATGCATGGGCTGTCTGCTTTAACAAGACTAGTGTGGAGTGATCTGCTTTTATTAGGGACCAAATGATTAATTTAAATCAATTGCTTTCAGGCCTCGGGTTAAATAAGTAAGGGCATAAGGAAATCATTAGGGAATTTAGGTAAAGGGGTTTGAAAATCAGGGCTTTCCATTGAAGCCGGTAGCCGGCGGAAATCCGCCGTTTGCGGTGGCTTCAAGTGCCGGCTACTTCACTGACAAAAATATAAATTCAAAAAGAAAATAATATCTTTTTCAAATGTTTACAGGCAGCCGAGAGACGTATTTTCGCAAAGTCGCGGTCACGATAAACCAGGATGAAAAGTCAGTGTTTACCTTGGGCTAAATATAGTTCACATGAATTCAGGTCACTGATTGGTTGTCTATTTAAAGTCAGAATGCATCGTTTCTTTTCAAAGATAACAAGAGAGACGTTCCGGTGGTCATTGAATGATAACAATAGAGACGTTCCGAGGGTCATTAACTCGTTGGCTTTTTTTACTTTTAAAACGTGAAGACAATCAGATAGGATGACAATCTTATGTTATGGAATAATATCAGTCAAATTAAAGAAAGTGTAGTAGATCATATTGTTCAGAATCTGGAAAACAGTATCTTTTGAAGTTCATTTTTCAAAGCCCACGTGGTGTTCAGAGAATCAAGGTCAAAAACGAAAGTAGAATATTGTCGACTCGACCTCAAATAAATAACATTTCCAAATGATTTATGTATCCGACATATTGAACAGTTTACAAAAAAAGAGAAAATCAGAGGATATATCAATTTTCTGTCAATGCTTGAAAAATAATTGTATGATTTTAGTTACGCGGACCAGTCTTTAGAGAGAAAAGGGGGGTCATTTGTTTACAAATGCACGTAGTTCTGCAAAATAAATCGATAAAGATTTTTTAACAAACCGGATTATTATATAAATAATCTCTTTTAAAAGTAAGTGAATTTTAAGCATAAATAAATGAAAATAAAAAACTATAACATAAAAAAAAAAAAAAAAATTCTTTGAGATTTTTTTTTTTCTTGAATTTCATACATAAAAAATGGTCATTTGAAAGATGAAATTAGGTGCCAGGAGATTGCGAGAATGCAGGATTTTGCTCTATTTATGGCAGAGCTTCTGGGGGCCTTGAGCGGCCCCAGACCCCCTGCCGTAAGGCACCAAGCTTACAGCTTGGTGGACGTCCGGCTTCGCCGAACGCATGTTACAGCCGCCTATAATTTAAATTCAGCCTTCTACTTCAATTTAAATGGAAAGCCCTGGAAAATTTGCAAGAAAAGGAATGCAAACAAAGGTGAGGAGACTCTCCTTATCCTAAAAAAGTCTACCTTTGCTTGCAAGAAATAGATGTTGGGACGGTCACTTATTATGCATACCTGTTAACTTGTTAATAGCTTCTTCTTTTCCCTTAGAAAATTTGTTGACAGCTTGACTGGCTCCCATCATTTTGTCAAAGGTGTTGACAACATTTGAGGAGGAGGCTTCTTTTTCTGTAGAGGTCCCATCAATATTAATGTCAATGCAAAATTTCCAAAACTTAAATAGGTATAGGAAGATGTGGTATGAGTGCCAATGAGACAACTCTCTATCCAAATAACAATTTATAAAGGTAAACAATTATAGGTCAAGGTACGGCCTTCAACACGGAGCCTTGGCTCACACCAAACAAGCTATAAAGGCTTGTATAAAGGGCCCCAAAATTACAAGTGTTAAACCATTCAAAGGGGAAAACCAACGGTCTAATCTATTTAAAAAAACGAGAAACGAGAAACATGTATAAATTACATAAACAAAAAGTCTTTATTAAAGTCTAGTGCAAGTTTCATGTCATCATCGTAGTGTGGACTAAATATTTCAGTAGAAACACTTTGTTTTGATACACAGATGTGTTTTTTGTCAAGAGCATCCTCCTCCTCTTCAGTCAATTTTAAATCGGCTATAACGTCCTCACATATGTCTTCAAATATTTCCTTCTTCGAAAATCTTTCCAAAAAGTTTCCAGCCGAATAAACGGCAACAAAAACTGACAGAACGGCGTCCATGTAAATGTATGAACAATCTAGAGAATATTGTTCTGAATATCGTAAAGACCCGAGACCACGTGGAATAAGAAGCCAAGTCGCGTCATCAATGCGTTTTCAACCATGCCGATTTCAAAGGCGCTTTGAAGAACAGCGTCTCCTTATGTCTTATGTATTTGACTTGTCCATTTCATAGGAGCACCGCACCACCACATGAATTTCGATAAAAAAAAATTCTACACAAAATCGGCAATAAAATTATTCCGGTCGCGGCGATTTTTCCCGGTCGGTCGGGATTGGGGAAACAAACAATATTTTATTTTAGGCCCTAACTAAATTTCAGGTAGTCCAAAGGACTACTTGTTACGGAATCTCAATATTTGTTGATCCTCCAGGCTCCTCCAAATCAAGTGGGCACTAGGGCCTAAATTAAAATATTGTTTGTTTGCCCTTTTCCGACCCTATTTTTTGAAACAGGGTAGGTAAAATGTAGGTAGGTAAAATAATTTATGTTTCTTTCCCATAAGATAACTTGGCTCGGTACATTTTTTGTCATGGGTAGGCAGGTAGGTATAATATTTAATTTTATAGATACAATATCTGCATGATATCATTTTTGACTGTATTTGCTTTTGAATGAACAATTTAACTGATCTTTACTTTTATTAGTTTCTGAATAGTCCCAGGAAGTAATGAAAAAAAAAATTATATAGAATGTGAAGTTAATTCATATGCACTACTATTTGTTTTCAAATATCAAAATATAGGGCTCAAGCAGATTTTCAACAATTATATGCCTGGAACTTTTAAGTGTTTAAACTTACACTGATATTCTGTACTACGTACATGTACCTTGTATGCTTAACTTGACCGAAAGATTTATTAATATCATATATATCTCCATAGCATGGTTTGTGAAACAGCTGTACAAGGTGCAATCTATTAGAGGGGGGTATGACCTTTATCGAGACTCCATGATCGGGTGTTTTTAAGCTCGAGATTTCAGGATTTCCAGGATTTTGTATGCCCCACCTACGATAGTAGAGGGGCATTATGTTTTCTGGTCTGTGCCTTTGTCCGTCCGTCTGTGCCTCCGTTCGTCCGTCCGCTTCAGGTTAAAGTTTTTGGTCAAGGTAGTTTTTGAAGAAGTTGAAGTCCAATCAACTTGAAACTTAGTACACTTGTTCCCCATGATATGATCTTTCTAATTTTAAAGCCAAATTATAGTGTTGACCCCAATTTCATGGTCCACTGAACATAGAAAATGATAGTGCGAAGTTCAGGTTAAAGTTTTTGGTCAAGGTAGTTTTTGATGAAGTTCAAGTTACATCAACTTGAAACTTAGTACACATGTTCCCTATGATATGATCTTTCTAATTTTAATTCCAAATTTCACGGTCCACTGAACATAGAAAATGATAGTGTGAGTGGGGCATTCGTGTACTATGGACACATTCTTGTTTTTTCGAATTTCGGGATGCAGATGCAAGTGTTCATGCCAAACGTTCACGTGATACCAAATGGACTTCTCAACTTTATACGGGGAAGATCAAACCCGTGGATTCCGGTAAAAAGTTTTGAGCGGGAGATACAAATATTAGATTTTCGGTAGGAAAGAAAAAAATTAAAATAAAATATTGCTGGTAAATACAAATAAAAGATTTTCAGTCAGAACAAAGTTATAGGGTCGGTCGGTAAAGGGCAAACAAACAATATTTTAATTTAAGCCTGGACTATCAGTGTCAAACCCTGAATATTTCATCTCTATTGTAAGTTATTAAGTAACCCCAAGAAGATGCTTTACATGGCAAAAGTCAGTTCACAAAACTTTGTGCATTATTTCAGATGGGAGACAAGAAAAGGTTATGTTTGACAAGATCACATCGAGAATACAGAAGCTGTGCTATGGATTGAATTCAGATTTTGTAGACCCTGTAAGTAATTCATTCATTGATATTGTTTACAAGTAAGTAATTCATTAGATTTTGTCAAATTTATCATTGATTATTGGGAACAATTGTACTGTAGCAACTTGAAAAAGAAACACATTTTATACCATGCAAGTTTTTGTTTTTTTTTGTTTTTTGACATACATGTGTTCACTAGTTGTGTATAGCATATTCCTCTTGCTTTTTTTTTAGGCAGCAATTACGTTGAAGGTTATAAATGGATTATATCCAGGTGTCACCACTGTGGAACTGGACAATCTGGCTGCCGAAACTGCTGCTACCATGACAACCAAACATCCAGATTATGCCCAACTGGCTGCCAGAATTGCTATCTCAAATTTGCACAAGGAAACAAAGAAAGTCTTTAGTGGTAGGTAAAAAGAAAGTCTTTAGTGGTAGGTAATAACGGGACAATTTTGAATAATGATGACATCTTTTTTTATAGTTAAATATACTTTCTTAATACTAGCAGCTGCAGATTCATGTAAAGTTCAAATTAAAAAAAAACCAGTTAATGTCTACAATAACAGGCCAAACATAAAATGTTTTAAAACAGTTGCCGAACTGGGTGTTATTTTCGACAATGAAAATTTCAGATTTGTAAATTAATATGATTGTCTCATGATGGTTATCCCATTTTCGAAGTGTATTCCCTGGTACGATACTTGTATTTTGTATTTACATGTGGTTTCAATATTTAAAAATTTTGAGGTCCAAAAGTGAAAAAAGTACTTCTATAGGCAGTTATGTATGAAACACATATCAGTAGCCAGGGAAAAAATGTACATTTAGGCCAAATAAAAAAATAAGTGTTTCCTTTTTTCCCTACCTACTCTAAATTTTGAGTTTAGAAATAGCCTACCTTTAAGTTTTTTTTGTCATTTTTCAATAAGCACTGTCAGAATGTCTCTCCCATAGACCATGTAGACTCAATATAAATTAAATTTTGAGTTTAGATAAAATAAAAAAATTCTACCTTCCCTATTTTCTTACAAAGATGTTATAGGAGATACTAATATTTAATATGGCCTTAAACAAATATTTACATTTTCAGAGGTCAGTGATGATTTATATAAATGGATAAATCCAAAAACTGGAAAACATTCACCAATGATCTCCAAAGAAACCCATGAAATCATCATGAAACATGCAGATGTAAGTATTGATCAGGATTTTATGTTTCGATCACTTATTTTGTACTCTGAGTACTGAGTAAAGTTTTATGACTGAGAGCTCAGATGTCTCAGGTTCTGTACATGTCATTTTTATGCCTCACTTAGGGGTTTTATGTTTTTGGTCTGTGCAATCGTCCGTCCCGCTTCATGAAGTTCATGTTGATTTATGTACACAAAATGAACATTAGAAAAATGTGTAACACATAAACAAACAACCACTGAATTGCAGGCTACTGAATTGGGACAGGCACAGACATACAGAATTAAGATTGCTTTATAATTAATAATAATAGACTTGAATTAACTTTAAAAAAATTCAATTTAAAGAAAAACGAATGTTGAATGCAAAAAAATATCAATAATTATTGTATCTCTTTATATGTTTTATTTAAACTTTACAGAAACTGAATTCAGCAATGATCTATGACAGAGATTTCAGCTACAACTATTTTGGGTTCAAGACATTAGAAAGGTCGTATCTGTTGAAAATTGACCAGAAAGGTAAGGCATTTCAAAGGTCATAACTAATTTATCACTGGAAAGGTACAAAATCACTGAAAGGGTTGGAGACCTGATACTTGGTTATTTCATATCTGATTGTTAGAAATATTTGCACCTTTTAATTTTTGTTAGATAAGAAATATAGTAAATGATTAACCCATACCACCAATAAATGTTATTTACCCCATAGCAAACACTCAAAATGAAACAAAGGAAACAAAAATCAATCTAAGGTTGAATTTTGTTTCATAAACAATTGTTTAGTTATAATAATTTTACATGTCTCAACTAAAAATGACTTGTTTTATTTTATTATAGTTGCTGAACGTCCCCAACACATGTTGATGAGAGTTGCTGTAGGAATACACGAAAATGATATAGAGACTGCTATTGAGGTAGGAATATAGAATTAAATTGGGTTCAATGTCCCATGAGATTAAAAAATGTGATCTCTAAAATTTATTTTGCTGATTACCTGAACAGAAAGTAAAGAAGTTCTCAGATCCTTGAACACACCATCTTTAGTTTTAAATAGATTGATACAGTGTCAATACTTGTATAAAAAGAACTTGAAGGTGTGGTATGATTGCCAATGGGTGTCATCTTTTAAACATTTGGACTTACTGTGGATTCATTTTTATTCGTTAGATACAAATTTTCGTGGGTTTCGTGGGAAGAGGTGAACCATGAATTCAAATATTCAACGAATACCATATTTTCAATAGGCTTTGTATACAGAGATTGGCAAAACCACGAAATCAAATATCAACGAAAACGCAAGTTTTCAGCAATCCACGAAAATTGATACCCACGAAAATAAATGAATCCACAGTAAGTGGGAAATTTCACACTTAAAGATGGATCAGGATGCAGAATGTTTGTTTTATTTTTTGCAAGACTAGGTAACAATTCATTGGATGATCGTTTTAGTGTAGAAAATATTTATTGTCAAAAATACAATATACACTCATACCTACCTTGATGTCCACCTGTCTCAGACCCTCATTTTCAGACCCTCCCAAGTCGTTTGAATTATTTATCTCTTCAGAGGTTACTTTTTTTATGCCCCACCTACAATAGAAGTCTGTCCGGCTTCAGGTTAAAGTTTTTGGTCGAGGTAGTTTTTAATAAGTTGGTCCAATCAACTTCAAACTTTGTACTCATGGTCCCTATGATATGATCTTTCTAATTTTAATGCCAAATTAGAGTTTTTACCCTAATTACATGGTCAACTGAACATAGAAATGATACTGTGATCCGTGTACTGGGAGCACATTCTTGTTTAGCACAAAATTGTCATTCCCACTTTTAGCAACATTAATTCTAATGATTTTAACTACCAATATAATCATGATTTTGGAATTTGCATGTTTGCCGTAAAAATCAGATGTTTTTGTTTTATTTCAGACATACAATTTGTTGTCAGAGAAATGGTTCACTCATGCCTCACCAACCTTGTTCAATGCAGGAACATGTCGACCCCAGCTGTCAAGGTGAATATTGTATATTTTCTAAATGGGAATGAAATTGAGACAGAAAAAGTCGAGAAATTTCATAAATCCTTTTTAGAGAAGGTGATATTGCTTGCAATTTTATAAATGCTAGAAAGAAGATATTTTTAAGTAAGCAACAAATGCTTGTGGCTAAATATACAACAATTATGCATTTAGTAGCAAACTCTTAGACTTCATCATTTTATTGCTTGAGAATTTTAACATCTTAAATAAAAAATTAGTCGAATCTGCATTTTTCCTTGGACTATCCCATTATAGTGGAAGGTTTTCAAGTTCATGTGTCCTTTACATGAGTTGTTTATAAAGTGAATTTTAGAATAAGTGTTCTGAATAAATTTCATTGCTCACTGAAAATGGATATATAATTCCTATGGAAACAGATTTATGATTTCATTAAAAAAATTGAAGCATAAGTGACTTCTGAATTAGATGCTAAATGATAGGAATTACTGTGGATTCATTTTTTTTTGGGGTGCCAATTTTTGTGGACTGAGGAAAACTTGCATATTCGTGGATGTTTATTTTGTTGTTTTGGCTAAGTCTGCATACATTCCTTAAATAAGAAAATATGTAATTCGTTAAACATTTGAATTCCTGGTTCCCCTGTACCCTTAAAATCCACGAAAATTAGTATCCAACGAATATTAATCCACAGTAACTGGATTCTTGTAATGTATTGTCAATTTTGTTTTTCAGCTGTTTCTTATTGACCATGCATTCAGACAGTATTGAAGGGATCTACGACACGTTGAAACAATGTGCCCTTATATCCAAATCAGCAGGCGGGATAGGACTTAATGTACATAACATAAGAGCTACAGGAAGCTACATTGCTGGGGTATAGTTATATTTGGCCTAGTCTTAGGGTTATTCCATTAAAATGTATGTGGGAGGGAAGGAAGGGAAGTTAAATTATTGAATGTTTGTAATGTTGTTTTTTTTTTACCATTATGCAGAATTATCTAAAAAAAATATTCTTGGTTGTAGGGATATATTTTAAAAGTCCCTTCCTACCCTCCCACATACACTTTATTGGAATATCCCTTATGTTTTATGTGCAGAATAGAAGTTTGTTATAAACTAAAATGTATGATTTTAGAATGTCGTGGTATTTTGCTAATTTGAAGTAATGGCTATTTTAGCGGGGTGGGGATTTGTATGGGAGGCTTGGAAACGACATGTTTTTCAGGGTTTGATAAGGTTGGAAGCACTAAAATTGTTACAAATGAAAGTTAAAAGTTTGGGTAGTTCTATTTACACAAACAAAAAGTGATGTCAAACTCCCTTACATTATTTTTCTGGAATAGCCTCAGCAGTATTAACACTTGTTTAAAAAAATACATGTTGCACATAAATTTTATTGTTTAACCCTTTCGCCGATGAGTCCCGGTTTACCGGGATTCACGCTTCAGACAGCTGACGATGAGTCCCGTTTTACCGGGATCAGAATACCTCTTTTATATTTCCCGCTCATAACCGTGCAAACATAAGTTATCTTTCTTTGATGAATACCCGGATGAAAGTGTAAATATGGCGCTTCCGTTTGTTGAAAACCGTGTCAAAATCAGAGGAAATTTACGGAATTTACGAGAATTTGAAATGAGGTAACATTTTTTTGAAAGAATATGGAAGAATTGAAGTCAAACTAGTATACTTTTTTGACGTAAAATGTCGTTTTATGTACAAAACACTTGGAATGGACATCGTTCAGTGTGAGGAATTTGTACAGCCTCGTAAAATTTTTGAAAATTTTGCCGTTTTGGGTTAAAAAATTACGATTTGGGGTCAAAGAGCAGAATTTTGAGAATTTCACCTAGATAATGCCGAAAATTTGAAAATTTGATTATCTTATGATGATACATAAATACACAAATAACTACAAACAAGTTTTTATTGACATTTATTATGAAGGTCTCCCACTTAAGTAATAGTAGCCAGGGAAGCCATTGTCTCGGAGTAGCTTCAGTCTGGGCAGCAGTCGGTGAAAGGGTTAAGATTTATATAAATTCTTTTTTGAGCAAAAGTTGTTTTCATTATTTTTCCTGCATTAGGAGGCACATGAAATATGTGTCGATTTTAGTAAAATCAGAAACAGAAAAAAATATCTTGTAAGAAAGATATAGTTTTTTCAACTTTCAAGATAAAAATTAACCTGTAAGAATGGAGTTTCTTGTATAATCAGAATACTCATATTTGAAGATATTGACTAAATGAACTAACAGTTATTTTACATCTAAATATATTGAACTTTGTTTTTATATACATTGTAGACAAATGGAATTTCAAATGGATTGTTGCCAATGTTGAGAGTTTACAACAACACAGCCAGATATGTTGACCAAGGTGGCAATAAGGTAACAAGGCAAAGTGTTCTCAATTTCTTTGTATAGTTTTAAAAATTCCTGATAAAAATGAAAAATTTAGTTGATCTTCCACAATATTGATTATTACTTGCAAAGAATTCAAAAATGCTTTATCTCATAACTTTGTTTTCTCTTATTGTTTTGAAAGTTTTTCCACAATATTGATCAATACTTGCAAAGCATACTGACAATACTTGTTCTAATAACTTTCAGATTTGTAATATATGTATTTACTTGTGTGTACCTATTGGAAAATAGCTTCATAGGAGAAAAATATTAAGTGCTAAAGATGTAAAAGATCTCTAGCAGTTATAATGTGAATTTTAAAAAAGCAAAACTAGCAGACACGGAAAAAAAATTAAAAAATATGTGTTTAGGATTGTTACCTAACCTCAGTGGCAAATATTTGATGCATATTAAGGATCAGAGAAAAATTACTATAAATGAAATGGATGTGAGTGTCTTATGAAATATGAGATTTTAACCCCACAACTGAAGAAATGAACGAAAAACAAGAACAACTTGCAAAAAAAAGGACTGTCCTTCAAACTCACAATAATTGATGCATGCAAATGATTTCTGAATTTAGAGCACTATGTTGATAAAATATATATATTTTGTTTTATTCAGAGACCAGGTGCCTTTGCTATCTACCTGGAACCATGGCATGCAGATATCTTTGATTTCTTGGACTGCAAGAAAAACACAGGAAAGGAGGAGTCAAGGGCAAGAGACTTGTTCTATGCCATGTGGATACCAGATTTGTTTATGAAGCGGGTAGAATCTAATGGTGATTGGACCCTGATGTGTCCTCATGAATGTAAGGGACTGGCCGACTGCTGGGGAGAAGAATTTGAAAAGTTATATACAGGGTAAATATGCTTATTTAGTTAAGAGAAAAAATTCCAGGAGAAATATAAAACAGGCCAACGAAATATCCCTTATGTTCTAATTCGTAACTCAACCGAACATATAAAACATTTGTCAACTTAATAAAAAACTCTCACTTGGGAGTAGCCACTTGCAAAAGTCGAGTGCATTTTTATTCAGGTAATAAGAACACATTATTCATTTAATATCGGTGAGAATTGTCTGTCACTGACTAGCACATCACTGTTTGAGACCTATCTTGGACTATCAACCTGTAAATAAATATTTTTGATGATTATTTTTTAATTGGAAAAAAGGCCCTAGAACACTTGACTGCAATGACTCAAATGACTTTCACTACTATCAAATAACCCGTGCATGAAATTCTACCTGCATATCAATCAAACAGACCCTATCTATAAATAGCATAAACATGTGTTTCTTAACAAACACAACAAACTTACATCGATATATGTACAACTTTTAAAAATATAAATCTAGGCAACCAATCTGCTGCAATATGAAAGATTGACACAAGCACTAAGACATTTACAGCTTGAGCTATAGGACCCAGCCCCAAATTAAGCAGCATTGGCTATTGACAAGCACTTATTGCCAAATCAGTATTTATACCCCCGCTTTCAAAAAGGGGGGGTATACTGTTTTACCTCTGTCTGTCAGTCAGTCCGTCCCATGAAACTTTCGTCACATTTTTCTCAGGAACTACACATCCACCATTTCTGTAATTTGGTATCAACATTTATATATGTCAGCCATACCGTGTGATGCGTTTTCAGATTCATCACTTGACAACTTCCTGTTTACCGAAAAAACTTGTATGATTTTACACATGATATCCAAGTTGAAAATTTTCGTCACATTTTTCTCAGGAACTACAATACAAGGATTTCTGAAATTTGGTTTCAGGATTTATATAAGTCAGCTATACCGTCTGATGCGTTTTCAGATTCATCACTCGACAACTTCCTGTTTACCGAACACTTGCATATTTTTACACTATTAATATTATCCACTTGCGGCGGGGGTATCATCAGTGAGCAGTAGCTCGCAGTTTCACTTGTTTGTGTTATCTTAATAGCCTATTTAAATATTCAAATTCAGAAGTAAATTATTAATGGTTAAGTATTTTATTCTTTAACATGAAGAAATCATTTATGAAACACCTGTGTGACATTGGGACATATCACAGGAATTTTTTCTAATGTCAAGTTTTGGTTATTACATACTAACTGGTTTTTAATTTGAAGATGTACATGACTGTCTGGCCGTGTTTATCTAACCATGACCTCATATTCATTGATCATTGGTAATCAAATAAATTTGTAACACTTATTTAAATTGATTAAGACACGCCAAAGGTGAGCATGAATTTATTAGCGGGTTTACATCTCTCCTTTATCATCAAAAGGACAACACTGAGGTTGTAAGTTCGAACCCCCACTGGACTCAAATCTTAATTGAAAAGCATTGTCTGTTTTCATATCGAAGGTCAGTGGTTTTCTCTTTGCACTCCAGCTTCCTCCACCAATAAAAACTGACCGCCATGAAATAGCCCAAAAGTGATGCTTAAAAGTGGCGTTAAAACACAAAAAATCAATTAATCAAAAGGGCATGTTTAATATATATATTTTGAAAATGTTTCCAGGTATGAAAAGGAAGGACGTGGACGTAAAACCATTAAAGCCCAACAGTTGTGGTATGCCATCATAGAATCTCAAACAGAAACTGGTACACCATACATGTTATACAAGGATCACTGTAACAGGAAGTCAAATCAACAAAATCTAGGAACTATTAAATGTAGTAACTTGTGTACAGAAATTGTGGAATACAGCAGCCCTGATGAGGTTAGTAAGAAATATGTGGAAAGCCTAATGGGTTGTTCACACTCAAATTTTGTGCGGTGGTTAAGGTGAGAGAAAAAAAGGGGGGGGGGGGGTGTAGTAACCATTAAATGTAGTAACTGTAGAGAACAGAAATAGTGTAATACAGCAGACCTGATGAGGTTAGTTTTCTTCACAGTCATGGGATGACTAAAAGTTTTGGATACTGTTATTTCAGAAATTATTGTATGAATTTATTATTGTGTTTTGTCATTTTATACTGTAATATGATTCCAATTTTTGCGATATTGAGAAAAATCCTGTTTAATAAATTATTGTGATCATAACCTTGTCGCAATTTTCTCAATAGTTTCTGAATTTACAGTAGTTTACATTGTTAAAAAGTATTAACATTTTCGATTTAAAGAAAAATCTTATAGAGTTATATCATTTTGTGTACTTTCAGTGCTTTCTGATAAAAAAAAGAGATCAATGTTTTCATAAAAGCTGTCACAAGAAGAACCCTTAATCCTCAGCTTTCAAAACAATGAATAGGATAGTTTGAAGTGTCCATTATATGACAGTTGTGTTCTATTCATATGGTGTGTTTGAGCTTGTGAAATTTTCCTTCAAGTTTAGTATTTTTGATATTTCACTTTCCACAAATATTAAATAATTTGAGTCATTTCTTTTCAGGTTGCAGTGTGTAATTTGGCATCCATAGCATTGAATATGTATGTTAAACCAGATAAAACATTTGACTTTGAGAAACTAAAGATGGTGACCAGAGTCATTGTACGGAATCTTAATAAGATCATAGAAGTCAACTATTACCCTGTTCCTGAGGTAAGAAGACTTCTATAAGATAGTTCAGTATTTTTACCAAAATAAAAAAGTGTTTCACTCCTTGGCGAATTTTTAATGCATTAAAATGTCTCCTTTAGTTTTTATTGACATTTTTTCTGTGGTGAATTGTCAAAACTTTCAGATCTCCTAATAATAGATTGAAAGTAATTAAAGAAGTAGAGCAATACTTCCATTCAAATTCTGGCCAACTCATCCTTATTTTTTTTCTGAGAAGAACTGATGCAAGAGTTAAAATAATTTTTGTTTCTTCTCATGAAAGTGATCAACAAATTTCACACATTAGTTTCTTCAGTTGACATCTTTGTTCTCAATTTCCAAGTTGTGATATTTTTCTCAATAGCAAATTAAAATTAAATTTATGAATTTTTAGGCCAAAAGGTCTAACTTCCGACACAGACCTATTGGTATTGGAGTCCAGGGACTAGCAGATGCATTCATCTTGATGAGGTTCCCATTTGAGAGTGAAGAGGCCCAGAAACTGAACAGGCAAATCTTTGACACTATCTACTATGCAGCATTGGATGCCAGTTGTGATCTAGCAGAGAAATTAGGGGCATATGAAACATACAAAGGCTCACCTGTCAGTAAAGGGGTATGTACAATTGGCTCAATTGTCAGTAAAGGGGTGTGTACAATTGAAGTGTTTTGGGGTTTACCAACAACAAATTAACTTCCAATGTGAACATGTCTTGTATATGGGCAAGTAAGTTCTGTTTAATAGGATTTGAAATAATTTAATTAATATGAATATTTCATTTTTTGGAAGTAGACTAACAAGTTCCTAATTGATTGAAATCTGGAAGTGAAATTTACTGTTAAGAAATTATCTGATGTACAGCTCCAAAGTCCAAGCTTGTCCTGACTGTTTATTATTATATTTTAGACATTATATATACCTTATTATTACATTGGTTGCAATGAATTACATTGATTTCCCAGTTAAATAAAAACCGATAATTTCACATGTGAAATAAATGTGGTTATTTCACTCTCTGACGTCATACAACAATAGGCGTTGTCAAGACGTCGATAAGGGCGGATCAAAACAAATTGTGAATGCGTAGAAAAAAGATATAGTTCCTTATATGTTTTACATTCATTTCTTTTAAAAAAAGCCATTTGCCAATGTAATAAAAAGAATAACTAATTAAAGAATTCAAATAACAAAAAATATTCAACTCGTGACCGAACAACACTGATAATTAATTAATGTTTTGTTCGGTCACTCGTTGAATATTTTTCTCTATTTGAATTCTTCAATTAGTTATTCTATAAAGAATAAAATGAGATTGTGAGTATTGTGTATTACATTGACACTACTATAGAAGTTCCCTCCTTTTTGTATTTTAGATAATGCAACATGATATGTGGAATGTAAAAGACACCGGCATCAATGACTGGGATACCTTAAGAAAGAAGATTGCAAAGTAAAGTTTTGTTTTGTAATTCATCGATTGAGGAGGAAATTACCTTTAAGGGCTGTTCCATAAAAACATACATGGGACCCAGGGAAGGCAACTTAAATTTGCCACTATGGACGAGTTTGAATTATTTCGTTTAATGGACTTTAAATGTATGCAGGACTCTAAAATTGCTTCTATGGGTGGTCACTGTGTTTTTAAAGTGCCTTCCATGTGTACCATGTATGTTTTAATGGAACAGCCCTATGAGTTTCTGCCAAAATCAAATTTTTAGCACTTCAAATTTCCTTCTGACAGCATATCAGTTCTTTCTTTGTATTCTATCAAACTACACAACAGAAGTGGTTGGATATAGATTCAACCACTGCATCAAGCATGTTACAACAGCATATCAGTTCTTTTGTTGTATTCTATCAAACTACACAACAGAACTGGTTAAATATAGCTTTAACCACTGCATCAAGCATGTCCAATTTTTTCTCCACTTGAGACCGTTAAATTTTAATATGGTCTCGGAGGCTTCCTGAGCTTTGTGAATATTCAAAATTGTGGTGAGAGGAGAAATATCATTGTCATGAGTCATATGCATAGTGGTGGAATCTGTTTCTTTAAATAATTTTAAGATATTTAAACAAAGTTATACTTCCTTTTTAAAGATTTGCAGAAAGTTATGTTCTTTATGTCATTGGACATGGTTGCTTATTTATGAATTCACACGAGGAAAATTTAGATGAACCCAAAAAAATTTGACTGCATTATTGAAATTTCGCCAATAATTTGCTGAGAACAAACATTTTCTAGAATTAAGGAACATTTTTCTCACCCTAATTGACAAATGTGAAGAAAGCATGAAAAAGCAAGAGAAAAACTATTAATCATTATTTTATTCATTGACAAGGCTACAAGTGTCACTGTAAAACAATATCTATAATACAAGAACTAAGAACTAGAATCGGTGAAGATCTATTAAAACTTTTGTTGATCCTATATTTCATTAAGAAGAAACACACATTGTTTTCTTTGGCCCATTTGCGTTTCTGTATGTACATTGCTGAAGAGAATTTTAAAAAGAAGATGTGGTATGATTGCCAATGAAACAACTCTACAAGAGACCAAAATGACACAGAAATTAACAGCTATAGGTCACCATACGGCCTTCAACAATGAGCAGAGCCCATACTGCAGTCAGCTATAAAAGGCCCCGAATGACAACGTAAAACAATTCAAAAGAGTCAACCTCACATCTAGTTAACAAAGAAGGAGTGAAATAGAATCCTTTTTAATTTATTTTTCTAGACATGGAATAAGGAACAGTTTATTGTTAGCTCCAATGCCTACAGCTTCCACTGCACAGATCCTAGGTAACAACGAGTCTATAGAAGCTTACACCAGTAACATCTACAGCAGGAGGGTATTGTCAGGAGAATTCCAGGTACGTTGAAAAAAGTATAAGTTACTATAACATGCAATTACTATATCAAAGTCAAATAATTTCTTTGGATCCATTTGATTGGAAGAATTTTGTATTTTTTCAATGATATTTGATTTTGTGGTTTTGCAAAGGTCTGTACAGTAGCCTAAAGAAAATTTGTTGAAATTTTAGATTTGTGGTTCACCTTTATCCATGAAGTTTGGTCTTTTACTGTATTCAAACATTTTTTGTTCAGATTTTTGAACTATGACCAAAAATTTTATTACTATAGAAAAACATTTATGCACTCGTTCAAGTCAATATTCCTTTCTATCTTAAATTTACTTTTTCAAATGAGATACTATAAGTTCAAACATGAAAAGTGAGGTTATATACAATTGTTGATTTAACATAAAGTTTATATTTTCTAGATTGTTAATCACCATTTGTTAAAAGATCTGACAGAACTTGGATTGTGGAATGAAGATATGAAGAATAAGATTATTGCTCATGGTGGATCAATCCAGGTATGTTACTTAGGCAAAAAAAGTATGTGTGTTTACTCTACCCCTACCTACCCTAATTTTTATCCCCTACCCTAAAGTTTTTTTTTGCCACTTTGTTAAAGTCACAATGTTGCTCTCATAGAAGAAATGTGACAGTAAAAACATACATACTTTATTTTTAGCCTTATATAGTAGGGGGAAAAAAAGATAATACCGATAAATAGATAAATAAAATTGATGTTACTTTTCCTCTAGCAGACTGTATTTTTTAGTATTGGTCTGAGTTGAATTATTTCGTTGTAAGCAATCTCTTTTACAAAATAAAAAAAATCACAAACATTGTCACTTGTTGTCGAGCCTGCAACATTTGTTGCAGAAAGCTCATCATAGGGATAGTGATGCGGCGGCGTTAGCTAACTTCTTAAAAGCTTTATATTTTAGAAGGTGGAAGACCTGGATGCTTTGTATATAGATGCTTCATGTTACGAAGTTTCCGTCAGTCACATGTCCAATGTCCTTGACCTTATTTTCATGGTTCAGTGACCACTTGAAAAAAAAGTTCAAATTTTTTGTAATGTTGAATTCTCTCTTATTATAAGTAATAGGATAACTATATTTGATATGTGCGTACCTTGCAAGGTCCTCGTGTCTGTCAGACTGTTTTCACTTGACCTCGACCTCATTTCATGGATCAGTGAACAAGGTTAAGTTTTGGTGGTCAAGTCCATATCTCAGATACTATAAGCAATAGGGCTAGTATATTCTGTGTATGGAAGGACTGTAAGGTGTACATGTCCAACTGGCAGGTGTCATCTGACCTTGACCTCATTTTCATGGTTCAGTGGTTATAGTTAAATTTTTGTGTTTTGGTCTGTTTTTCTCATACCATATGCAATAGGTCTACTATATTTGTTATATGGAATGATTGTTAAGTGTACATGTCTAGCGGGCAGATGTCATGTGACCTTGACCTCATTTTCATGGTTCAGTGGTCAAAGTTAAGTTTTTGAATTTTGGTCTTTTTATCTAATGCTATATACCATAGGTCAACTATATTTGGTGTATGGAAATATTTTATGATCTTTATGTCAGTCGAGCAGGTTTTATTTAACCGTGACCTCATTTTCACGGTTCATTGCACAGTGTTAAGTTTTTGTGTTTTGGTCTATTTTTCTTAAACTATAAGTAATGTGTCAACTATATATGTTGTATAGAAGCATTGTTAGCTGTACCTGTCTGCCTGGCATGGTTCATCTGACCTGGACCTCTTTTTCAAGGTTCATTGGTCTTTGTTTAGTTATCTTGGTTAATGTTAAGTTTATGTGACAGTTGTAATAAAGCTTAGCTTTATACTTAGGACTATCAACATAATATCAATGATTAGTATAGAAGGCGAGACATTTCAGCGTGTGCACTCTTGTTCCCTAAATATATCATCTTGTTCTCAGAAAAAATAATCTTGTTCCTGTAACATTTTATCTCCTACCCTAACAAAATATCTTGTAAAAAATAATATCTTGTTCCCAGCTTAATTATTTGGCTGCTTGTTAAATAGACATATTGATAGATACAAAGTAGGACATATTCTTAAGATAAAACATGTTATTGTCTATAGAATGCATTTCATATTTGTTGATTAATGTATAGAGAATTAATAATTAAAAAAAAGACCCTCATCTGAATACTTGTGTTAACTGTTGAAACTTTATTTACACCAATTTGTCATGGTATACAATAACCCAAACTTGAAATATTTTTTTTAAAAGTTATATCAAAGTTAATTGTCAGAAAAATGTGCAGGGGACATAAGTTGTGTTCTATAAATTCAGACAATTTCGTGCATTTAATGTTGCGATTTTGTCATTTTAGATTTAAATGCAATATTCAGAAAAATTCTGTCTCATTCATAAAAAAAAATTCAAATTGTGAGTTTTAATTATTGTGATTATAACTCACATTTGCAATAATAAAACTTTGCAATAATTTCCGAATTTACAGTATGTATGCCCCAAAAAAGTATTTTTACTGTATCTCGCTTATCTAAAAAAACCAATCACTGATAAAAAGTCAAATTACATTCTCACCTGCTTTTGTTCTTGTCAGCACTATTCTTTTTCTTCAGCTGCTAGCTAAATGCTGAATATGTTACAAAATTGTGTTAAACAAATAACAATATATCCAACTGAAACAAAATTTATTACTAACCAGAAATTTGATACCTGATCCAGTTCTGGAATAGGATAAGGCTTTTTCAGAGTTTACCAATCGAATGAAAAAAGTTATCAACCTACAGACAAAACAACAGGGGGCAATAAACACACATTTCTATTCCTATAAGTCTGCATACAAGCCTATAGAAAATTTGTTGTCCATTGAACATTTAATTTCATTGAGCTGAACTATTTCAGGATTGTTTGCAATGTCTTCAAAGTCCCCGCAAAAAAAGCAAACATCATTGAAAACCTGTGTGATACCTATTTAAAATAAAAGATGAAAAAAATCTCAGAAATTGTTGCATTCATGCCAGTGTTTTAATCATATCATACCACTTTTTCTGCCTGGTACATTTTTAATATATTTAAATATATATAATAGGAATTTTGTTTTAAACTGAAAAATACAATTTAGATTCCAAAATTGTTTGAGACTCCAATCTTGTTTGTGTATGAGGGTTTTGATTCCCTCCTCTAGGAGACAATTCAAATGATATCCTGGGGCAAAGTTGGACAGACTATCCCAAGTAACTAAGATTCAGTCAGAGTGGACTGTTTGCTATTGGTTACTAATATGTTTTTTTTCACATATAAGAAAAAAATCTCAGATAGAAACTACTTCAAAATCACAGCTATAAATATTGTTTTCATGCATTTCACCAACACACAAATGTTGCATTCTTTCATATTTGAGAATTGCTTTTCATCTTGATGAAATTCCAATTTAAAACTACATACCTACATAATAAGTCGCCTCCATCTGACTTTCACAGGATTCCCTGACAATGACTTTTGTCTTGATGCATACCCCCTGGAAACAGGACACTCCCACACACATAAAGCAGTTCCTCTTGGACTCTGATCACTGCTCTTTCCTGTTGTATGGCAAACTTTGCAGCACTTTATACTACACGTCTCTTCCCACATGAGAAACCCCGACAGGCACATGTGTGTCAAGTTCTGTGGAGGACCTAATCGCACCATGGCCCTGTCCAAGCAAATACGATCCACTGCCGTAAGCACTCTTGATTGGCTTCTCACTTAATCCTTCAAGTTCATTTGATATAATTTGGCCAATAGATGCATTAGACTCCCCTTTTACAAATTTGTTCTTGATTAACGCAAGATCAAAATAAAAAGACAACTATACAGAACCACCGCACCATGGTGGACAAAAACATTCAAGTCCTTTCTAACATCGATCGCTAAGCGCTGTACAGAGTCGGATCGAAAAATACAACTAATAACAAAATTAATTTTTTTTTACAGCAAAGCACTGCGGGGGGCGGAAAAAAAATAAAAAAATGTTTTCCAATTTATTTGTTTCCCCAATTCGGCAAAAGTTAGGGTTGGCGGATTCGTAAAACTAAAACTAAAATAACTATGGCCTAATGTAATTTTTGGTGAATTAAATGATGTAATTAAAGCTTCTTCCTTTTATAGCATAAATTTAATTCTCTAATTTAAAATATTTGAAATTATAGAATGTTGATGAAATCCCAGAAAAACTGAAGAATCTGTATAAGACTGTATGGGAAATATCACAGAAGACGATCATCAAAATGTCTGCCGACAGAGGGGCTTTTATTGACCAGAGCCAATCTCTCAACATCCATATAGCTGAACCAAACTACGGAAAATTGACCAGCATGCACTTTTATGCTTGGAAATTGGTAAGGATATGAAACCATGAAAATTTATGGACAAGTCTCCTTTCATCTGTGATGTTTAAAAAAACAAAATGAATTATGCTGGAAAGCAATTATTCCATTTTTGAGAAAAATCTGATGAATGCATCAAGATTATTTTACTGCAGATAAATTTTCCATATAACAGAGAAATCTTTTTCTTATAGTTTCAAATTAAGGTATAAATGTGTTGTATGCGTTGTAACTCCAACTTGAAACTTGAGATAAGATAATTGTCAATGAGACAAAAGGATGTAGATGTTACTATAAGTTGCTGACAGCTACTAACAATGAGCAAAATTCATATGCATAGCAAGTTATAAAAGGCAAAAATTACAAAAGTAAAACAATAAAAAAAAATATTTTCATTTTTAGTTTGTAAATATGCACCAAATTATGTTTTGATTCAGATTTCATGGTTCACTGATCATGGAGTAGGACATAGTGTTATATTGATGCATATATATTCTCATATTTTACAGGGTTGTAAAACCGGAATGTATTATCTTAGAACCAAGGCAGCAGCCCAAGCAATTCAATTCACAGTCGATAAGAAAAAGCTGCAGCAGTCTTCCACAACTAAATCTGCCGAGAAATCAGAGTCAAAGACCGAAGGAGATAAACAAGACAACAACATGGCAGCTATGGCCTGCTCACTGCAGAACAAAGATGACTGTCTTATGTGTGGATCATAGTGTTATTCTTGTCAACTTTTGTCTGTCTGTCTCGTGTTCAACTTGTTGGCATTGTGTTCATGAACTCATTAGTGCAGAGAATAGTTTAGGTAAACTGCAATGTTAAAATTACAGTGAAACTGTCTAAACCGAACTGCATCAGGACCAAAGTTTTTGTTTTGTTATGTCAGACATTCATTTTGATAAGGTTAACATCTCCTGTTTGATGTGACTACTTTTAAGAACATGTTTGGTTTAGACATGTTATTGGTTTATGCAGGATTCAGTTTAGCCAGGTTTCACTATATCTTGAATCTCGTAGATATTGTTTCCAAACTACATTATAGTTTAAGATCATGTAATGCCATACTATTCTCACTATATTAGTGCTCAACTTTAATCTTATTTGACTAAAAGTTGTATTGGTCAAAAATGAAATATTGTAATTATCGAGCTTTCTCCCTTTTCTAAATGTGTATAGGTGGAGAAATGGGCTTTTCTTCCAAAACTGTTCCTTTATGTATTTAAAATGCAGTGTTTAACAAAATATTTCCCCAAATCTCCCATATCTTTCAGTTTATAAGCATTTAGAATGCAATACCTTTATTATTTGAGTAACAACAATTCTTAAGTTTTGGGGGGAAATTTATTTTATTTAGGAGCTGGGCTGACCTAATGAACATTATACAAACTATAACTTCTGATGTTTGTGAAGGGGTCTCTCTTAAAATCATGTATGGTAGTTTCAAATTATTATTCATTAAATGAAACAAATTTGATATTTAATATTTTTAAATTATAAAAAATGGATGTGATTATATTGTTATGTTTGGTATAATTATGGAGTTTCTTAGGAATTACTGATGTAATATGTTGTGTTAATATTCAGTTGCCATATACATGTGTCCTTTAATTGTAGTAATATTTATAGCTATTTATTAAATCAACTCAAACCACAGTTATTTAGTATTTTTATGTGCCACCAAAGAATTGTTGACAGGGACATAGAAATGCTGGGCGTCCCTGTCAGTTTTTATAAGTTTGAAAAATAGGTGCGGATATTGAACTATTTTTTATGGCATTAAAAATATCAGTTATATAGGAAATTGCATTTGGTTTTGACAGATTAAACATGGGAACTATGTTTTTAGCTCACTTGGCGTCCGTCATCGTTCACTTTAACAAAAATCTTCTCCTCTGAAACTACTGGGCCAAATTTAACCAAACTTGGCCACAATCATCATTGGGGTATCTAGGTATTTGTCCTGTGACCCAGCCAACCAACCTAGATGGCCACTATGGCTAAAAATAGAACATAGGGGTAAAATGCAGTTTTTGGCTTATATCTCTGAAACCAAAGCATTAAAAGCAAATCTGACATGGGTTAAAATTGTTTATCGGGTCAAGATCTATCTGCCCTGAAATTTTCAGATGAATTGGACAGCCCTTTGTTGGGTTGCTGCCCCAGAATGGGTAATTTTAAGGAAATTTTGCCATTTTTAGTTATTATCTTGAATATTATTTTAGATAGAGGTAAACTGTAAACAGCAATAATGTTCAGCAAAGTAAGATCTACAAACAAGTCAATATGACCAAAATGTCAGTTGTAAGGAGTTATTGCCCTTTATAGTCAATTTTTCGTAAATTTTTGTTATCTTGTATAAAAATCTCCTGAAACTACTAGGACAAATTTAACTTAACTGGTCCACAATCATTAGGGTATGCCTGCGAACCAAGATGGCCGACATGGCTAAAAATAGTACATAGGGTAAAATGCAGTTTTTGGCTAAAATCTCAGAAATCAAAGCATTTAAAGCAAATCTGGCGAAGATAGATTTGTTCGTTAGTTCAGTTTATCTGCCCTGAAATTTTCAGACCAATCAGGCTCCCCGTTGTTGGGTTGCTGCCCAGGAATTGGTAATTTTGAGAAAATTTTGCAGCTTTTGGTTATTATCTTGAATATTATTACAGATACAGATAAACTGTAAATATCAATAATGTACAGCAAAGTAAGACCTACACATAAGTCAACATGATCAAAATGGTCAATTATTAAACTCCTTAAGGAGTTATTGTCTTTTATAGTCAATTTTAAACAATTTCATAAATTTTGTAAATTTTTATTCGTTTATGATCTGCACATAGACCAAGGTGAGCGACACAGGCTCTTTAGAGCCTCTAAGTTTATTTCTTGTTATAAAGGTTAACCAGTTGATTAGGGCAAGTGAGCTTCTCTCATCCCTGTTTTACCAAACTTGGGCCCAATAATTATTAGGGTATTTAGTTTCAAATTCATAGTTGACACTGCCTTCCAAATAACGTGGCTGCCATGACTAAATGCAAGTTTTGTCTATTTGGCTAGAAAAAAATCTGACATGAGCAAAAAAATTCAGAATGTTCAGCTTTAACAATTATCTATTTAAATCAAGATTGTCAGACAACTTCTTGTAGGAGTTATTGGCCTTGAATGATAAATTTTACCAATTATTTTATATTATATATCAGATACTCTAAGCAATAGATCTTCTTTTATTTGGTGTATGGAATGATTGTAAGGTGTACATGTCCAAGTGACAGGTGTCTTGTAACCTTGACCTCATTTTCATAGTTTATTGCTCAGTGTTAAGTTTGTGTCTGAATACTATAACCAAGGTCAACTATATTTAATGCATATGTTGATTGCAAGGTGTACATGTCTCTGGCAGTGGTGTGTTCATCTTACCTTGACCATATTTTCATGGTTCTTTAGTCAATGTTTAGTTTTCCTGTTAAGTCGACTATATTTGGTGTTTTGGCTGATTGTAAGGTTTACATGTATTTATATTCCGTTTGGTTTATCTGACCGTAGCCTTATTTTCTTGAATCATGTTAGATTTTTAGCAATACTTGTATTATAGCTTTATTTTAAGACGATCAACATAAAATCAATGGTCAGGAAAGTGAGACATTTTGACATGTTCACTCGCATAATTTTCTTTGCCTTGCATGAAAAAAATTATAATAGATAATTAAATAAACAAATCAATTAAATAAATAAATTCCAAAATATCAACAAGGCAAGAACTACTTAAAAGTGGCATTTCGCTGTTAAAGTAAGAAGGCTGCCACTCTTTAAAGGTGAGACAGCCCAACCACTGAAATAAGGATTTTATTTATCAAATGATACTAAACATAAATGATCAACAAATCATTTTTTTGTCATGAATTCTATTCTCGTCTAGAGTGTCCTTTGTTGAATAAGCACATGGACCAAGATGAGCCACACAGGCTCTTTTGAGCCTCTAGTTTGGTCTTGTAATTGATGAACATCATGCATTTGTATAAGTTTTGGTGTATTCAATTCCATGGTTATTATTTACAGTCATGGTCTAGTAATTTTTTTTTTATTGAAATCTGTATTTGTGAGTTTAAAACATCAAATACTGGAACACTATCCCAGCCTCGTTAACATTAGTAATTAAATTAAAATATACAAGGGTTAATGGTTGCTAGTATTTGTTATTATTCTTAATTTTGTCATAAGTAAAATTATACTTGAGACATAAACAAAAGTAGCAACAACAAAACATAACGGAGTTGAACACGCATATATATATATATAAGTACGTCTGAGTCAGTGACAACTCTACAACAGATGTATCCATCGGATCGCCATCAATGATGGTGATACATGGCTGTGTACATAATGTATATACAACTCGTCTAAACATCAACCCAACAATGTTAGATCTGTAAATTTGCTTTCGCAAATTTTTGGTTCTTCCCTCGCCGGGATTCGAACCCATGCTATTGTGATATCGTGACACCAAATCGCCTGCACTGCAGCCGTCCCGCTAGACCACACGACCACCTGGGCTCTCAAAAAAAGAGCTTTCGCTGGCCGTGTGTTACCTTTCCTCGTCAGTTTTCTAGCGGCGTACTACAGTACATGATATATAAGGCATGAAGATGTTATTGTTACAGATCAGCTAAATTATCTATAGTAAAGGATGTTATTGTTACAGATCAGCTAAATTATCTATAGTAAAGGATCCCTTTACTATAGATAATTTAGCTGATCTGTAACAATAACATCTTCATGCCTTATATATCATGTACTGTAGTACGCCGCTAGATTAAAACTGACGAGGAAAGGTAACACACGGCCAGCGAAAGCTCTTTTTTTGAGAGCCCAGGTGGTCGTGTGGTCTAGCGTGACGGCTGCAGTGCAGGCGATTTGGTGTCACGATATCACAATAGCATGGGTTCGAATCCCGGCGAGGGAAGAACCAAAAATTTGCGAAAGCAAATTTACAGATCTAACATTGTTGGGTTGATGTTTAGACGAGTTGTATATATATATATACAAGTAAAAATTACCAAAAGTCCCCTGTCCTCAGCTCTTAAGACTTTAAAGTTTTATAAAGAAACTGTTTTTTTCACTTGGTTTAGAAGGACCACTAGCTTTTCATTATCGGACAGATTTGGAAACATAGGATTATCTACTGCCATGTCATTTACAAGTTTTATATGTAATATATTATTAATTTGACAGTAGAGGAGAAAGTTGAACATGTTAGTAATATTCAGTACATATAATATTCGGACAAACAGACAAACAATAGTACAAATGACATAACATAAAAAAACCTAAAGAATAAGCAACACAAACCCCACCAAAAACTAGGGTGATCTCAGGTGCTCCGGAAGGGTAAGCAGATCCTGCTCCACATGTCAAATTATATTTCAATAATTTACAATGCAATAAAAAGGTTATTGCATAAATATTGGTTATTATTACTGTTAAATTATGAATTGCTTTTGCAAGTACAACTGTACTTGGTACACGATTCACCAATATTCTTTAATTAATCTGGCGAAAATATTAATTAAGCAAGCTGCACCAATGATTCAACATGACCGAAATTGTCAGTTGACTATTTAATGCCGATTTATTCCAATTTTCTGTATTAATAATTCCTACTTTTCTTTCAAACTATAATGAATGGTTGGAAATTTTGTATCTAAAAAATTATCAGCAAGACTTCATCTTCATATTAGCCATAACGACTAAAATCTAAGTCGACTCCATATTGGAGACCTTTCCCTTTAAATATGTGTTTACCATTTTTTCTCTCCAGTTTTTGGTCTATTATCTTAGAAATAGAAACAAATTATTAAGGAACTAATGAAAGCAAAGTTATCAGCAGGACAAAAACTACAGATATGTCAACATGGCGAAGTGTCAGTTAACTCTCTAGAATTATTGCCCCTCTGCAATGTTTTATTTTTTTTAATAAAAAAAAATAATTGGTAAAAATGCTTGTTGGTGACCAGAACCGATTCGCAGTTCAACACTTACCAGTTGAACAAGGAATCGGAGCTTTGCAAGAGGCAGATATATTCCTAAATTATGAATTTAACCGCAAATAATAATAACACATTATCAGTATTTTCATGCCACTACCATAGTACTAGCTACTGGGATGTTGATACCATTCAGGGACACACGGTCAACCAGAGAGGTAGCAACAAACATTAACGATACCTATTTTTCTTTTCTGCATCAGATGCTGATTCCGACAAAAATGTCTTTTCAGGGAAGTTTGAGGTTCAAAATTTTGAATATCCAATGTTTAATTTTACAAAGAAAAGCTTATAAACCAAAGGACAAGTTCGAGCAGGAAATCAGTGATTTACATATAACACCTCTATGATATTTTTATTGTTCTTTCAGAAACTAATTTTAAAGCAATATTTTTTTATTTTGTCACAAGGCTACAAACAACAAAAACAACAAATTAGAAAGAAAAAAATCTGCACCTTTTATGTTGTGTTTTGTGTAGTTATTTGTGTATATCTCCACCTTTAAAGCCTAAGCGTTTTGTCATTTTATATTGCGACTTGTGAGTTTGAATGTCCATTTGGTATCAATCGCCTTTCTTCTAATGACATGACATCATATCTCATATCAAATCAATTGTTTCGGGTGTTCAAGAAATAACTGGCCAATCTGAAATCTTATATTGTCTTCATCTTAGATTTACTACTGCAACTTGAGAATCAGGATCTGCTTACCCTTCCAAAGCACCAGTTTTGTTTGGCTTGTTGTTGCTCATTTTCTAGTTTTCTATATTCCACAGTATAATTTCTACTTGTTTGTCTTCGTTGTTTCCCCTTTTTAATTAACTGGGGGATTTTTATGCCCCACCTACGATAGAAGAGGGCATTATGTTTTCTGGTCTGTGCGTCCGTTCGTCCGTCCGTCCGTCCGTCTGTCTGTCTGTCTGTCTGTCCGTTCGTCCGTCTGTCCCGCTCCAGGTTAAAGTTTTTGGTCAAGGTAGTTTTTGATGAAGTTAAAGTCCAATCGACTTCAAACTTAGTACACATGTTCCCTATGATATGATCTTTCTAATTTTAATGCCAAATTAGAGTTTTACCCCAATTTCACGGTCCACTGAACATGGAAAATGATAGTGCGAGTGGGGCATTCGTGTACTGAGGACACATTCTTGTTCATTTTCTATTCGACTTGTAAGTTTTTAAAGTGTAAATATAGTCGAAAAATGTCTAAGAATCTCGTAATTATCTGTGGAGCATATTTCGACTACTCTAATGACTGAATTACACAGCAAAATCGGGAGTAGTAAACTACATTTCTGGAATTAACATTTGTGGTCTTAAACACAACCGTAAACATTAACTTTATAGAATAACCTAAACGATACCAATTGTTCTCCACCAGATGTGAATTTCTACAATAGAAAGTAATATAACAAAAATACCAAACGCCGAGTAAAATTCAAAACGGAAAGTGCGTAATCAAATGTCAATATTAAAAGCTCAAACACATCAAGCGAATGGTAAATGTCTCTTAAGTGATGCTCGCAGCCAAAAAGCTTGAAAGTTGAAAGCTTATTAAAAAGACGGAGCTATAATCCAAAAAGTACAAAAAAAGTATACACAAAACCTGGCAAGGAATCAGAGCATTGCACGAGGAAAATTTATTCCTCAATTCAAAATAATTTTGTAACAGTAAATTTTATTTTCTTACAATGCAGTACCGGAATACTGGCTACTGGGTTGGTGATGCCCTAGGGTAACTAACAGTTCATCAAGACAGTGGTAGTAGTACAATGTAAAACAAGTTGAAACTGAGCTTCTGCTCACTGATGATACCCCCGTCCAAATATGCATTTGGAAACGTGTAAAAATGATACAAGTGTTCGGTAAACAGGAAGTTGTCGAGTGATGAATCTGAAAACGCATCACACAGTATAGCTGACTTATATCAAGCCTGAAACCAAATTTCAGAAATTCTGGTAGTGTAGTTCCTGAGAAAAATGTGACGAAAAATAATCATGGGACGGACGGACGGACTGACTGACAGACTGACGGACTGACTGATGGACTGAGGGACAGACAGAGGTAAAACAGTATACCCCCCTTTTTTTCAAAGCGGGGGTATAATTAACGGTATCATTTTTTCTGCACTAGATATTTCACCGATAAATGTCTTTCAGTGATGTTTGAGGCCATCACATTTTTAAATTCAATGCTTATTACTATTTAACTGTACAGAATGCAAAATCTTCTGATTGTTTCAATGTTGAAATACCGACTTTGCATTAAACATTACTATAGTACTACTACGTTGAAATATCAAAATTTTATAAAAAAAAACAACAAGGAGGGAGTGTCCTTTCTTAAAAGTAGTAATGTGTAAGTTGGAGTCAGAAGATTCTGAAAAATTACGGCCAACACTGGTATATTTCGAGCAATTGTTTCTGATAGTCTTTTTTAAAAGTTAGCCAGAAAGCTATGAAACTGCATTTTGAAGCTATTGTCTAAGGATATATCAAAGCCCCAAAACTATAAAAATATGAACTAGGACCAACAAAGAAATTAAGATAATATTATGATGATTTAATAACATTTTCTGTTGATAATATTGGGTCCGTATTCCTCGTACTGTGCTTTTGTTATCCACCAAGATTGAAATGTTGATAATGAAGCAAGAATGGATCCACCAATCCACACTGAATACTTTCTTTCTGGAGGGTCAACTACTTTTGTTATCATGCGTTCTGGAATCAAAGCTGCAAATTCTGTTTGCAAACGTTTTGCAAATCCTACAATACATTTAAATTTTACATATTGGTGATGACCGAAAAGCTAATAATTTAATTTCTATAAAATCTTGTAACATGTATTTTAACATCGATTTAACATATGTTTAAGTATGAATTAGGTTTGGAATATAGACCAAATATTAAGCGCCATTTTTGGGTACCATTAATTAAGATTTACTGAAAAAGTATACTGCAAAATAATATGTGACTCATATTAAAAAATTGTAGCAAACCCAAGACCGATATTTAAGTGAGTTCATACTCACAACTGAAATTAAATGACTTGTATTTTTAAATGATTTTGCAGTGTTACGTTTCTGATGAACATTATTTAATTTTTCTGAGACAGAGGAAAGTAATGCGTATTATTTTCGGCTCCACAAGTAAAATACACAATTTATGAAAAGTGGAGACGTCTCATAGATGTAAAGAAAGAAAAAACAATTAGTGTATTGTAAATATGATCCTGTCTTTCATCACCTGAGAACATTGTACAACCGCCAGATATAATTATGTTTGTATAATAATGTTTTCTCCAATCCATGTCCATTGCCATTATCGAGTCGTACACTAACTTGTGTATACCATCAGATCCTATATCTAAAACAAAACAAAAATCTTAACAGGTTATAAACGTCACATACTTTAAAATTATACTTACTACCGAGTTTGTACTTAAATAATCAACACAACATGTGTAACATAAGGAGCAGGATCCATATTCTATTTTTTGGAGTACCTTACTTAAAGGCAACAGTAGTATACCGATTGAGAGAAAACAAATCCGGGTTAAAAACCAAAACCGAGGTAAACACATCAAATATAAGAGGAAAACAAACGAACAACAGGAACACTGAAGTACATAAATAAAAAGAAAAGCTAACATATATAGAAACGAACTATTTAATACCACTGCCATATTCCTGACTTGGTACAGAACATTTTAAGAAATATTGTTGGACTGAACTTGCTAGCCAAACCTCCCGCTTTATGACAATTACAAAAAAATATGCTGAAATGACAATTTTACGTGACAGGTTTCAAAACAAACACACACACAAGCCCATTCATCACAGAGAAACGCACAAACAAATAAAACAAGTGAAACTGAAAGCTACTGCTCACTGATGATACCCCCGCCGCAAGTGGATAATATTAATTGTGTAAAAATATGCAAGTGTTCGGTAAACAGGAAGTTGTCGAGTGATGAATCTGAAAACGCATCACACGGTATAGCTGACTTATATTAAATCTAAACCAAATTTCAGAAATCCTTGTATTGTAGTTCCTGAGAAAAATGTGACGAAAAATTTTCAACTTGGCTATCATGTGTAAAATCAAACAAGTGTTCGGTAAACAGGAAGTTGTTGAGTGATGAATCTGAAAACTCATCACACGGTATAGCTGACTTATATCAAGCCTGAAACCAAATTTCAGAAATCCTGGTAGTGTAGTTCCTGTGAAAAATGTGACGAAAAATATTTATGGGACGGACGGACTGACGGACTGATGGACTGATGGAAGGACAGACAGAGGTAAAACAGTATACCCCCCTTTTTTTCAAAGCGGGGTATAATAATAGTAAATAAAAGTGACGTGATCACGTTACTAAAATGTAATCTCGAGCTCTATACATTTATTTTTTACAGTACTCGTCCAAAGAATTACTCGATATATCAGTCATATCCGGGACTATGACAATGATGATAACATAAGAGTAATTTGTGTTTTTCAATATTGCTGTAATTTGTAATCCAATTTTATTATCAGGTTGTTATTGGTTTTTTTTTACTTCAGCCCAAATACTGTTCATGTGATATACTTTTAATCAGCTGCAAATTCATAACCACTGAATGGATTCAAACTCCTAAAGTCTTATTTCCAGCATACTGAATAAGAAACCAGAATTCTAAAAGTTTCATCAAGTACGAATGCATGAAATCAGGAAAGACTTGTGAGAAGTTTGAGCAGTTCATGTGCATGTTTGGCTAAACCAACTCTTACTGTCGTGGTGAATAAATTCGTTGACTACCGATTGCTATAAAAGTGACTTGATGATATGAAAAAGATATAAATAGACAGACCGGTATGTGCAATAGTAGTTTGCGATTTAGGTGTGCTCTATTTCATGGCATAAATATCAGGAGAGTAAATCGTCCTTTTACTTTATACATATGATTTGTTGTCGGCCGAATCCGGCAATGAAATAGTTCTTCCTCGTGAAATTGTTGTTTCTTTTCTCAATTTTGATAAAAAAAAAAATTACTGAACTGTGTGAACTTGCTGTGACGATATACACCAATCTACAACGATGCATGTTTACATACCAAATTAAGTTTTAATTGTCTTCGTATGTATTTGAGGCCTTTTCACTTTACAAATACAATGCTTCTACTGAATTAAAATTTCAAAATCCAGCTTTAGTTTATGTATACAGTGCGTGAACCGGTGACAAAATATTATCGCCCCTGTAAACAGTGGGCTCTTCTGACTAGAGGTAATCGGTAAAGAACAGCGGAAAATGGTGTACATTGTTTACGAGCTTGAAATGAGCTAACACAGACGAACTGAGACGTGTCAACGTAATGTGAATATGATAATGCACCAGGTAAATTATTAATTGTTAAGTTTATCACATCATCGTATCTTCATATGATAGGTAAATAAGTGAATTTTCGATTTTAAGTGTCGTCAGGGTTCAAACCTGGAATCATGCCAACCTTTCATTATTTTTTTTTAATACTAACCTATAGTCGGAACATCTTGATTTTCTCCCAATTTGTAAAGTTAATTATGCTGCTTGACATATATTTTTTTTGGGAAAAAAAATTGATATGCAGTCAAATGTGGCAGTTTTTAATATTTGTTGCTATGTGAAATAAAGGGAAGTAAATTAAAGTAAAAGAAGGCGCGCTTTTTCAAATAGTAAACAATTTAATTCAGATGCATAGTATTTTGTCAAATGATAAAGAATATCGTAGAAACTTGCTAGAAATTCATCTAATTTATAAAAGATATACAACATGACATACTGAAATCTGAAAAGGGGTAAAACCACCATACCTTGAACAAATTCAGTTAAAAAAAAGGGGGGGGGGGGTGGTAAAATGCTACGAAATTTAGATTTTATTTATTTTTTGTCGACAGCCAAAAGATGATTTGACATGTAACTAACTACTTTTTCAATTTCATTGTAAAGTAAAATTGGCTTTTTTTGGGTCTCTGTTTATTGTGGTCTGATGTTTTCAGGTTCTCTTTGGATTGCCAAATAATATTATAATCATCTAATTGAATGTTCAAATTATTTTGCAGCGATGGTGTGTATGGAAGGAAGACTGTCATAAAACCCAACAGTTCCGGATGGCCCTTTAAATAATTGCTTAACATCAATAGCGATGTAAGATTCAAGTGTTTGATTTAGCACAAGTTTAGCCAGGTTTTCCTTGTAATTGTGGCAGAAAAACCACTAGACAGTGTCATGCATTGAAAGGATATCAAACGGATATTTTATGGAATGATTCTCGTACATATAAAATCATATGCATAGGAATATGGAGCTAGTGTCTTTCATGCAGCAATTTTTAATTTCCAATATAAACTCTGAAAAGACAAGAGCCGCATAGAAATGTATACCAATGAGAAACATTCTTTGTGAATAAAATCATTCCAAAACTTAAATGTGTCATTAGTGTTGCATTATTTATCAGTAGAGATAATCAGATTCCAGTAAGATTGTCCAACTGATGGTTTTTGTTTGTAATCGTTTTTGTAAATCTTAGTTGTTTTGACAATCCGGGCTGTGCATGTTGCCCGGCTGACCCTTTCAGTGAGAGACAATATTTTGTTTATGATAAACAAAATCACTGATTCAAGACTGGAGCGGACCCCTTTTAGGCAGTTAGTGCGAATCCTTTAGGTTTAAACCATTACATGCAATACGGGGGGAGGGGGAAGATTTTTTTTTACCGAGTCAAACATTTTTCCTAATTATAATACATTGAGATTTAATATATACTTTGCTATATGTAGTGTGTATATTAAAGTATTGCCAACAAAATTCATCAAATTTGGGATCATAATATTGTTTAAGAAAAACCCTTACCCCCTGTACATCATAAAAGTTCATAATCTTCTGTAGCACACGTGCATGGTTAATTCGGATCACATATTTTCTATTCCGATGTTATAAGAATTCGAAGGTTCATATCATTTACAATATCATTCAAAAAATTTCTGGGATTTTTTTTTTACTATCAACGTTGAACCTCGAGGTTACATTGTAGTAAAAAAAAAAATCCAATAAAAACGTTGAATGTAAATGATATGCACCTTTAAATCTTATATTGTAGGACTCATGTTGTTCAAACATAATGTGTTGATCAATTATGTTATGATGATTTTGATAAACTTCACATTAGGTAATCTTTCACGTATATTGATTACATTATATCGAGTTGTCCCAACGATACACTTGTCGGTGTGCTCGATCATACGAATTTACCGACATTCATATAGACAAAATGACACAACTTTGAAAAATTCTTGTGACGAAACTACATTTCGGAACACGTTAAAAATTGGATACCCAGAAAGCTACATTATTAAGGTTTGATATATATTTTTTTTCAAAAAAAAAGAAAAATATGCAGTCAAATCTGGCAGTTTTTTACACACCCCTATGTTGAACAATAGGTTGTTCAATTAACAGCATGTTTGGCAATTAAAAAATCATATATTAACACATTTAGCTTTAACACATACTTTATTTATAGTGGTTGTATAAAAGTTATATAATGGGTTTGTGTTTTAAGAGATATTCATCCCTATGCATATCGGGTTTTATGCGTAAATTGTCTCTCCTGTTCTTAGACCTTTTCTATCTCTTTCATAAGAAGAGTGACTTTTCTATTGTTCTAGTGTCACTGGAAATCCCACTGTATAAAACAAAAATATCACAATTTTTTTTCAAAATCGTGGACTTTTTAAGGAGTTAGAAATGCAGTAAATCACACAAATCAAAGAGTTCATGGGGTAGAAAATACCCAAGATAATGTGCGATAGAACATCAGAACTGCTGAAGTTTATTTTAAGTCCTTCAGTTTTATTATTACCCCCGATTTGTTTTCTCTCAATCGATTTAGAATTCTGAACACTTTTGCCTTTATTTATATGCCTTTCATACTTTCGCAGATAAAGCAAAGTAAAATTTCTGCAGATACAGATACAGATACAGCGTATCTATAGAATGCATTTAAATATCGAGAAAATATAAATAAAATTTGAAGCGTACTGATCATGTTGATTAGCTTATAACGTTACTTCCCATTCAAAGTTTTGAGCGTTCCTGGTGGAAGTAATTCAACATGTACAACCACTTTTACCAATTTATTTAATTTCTAGCAATAAATCAATGAATTAAGACTTTGTTAAATTGTTGTGATCACAGCATGAAGGTCTGGAAAGTGATTTTACTTAAATAAATGGGGTATTGATACCTCTGTTTCTGGTGAAGTTCGACACAAAAATGTTACACTTGTCGTTTCAGCGATCTGTTTTTTAATTTTCTTCGAACGTCATGTCAAGTGTTTTACTTACATGGGATAAAAGACTTCACGAAGACAACAAATTACAAATTGTATGCGTCAAAATCGCTTTTCTAGATTTCCCTTCACTAAGAACGCTCAAAGCCGCATATTTGAAAGCCGAAACAATTGAAGAGCTTGAAAATGGCATGACATGTGCCATGATTTTATTACTGGTTTTTGTTGGAGTCGTATTATTCATTCCAGAATTTTTCTGTGTAATACAAGTACTAACAATAGTGGTAAACTTTTTCAAGACAAGAAGGATAACTCTAGTATATGCAAGTATTCAGTACAATACCTGTTGAAAAAATATGTTGATAGATTTACCGTACCTTTCATAGGTCGAAACAAAAGCTCTGGGCACTGGAATCTCTCCTTACCAATGGTAATACAATTTCCATCTGGAAGTTCATATGATTTATCAACATCATTTGAGCATTCGGACAATAGTATTTCTTTTGAGTAATCTTCAGCAACATAACACAATTTTTCTTTCATTTCTCTTACAATTTCAAAATCACCTGCAATAAATAAGTTTTGTGACATATTAAAACGCAACATCATCGAATCGTTGTTAATTAAATTCAAAAATGAACGGTAGCATAATTGTGATGGGAACCAAAAATAACATGTTATCAATCCTGTGCTGTCTGAAGCTCTTTAGGGAGCTACCATTTGATTTTTAGGGGGGGGGGGGGCTAGGATGAAATTTGAAAAAAATAGGCAGGACAGGAGTTTTGAGTAAAAAAAAAAGGCAGGATGAGACACTTGCAAAAAAAAAAAAAGTCAGGACAATTTAGGTAAAAAAAAGTCAGGATAAACTGAAAAAAAAAGCAGGATCAAACAGAAAGAAAAATAAAAAGGCAGGACAGAGATTACAACTAAACAAAAATGCAGGACAACATTTTTCATCCTAGCCCCCCCCCCCCCCCCCCCCCCCCCCATAAAAATCAAATTGTAGCTCCCTTATATTACTTGCTTGGTCTTTTTTGGCTTATTCCTTCATTCTTATGAGACTGAGTACATATGTGAGCATTTCATAAAAACTGAACTAAACAATGAGACGAACATATAGGCAATCACAAAGATTTTTCGAATTGTATTACATTATACATTCAGCTCCCTGAGTATTCAATTATCTAAATTTCTTTTGTTTTAAGTATGTTGACTTATAGCGTTGCCATAGTTGCTTGCAATTGAATAGGAATAGCAGTTATCCGTTGAAAAAATCGCCAAAAACGTAACAAAATCAAAGTTTGTTTTTTCGAAAGTATTATTCCAAAATACAAGATAAGAATGAAAGGAGTTTTTGTACTTTTTTAGAATAAGTGGTGGTCAATTAAAAACAAAAATGAGCAACACAAACTCAACCAAAAGCCAGTGGTTATCACTAAAGGACATGTATTTTCTGCTGAACTAAAGTGACTAGTGTCCTGTAAATCATTGAAAGTGCTCATTTTGGTACCAAGTTACACTCAGTGTTGTCATAATTTTATTGGAAAAAGAAGGGCTTCCATATACATTCAAATGGATGGTTTTAACCATTTGTTTCGATGGCTTTCTCTTTCGCTATTATTTGTCAATGAAAACAGGATATGAAATACAAGCAATGTAAACTTTTTGTTAGAGGAGAGGGGAGAAAAGTTCTCTGCATTTTCAGACGATGAATAGAGAAATGGAGGGTTCAAAATGGGATTGAAATCATCTCTTTCGTAGTAAAGTAACTTACCAGTGGTTACAAAATCGTGTCCTTTTTCATGCAACAGAGTCTGTAAATAAGATGTTAGGTCTCTGCCTCCTAAATCGAGCCTTCTAATGGCAGGTTGCATGCAAAATCCTGTAAAAGAAATTAATACCATTATCGAATAAAAAGGGAAGAGAAATGTATACGTAGATTAACTTGCCTCTCAATCAAAAACTATCACACCTGAATTTTGTCCTCTAGAAAATTTGAATAATGATCATTTACTCATTTTTCATATTCATCCACTTTTGTTGTCCATTTATCTGCAACACGTAACCATAAAAGATTCCCATGATATATATAAGTTGGAATTTTTTATCTCATATTTACTATAATTTCAGATTTGGTCTTTATTCACTGAGTATGTTTATGATTAGTTGTGTCTTTTTCAAATGAAATATCGAGATGTCTCAGTCTTGTGTTTCAGCAACGAATTGAATAGTTTTGATATATTTACAATGTCAATTTGTCCTTGCTTGGTGTTTCAGTAACAAATTGACTATCGTATAAACGAACAAAAGCTGAGATGTAATTCAAATGCATGAGGAAAGGATCAGTGGCCAAGGGGAGATAATTTTGATATCTATAAGAGTATTTAAGTTAACTAATTTTCTGATTTTCTAAGTTGCTGGCCTTTATCGAGGTATGCACATAAAATAGATAAAAATCTGATACCTTCATTAATCATGATCCATGAAAAAAAATCTTTTCTGTTTAAATTATCTAAACAGTGGTATTTTTTGATATAATCAGTCATATCTCTTCTGAGGTTATTGTAAAGAGGGCATTCCAGAAGAAAGTGCATTTCATTTTCAATACAATTTGAATTACAATATAAACATATCCTCTCATGTCGAGGTAATATTTCATATTTACTACATACATTGGTAACTCGTTCATGTCTGCCTTAGGCAGCAACCATTTGATTTTCTGGGGGGGGGGGGGGGGGGGGGGGGCTATGTTTTTTTTTGGAAAAAAAAGTTTGTTTCCAGTTTTTGGAGAAAAAAATAATTTGTTTTTGACCCTGAGAAAAAAAATTGTTTGTTTCACCCTTAGCTGCCACTATATGTAATGTTAAAATTGAAAGAAAAAAAATTGTTTTCATCTTGTCGTCAAAAAAATAGATTGTTTTTCGCCAAAGGCAAAAAAAAAAGTTTGCGTAGAAAAAAAAAACATAGCCCCCCCAGAAAATCAAATGGTTGCTGCCTTAGTTTCTATTCTTAAACAGTGTTTGCTGAGTCTGTATTTTGTTAACAAATGTTTTTGTGGGTGCTTTAAATCTAAATAACGTTCATAGTCAAATGACCTTTTGAATGAAAAATAGGTGTCCAATTTGCCTTGTCTCAACGATGTGTTTCAGCATCGAACTAAATTTCTAGCATAAAATTTCTAAGTTGCTGGTGATTTGCCAATCAGGATTTTGTGTTTCAGCAACGTGTTGAATATTTTAGATAATTACGTACTACGTCGAAATGCCCTGACCTTGTGTTTCAGCAACGAGTTGAATAGTTTAGACATGTACAATGTAAAAAATGCCCTGACCTTGTGTTTCAGCAACGAGTTGAATAGTTTAGACATGTACAATGTCAAAAATGCCCTGACCTTGTGTTTCATCAACATTTGAATAGTTAAGATATGTACAATGTGAAAAATGACCTTACCTTGTGTCTCGGCAATGATTTGAGTATTTAAGATATACATGTACAATGTCAAAAATGCCCTGACCTTGTGTTTCGTCAACGATTTGAATAGTTAAGATATGTACAATGTGAAAAATGAACTTACCTTGTGTCTCGGCAACGATTTGAATATTTAAGATATACATGTACAATGTCAAAAATGCCCTAACCGTGTGTTTCGTCAACGATTTGAATAGTTTAGATATGTACAATGGGGAAAATGACCTTACCTTGTGTCTCTGCGACGATTTGAATATTTAAGATATACATGTACAATGTCAAAAATTTTCTGACCTTTTGTTTCAGCAACGAGTTGAACTAGTTCAGATATGTACAAGTTCAAGATAACCTGACCTAGTGTTTCAGCAACGAGTGGAACAGTTTCGATATTTGCAAGTTCGAGATACCCTTTCTTGACCATCGTATATGTTAAGATGCCTTAGCTTTGTGTTTCAGTACCGAATTGAACATCTTATATACATATAATATAAAAATGTCGAAATGCATTGGCAAAGTGGTTTAGCAACAAATTGAATGTCTTAGAGCTGAACAATTGTCCAGATGTCTCAACGATGCATGGTGTTTCAGAAACGAACTAAATTTCTAGCATAAAATGTCTAAGTTGCCGGTGATTTGCAATCACATGTCATGGCTCCCTTTTTCAATTACTTTGTAGGTCTTGTTTGTTCATTGTGAGTAGTCATTTATGTGCACAGAATTTAACAAATCAAAATGGCCGACAGTGTTATTTAGCATAATTTGTCAACTTACCGTCACAAACAGGAACTATATGTGTCACACCATCACCTTTTTGTTTGCAGAGTCTCTCCCTGACGATGTACCAAGTCAGATATATGACAGTTGTTTCGGCAATGAATTATATATCTTATATACGTTCAAATGTGGTGAAGTTTTGACCTGATGTTTCGGAAACGAACATAAATATGACCAATTGTGAGGTGTCCTGATGTTATAATGTAGCAACGATCTGTATTTGTACGATATGATAAACATTCTACATAAAAATCCTATTTGTCCAGTAATTTCATTGTTTGACAAAAAGCATCAATGGAAATGATTTCCTACTTTTTCTACTATTTTGATGGAACTGTTTTATCACTATGCGTTTTTATGTATGTGAAATTTAGCTAGCCAAAATGGCCGACAGTTTTATGTAGCATATTTTGCAAACTTACCTTCACAAACAGGAACTATATGTGTCACACCATCTCCTATTTCTAGCATGATTGCAGATCCTCTACCCGATGCATAACATGACAAAAGACCTTGCATGCTCACGTAAAATGCAGGTACATTATACTTTTCGAAAAATATCTGCAAACAAATAATTTCAAGTTATCTAACAACCATTTTTATATGAAATATATAAAAACAACTTTCAAATTAAAAAGAAATGTTCAATAAGAAAAAAAACAATAAAAGTTTGCCACTGAGGTTAAGAACAATAACATTTTGCAATTACATGAAAGACACGAATTATATCCCTCCTTGCTAGACTTTCGATCATCGGAAGTATCGATATCTTGACGTGTATTTTTAATTTGAAATCAATAACAATGATTGTTTGTAGTTACTTGTATCAGTTTTCCTATGTTTAAACAAGAAGTAATGCTTAAAACAAAGACGTTCCTGTTGATATTTTTTTTTTTAAAGTAAACTCATCATAGATACCAGGAGAAAATTTTGTACTTACACCAGACGCGCGTTTCGTCTACAAAAGGACTAATCAGTGACGGTCGAATCCAAAAAATGTTAAAAGACTATCATATGGGCAGAAAATGCAAAGCAAAATTGTAAAGACTGCAGTTTTGGGGCAATTACTCCATTTCACAACCCCAAGAATCTTGTATTAATACTTAAAGACCACGCGAAACCTACACAATATAGCTAAATGATCTTCAGTTAACTTTCGCCAAATTCATCAACGTAAAAGTTAAGTATCGTATGTTAAAATCATGGCAGAGATTAAGCACTACATATTGAACCTTTGAAGTCTAAGTATATTCGTCTGTTGAAATAACATGAGAAACACGACGGGTCCCACATGTGGAGCAGGATCAGCTTCCTTTCCGGAGCACCTGTGATCACCTCAAGTTTTTGGTGGGGTTCGTGTTGCTTAGTCTTTTGTTTTCTATGTTGTGTCTTCTATACTGTTATTTGTCTGGTTGTCTTTTTATTTTTAGCCAAGGCGTTGTCAGTTTGTTTTCTATCTATGAGTTTGACTCTCCCTCTGGTATCTTTCGTCCCTCTTTTATAATATCTAACTTTTTCATCATAATTTTCAGAAATGTTTTTCTCAGGCACTCCTGCTTCCTCCACCAATAAAAACTGGCCGCCAAGAAATAGCCTAAATGGCAGAGGTTCAACACTGCATACTGAACCTTTGAAGATGTATATTGTCTGAGGAAGTTATAATTTCTAACTTTTTCATAATAACTTTCAGAAATGTATACCATACGTCATGACAGTGACAAAGCACTGATTACGGGACGATTGGTATATAAGTTAAACTTAATCCACGTACCTGTGCCGTTTTCTCCCTGTTATGTTTTGGATTAAGAGGGGGTTCTGTTAGGAGAAATGGGTGCTCCTCTGGTGCCGTCCGAAGATAATTATAGAAAATATCATGCCATATAAGTTCCATGTCGTCCCAGTTTGTTACAATTCCATGTTCTATGGGATAATCAAGAGAAAGCACACCACGTCTTTTCTGTGCCTCATCTCCGACATAGTTATCCCTGAATACCATACTCTGGAGATACAAAAAAATCGTTAACAAATGTAATGGAATCAAATCTCATCATAAAATAGTAAAGTGCTATAAGCTACGATTTCGACCAAAAAAAAATAAATAATAACGATTCTTTTAGTTTCAAGTATTTATTTAAAAGGAGTTTCGCAATATAATTTCATTATAAGTAGTCAGTTCGGCCCAAATTTGTCAAATAATCTCAAAAACATTGATGATGTATTCTTGACTTAAAAGTCAATAATTTAATCTCATTCAATCTGTATACATGTGACCTCATGTTTAATCCTAAGAAGAATATAAGTGACGCAGGTACTAGGCCTTACTTATACAGATGAAACAAAGATTCACATAAAAATAAAAGAAGTCCAACAGACCTAGATAAATCCAACTACACACGTTCGCTATTTACTTTTTTTTATAAGTTATACTTATATCGGGTTATACGACCGACACACGAAACACTGATAAACATTATCCAGTCCATGCATTGTAGTTTGTTTTTCCTTTTTCCTTTTTTTTTTTTGGATTCGTGCGTCACTGATGAGTCTTTTGTAGACGAAACGCGCGTTATGGCGTAAATATAAAATTTAGTCCTGTTATCTATGATGAGTTTATTTACAACCACTGGGTCGATGCCAATGCTGGTGGAGATTTATTTCCCCGAGGGTATCACAAGCCCAGTAGTCAGCACTTTTTGTGCTGACATGAATTATCATTGATATTGTTATATTTATAAATTAACCGTTTACAAAATTTTGAATTTTCAGGCATAGATTACTTTAGCTTTATTTGGCAACAGTGAACACTTTAAGGAATTTTTGATCTCAATGCTCTTCAAATTTGTGCTTTATTTGGCTTTTGGCTTTTTTCTTTTTTTTTGGATTCGAGGGTCACTGATGAGTCTTTTGTAGACAAAACGCGCACCTGGCGTAAATATAAAATCTAGTTCTGGTATCTATGATGAGTTTATTTACATATTAAAAACTTTTTGTTATTTTGATATTTGTATCAAAGGGGCACTAGCTGTCAAATTCATGGTCACCGATTTGACTCAAATTCTCATATTTGATTGATAACAATATAAAACATTTATATAAACTATCAAAAGTCTAAAATAAACAGTTTACAGAGCATGGGGTAGATAAACTGGGAGAGATCCGTTTGCGCCAAAAATGCGTCCTTTTGCGCCACAACTTTTTTTCTCAAATGCTACGTTTGCGCCACATGTTTTAAAATTAGATGGTTTCATTTGCGCCAAAAATAAAACGTACGATTGCGCCAGTTAAAAGAAAATTACTTCCTTACTCCTTTATTCGGACTTGGAACCGGCAGTGTAACACGGCACATGTTTCCTTTTCTGAAACATATGTTTTATTACTGCTGCTGCATGGGTACTTCCCAATTTAATGTATGTAGTAGCTTCAAAAACACAAACATTGAAGGATGAAATCCATAAAATAGTTAATAATAGTTCATAATAATAATAAAGCCCATACGCATGGTGGGAACAAAGCTCTGTGTCATCAACATTTGTGGCTAAAACATAAAGAGCAAAAACTTCTATTTTCTATATTGGCATATCTTTGTTAAGCAAAGCAATAAGTTTTATTCTCTCTCTGTACATTGACTGTCTAATGCTGCTTAAGTAATTTAATTCTCTTCAGAAACTCGTCTTTATGGTGAAATATCTCCTAACATGTGATACCTTTTGGGGCAAAAATAAGAATACATATATAGTAATCATTAATATTTATGATAGATATATGTACAGGTAAATTGGCGCAAATGAGTTCCGAATATTGGCGCAATTGATACATTTTTGAAAATAAAATTTGGCGCAAATGATACCCCTGAAAAACAGTAATTGGCGCAAAAGGACTGCTGCCGATAAACTATAGGTTCGTTTCGTGTGTATTTTAGTCCAGACGCCATCTAATTTACTATCGATTTGACCTCAGATGACCATATAAGCGATGTAAACATAAATAAAGACACGAATAGATTAAACCAAAACGTGCAATTGGATTTTTATAGGTCTGTTTGATTTTATTTTATATCTTAAAAATAGATGTTTCTCATTGTTTTTAACCGTATAAGAATGATTTTATGTGCATCGAATTAGTAATCAAATGATTTACCGTAGTTTCACTTTAATTCATTGTTGACATCATTTTTCTTTAAATAACCAGTACACGTACACTGCATGTGTTGTCAATCTCTAGCTAGGGGTTAAATTGAAGTTCACATGAATACGGATTTAAAGAGGTCGACTCAATCACTTGCAAGTGAATAACTAATTATCAATGTTTCTTAGCGTAATTTGACAAAATTTAACCTTTTTGGCTGCAAAAAGCGAATTGTTATTTCACTATTTCACTTTCATTATTGATTGAACAGAAAAAAAAATCAAACTTTAGATTTTTTATATATCTCGTAGCTAGTGCCCCTTTAATATTTTTTAATCAAATGTGAGAAATTTATTAAAATCGACCAATTAGGATTTGACAGCTAATGTGCCTTCAATAAACTAATAGGATCCAATATTTTCCAGAATAACGTGAATACTTTCACATTACTAAAGTAGTATTTTAATGCCAAAGTCAAATTAGTTTCACAGATAGCTAAGGCAGCAACCATTTGATTTTCTGGGGGGGGGGGGGGGGGGGGGGGGGGGGGGGGCTATGGTTTTTTTTTTGGAAAAAAAAGTTTGTTTCCAGTTTTTGGAGAAAAAAAAAATAATTTGTTTTTGATTCTGAGAAAAAAAAAATTGTTTGTTTCACCCTCAGCTGCCACTATATTTTATACTAAAATTGAAAGAAAAAAATTGTTTTCGACTTGTCGCGAAAAAAAATAGATTGTTTTTCGCCGCAGGCAAAAAAAAAAGTTTGTACAGAAAAAAAACCCCATACCCCCCCCCCCCCCCCCCCCCCCCCAGAAAATCAAATGGTTGCTGCCTAAGTGATGACACATAACACATGCAGCTAGTATTAAACAAGAATGTGTCCCCAGTACACGGATGGCCGTGAAAATGGGTAAAAATCTATAATTTGGCATTTAAATTAGAAAGATCACATCATATGGAACATGTGTACTAAGTTCAAGTTGATTGGACTTTAACAAAATCAAAAACTACCTCGGACAAAAACTTTAACCAAAACTTTTACCTGAAGCGGGACTACGAACGAACGGACGGAAGGACGGAAGGACGGACAACGAACAACGCACAGACCAGAAAACATAAAGCCTGTTAATCGGGCAAAACAAATGTTAAATTGGGACTGGAGAAGGTATTTGATGGAAACCATTCCTGCAAGTTGAGGAAAAATTATTATTGTCTTTTTACAATTATAATTGCAGTATCTTTAAAGACTCGCAAGTAACCATGGTAACATGTGCAGAGGCAGATCCAGAATTTAAACCGTATTACCGTAATACATGCAATGAAAAAAAGAAGGCGGAAAACCTTTTCTCGTATCTATTCAAAAATTGCATTTTAACGATTACGATTTTTGTGTGCATCAAAATTGAAGTTATATGTATCCTATTGTATCCATAGTGAGCGCCTACTTAAACTGGTCAACTTTTACAACAATAAAAATAACACTTTATGTTGTGGCAGAAGAAGAGGCCGATTTTGGTTGATTTTATGCCCATTTATGGGTATTATGCTTTCTGGTCTGTGCGTCCGTTCGTCCGTCCCTCTGTCCCGCTTCAGTTTAAAGTTTTAGGTCGAGGTTGTTTTTGATGAAGCTGAAGTTCAATCAACTTGAAACTTAGTACACATGTTTCCATATGATATGATCTTTTTAATTTTCACGGTACACTGAACTTGGAAAATAATAGTGTACTATGGACACATTCTTGTTTAAAATTGCATTTATGTTTCATAAGAAACATTATTCTTACTTTACATTCTGTATATGATTTTGGTCTGCCCACTACCGTGCTGTACACACATCTCGGGGCATCATCACCAGCAAAACCGCCCTTGGTCATACCCGACCCGTTGTCAATGACAACGGCTTGCATATCGTCGTCTACAGACATTCTGAAAAGATAATTTAACTTATATGTAGTGTTGTATTCCACAAGTTATCTTTTTTATCAAATTAAACTAATTGATGAATAAGATAAAACATGAAGAGTAAAATAAAAACAACAGACAAAAACATCGCGCGAAATATCTGTCCAATTTAGAGACAATAATCTGTCTTGCAGGCAGAATTCCAACAATATAAATAAACGAGTCTCTGTTTACAAATACAAAGTGTGGAGATAAGACCACTGTCGACCAAAGACTAAAAGACAAGGCTGAAAATAACAACCGTACGGCCTTCAATTTGTGTGTTTTTTTTTTATTATAAAGAAGTAGGAAATTGTTCATGGTTGAATAATAATTTTTACCTGAAAGCCTAGTCAGATTTATCTATTTCGCGCCACACAGAAACGCCCGAAATTTATCTTTCTGTTTTATTTTACAAAACTATTTACTGCATTTTGTGCCCCGGAATATCAAATTTCATCTTGTATTTGGCATGATTTTTAATAATCAGTTTAATGTTACAAGAACATATGTTATTCCTCTTGTAAAGCATATCTACCCTATCAGAATTACAATTTTCGTTCACTTAGTAACTTGTAAAAGGGCCAGGGTAACGCAATGATATTGACCATACATATATCTGTCTGGCATATCATGCACTCTGTCTTTTCTATATTTGAAAATGCATGTACTACCAAGTCAGGAATATGACAGTTGTTGTCCATTCGTTATATATGTGTTTTATCATTTGATTTTTCCATTTGATTAGGGACTTTCCGTTTTAATTTTTCCTCCGAGTTCAGCATTTTTGCTATGCTCGTTAAGTTGGATTTCCCTTTATCAAGCAATTTTTGGCTATGTGAGCATATGACAAAGTTGAAATTTATGTTCATAGCCCGTATGCATAAAACCACTTAAATTGAGAAATCCAATCGCAGTACTAATTTATCGTTGGACATTAAAAAAATTCCGTCATTTCGGTCTTTTTTTGTCAAAATAAGCTAAGAATAGTTATCAAATGTACCAGGATTATAAACATCGCTGATGAATTATTCACTTGTAAGTGCATTATTCGACCTCATTGAATCCGTATTCATGTGCATGACCCTCGAAGCATGACCTTCAATGTAACACCATAACTAGAGATGTGTTACAAATGTTTTAGACGTAGTCAGCTAATATAAAAAAAGAACATTGAAAGTGAAACAAGGGAAACCCATCTGATTGATTGATTCAATCCTTAAAACCCCATTCTGATACAGATTATAAAACGATGATTAACATATAATTTTGAATAGCGGTATACTACTGTTGCCTTTATTAAACATATAATTTGAAATCAAACAGACATAAAACAATCCAGTTGCACGAGTTCGCTTTCAATTTGTATATATATATATATATATATTACAAGTCTATTGTTTTCTGTTTGGTATTACATTAATATCCATTTTGTTAAATCTTGTGATCAATTTATTAAGGAATCGTCAATGGCAGTCAGCAGGGTTTAAAAATATCAGTTGTTCGACCTGTTAGTCAAATAATGTTCTTATTCTAATGTTATATCTAACATTGCCATAAAAGCGGGAGGTTTGTCATGCCACATAACTAGGTTCAACCCACTATATTTTTTCTTAAAATGTCCTGTACCAAGTCAGGAAAATGGCCATTGCTATATTAAAGTTCGTTTCTGTGTATGTTACATTTTAATGTTGTGTTTCTGTTGTGTCGTTGTTCTCCTCTTATATTTGATGCGTTTCCCTCAGTTTTAGTTTGTAACAAGGATTTGTTTTTTTTTTCTCAATCGATTTATAAGTTTAGAACAGCGGTATACTACTGTTGCATTTATTTGAACGTAGACTTGTTTATATTTATTTCGTTTGGGCTTGTATCATATTTTCCCTCAGGTTTGTATAATCCGTCATTCTATTTCGACTCTTTAAAATTCAAGAGTCTATTCAAAATTGTGGTAATTATATGGTCTTTCAAATACTGTTTCGATCACTAACATCACTGAAGAGACATAAATTTTCGAAATCCGGATATGATGTAAAACAATAAGCACCTCATGTGTGTGGTTTACCATTTTTGCCACACGTTTATTATTTTCTGTTTGATATTAAATTTAAATAAAGATCCATTTTGTTAAATCTTGCGATCAATTTATTGGGCAATCGTCAATGGAAGTCAGCAGGGTTTAAGAACACCAGTTGTTTAACCTGTAAGTCAAATGCGTTTTGTTAAAATATACTTTTTCACTTCTTTGGTCTTTTGGAAAACGTTGTTTGACGTGCTGTATTTAGACCCTCTACAACTTTTTTTTACTCGCACTCGTATAAAAATTGTGTTTTTTTTTAACCAACGCAATCATAGGTTTGAACGTTGTTTTCAATATAGACTTGTATAGATATATATACTAAGTAATTCGTCTAAACATCAGCCAAACAATGTCAGACTTGCTTTCGAATATTTTGTTCTTTCCTCGGCGGGGTTCGAACTCATGCTTCTGCGATATTGTGACACCAATTCGCTTTGCACTGTATCCGAAACGCTAGACCACTCGGCAAACTAGGCGTCACAATAATACAGCTTTTTTGGGTCGGCGTTACTTTTCCTCGTCATATATATTTATGTGTATATCGGGTAATATGAACATCGGCATATTTCATCGGTCACCTCGGTGGTTAATTAATGACTTCAAAAATAAAATACACACAAAATGCTGATACATTTTATCGACCACTATGCATTGTAAATTGTTTACTTTAGACTTTAAAATATAGAACAACGTTTTAGTCATGTTAGTTAATTTCATTCTGTGAATTGGCTTTTGGTTTTGTTAAATAACATTGTACTATTACCTTAATCAGTTTATTATAGATTCAATAAACCGTATCATAATATGAATGAAGTGTTTACTCTAACGTCCTTCCATACATATAATAATTTATTTCGTTTGGAGGGCGTGATTATATTACTTCATTTCCTCCAAAATTACAGTTTTTAAATAGTACTTACATACTTGTCTTATTGTCAACCCATTGGTTCTTCAGAATTCTTCACAAAAAGTATAAATATCCAACAAAGTATACCCTTTTGACTGCATAATATCAAAAGTTTAAATATGTTAATGCTAAAAATAGATAACAAATCTAAACAAGTCACACAACAATAAGCAAGGGGATTTAATCATCAACTAAATATTACCCGCCAAAAGTTGAAAATAGTTATCATAAAATTAAAAGCAGATGATAGGGAATTTTTTTTTTTTTAATTTCGTTTTTTTCAAATGTGTATATTATATACTGAATACAATAATCGTACCAACGAATGCCAAATTTCTTACAGGCTTGTATGCAAACTTCGGCAAAACCCACGAAATTAAATATCAACAAAATCAATATGTAAATTTCCTTAATCCGCAAAAATTGGTATCCACGAAAATAAGTAAATCCACAGTAGAACACAATAACGATAATAGAAAAATGAATTAAACATATATTTTTAGTTGTATGAGTGTGCCGCAAAACAGGGTCGCTTTTTCGTGCCCTGCTGGTTAGAACAGGGTCGCTTTTTCATGTCTGCTGGTTAGAACAGGGTCGCTTTTTCGTGCCCTGCTGGTTAAAACAGGGTCGCTTTTTCGTGCCCTGCTGGTTAGAACAGGGTCGCTTTTTCGTGCCCTGCTGGTTAGAACAGGGTCCCTTTTTCATGTCTGCTGGTTAGAACAAGGTCGCTTTTTCATGCACTGCTGGTTAGAACAGGGTCATTTTTTAAACAAAGTATTTGTCTAGAACAAGATCGCTTATTTAATTGGTTAAAAACAGTCTAGAACCCAGGTATAGAACAGCCTCTATTTTATACGGTCTAGAACAGGGTATACATTTTCTGAGCGTGTCTAGAACAGGGTATGTTTTCGATATTTCTGTTTAGAACAGGGTATGTCTTTCAATGTTTTCTGGTTAGAACAGGGTATGATTTTGCAAGTGTTGTCGCCACAGCACTAGTTATATACACAAGGATAGTCATGCAGTACCCCCCCCCCCCCCCCCCCCCCCCCCCCCCCCGGGAACATAGCAAACACACAACCAACAGGAAGAGAAAGCCAATTTTTGACATTTATGCCTATAATGTCTGTTTGTTTGGTTCACACATCGTTGTCAATTTGATAGAATTTGATGCGACTGTCATACAAGTGAGTGGTTTAACTAGCTATACAACTAGGTTTAATCCCCTTTCTTCATAACAAAATGCCTGAACCAAGTTAGGAATATAACTGTTACAGTTTTTATGCATTCGTTTGATTCGTTTGGGCTTTTTATTATTGTATGGAGAGGAATAACAATAAATCTATATATATATAGTTTTATTTATCGAAACATATAAACACGCATCTCGGATAGAAAACGACATTAGAATAGGGATGTAGGATATATTAATTACAAAACCAGTACAATTGTTATTTATTTCAAAATAGTGCGATAAGTCAATTGCATTTTACTACTCTCATATAATAAGTATTTAAATAAGTTATATTTTTTGTATCCAAAAGAATATTTTTGGAAAGAATTATAGTGTCTTTTATAAAACTGTAACACTTTTTAACACCCTATTTATCCTTATTTTCTGAGAAACATTGAATTGACTATATATCATATATGCTTTCAGAAACTCTTTCTTTATATTTTTAGTCCTGTGTGTGTGCTTTTTGAGGGCATACTACTTTAAGACTAATACATTTTTTTTTTACATTTGATGATATATTTTATTATTTAAACTATGCACACATGATACAAGGTATATATTGTACGCAACAAACTTTCATCATGTTTAGTTATATTTTAGAAAATAATTTTATAATCTGCATATGCACCACAACTGTGTGTCATTTAATATATAGTTTCTTTTATCTTCTGTGCCAGTAAATCTGAAAAAGAAACGAAATTTGTTTTCCTATTTTGAATCATAATATAGAAATGAATGATTGGAAATTGATAGGAAAATGTCAAATAACAATAAAACATTAATGATTCTTATACATGATAGTCCTATTTTTTGATTCATGATTTGTTGTTTGATTTGAATATTATTTTTTGGGGGGAGGGGGGGGGGGGGGGGCACAAGACACCATGTAATGATTAGTATGTAAAACTAGAATGTAACTAAAATGTATTATTTTGTAAACAGTGGTGTCTATTATTTTTCTTCCAGAAAACTCAATTTTATTATATGAGATCAACAGGGGTCGTATGATTTGATTCCGCAAAATCAGATTTGTATGAAAATAAATGCTAAACTATGTTATTTATTTATTAACTTATTGTTTGGTATTTTTGTGTGGATTTAGCATTTTAGCCAGACAATTATTTTTCTTTCAAAATTGTACTGAGTAATGCTGAATAAAAATCTGAAGATGTAGTTCGTCGTATATTAAGCTAAGTGGCTTCTACTGTTAAAACAAAGTGTTTGGTTTTCATTAAAGCTTATTCTGGTTCTCATTTTTCCAGGTTTTTTTTCTTAGGTTTTTCTGGTCATTCATGAATAACCGCTGATTGCGGGTTCCATAATTAGTGTGTGCGGAATCATGCACGTATATAGGTAGATATTGTAAATTTCACTTTTCATCAAGATACCATACACAGAAAGCACAGAGAAGCACTAAATCATTGCTAAAATTATTTAATTGCATTAGTGCTCATTCGAAACATTGCCTTGAAAACTCTTGGTTAAGAGTTGCATATAACCACTATGTCGCCGTAGCACGTACTTAGCTATAGCTCTTTTTGCTTTGGTTTTTTTTAAGTGGTTTTGCATTTACCTTTTTTAATACATTATCTTCCTTGTAATAAACTTACACTTACACGTATTTGCCAAAGATTGTCTATTATCGTCTTGCTGTTTCTTGTATTCCTATTTTCTCTCTGTGAATCGGAGGAAGAATCATTTGACAATTCCTTCCATCATAAGGTTCTGTTGACTGATAACTATACAATATTCCACATGGTACAAATCCATGCTCAGTTGCGTAATGTATTCGTATGTGGTTGTTACTCCTGAAAGGTTGTGCGTGTACTGGTAACGGTACTGTAAACTGATGAACGGGGATAAAGTCTGCATGGTTGAAAGTCCTGTAGATCAATCCAGTAGGTACTAATTCACTGCTTGATGAAAAGTTACTCTCTTGTGTGCAAAGCTGACGGTTTCCAGGAAATAACGTGCTGGCTTTAAAAAAGAAAGCTTTGTATCATATTTCACCAGAAGAATTAACCAAAAAAAACAATCAGCTACGGGAATCATCCTTTTATAATAGAATTAAAAGTATTTAACTGCATGGCAACTTACTTGTTTTATACTATTTTATACGCCGTCCAGTTTAAGTAACAGTGCTATAAGTTCAAATATATACCCAACCTAATCAAAACGGTTAAAAAATGGTTAAATTAAATAAATTCTTACAAAATTTACGTTTTATCCTATTTCTCGCAGTCTTATTTGTACACAATTGTCGGTGTTTGCGATACACAGCGTATGTATGTGTACAAATAAGGTATCTTGTTACTAGTTACCCGATTTGTATATTGAAGAAATATGAATATTTCTTATTTTGTGACAGTACATTTTGGTCTCCTCTTTGTAGTCTGCGTTTAAAGATCTTTAAACTATAGCTTTTTCATAGAAAAATCAGATACAACTATTTGGATTCTAACAACTAAACCTAGTGCTTTACTAAAATTACTAGATAAAAACAATATTTATATGTACATCAGTGAAAATATAAAGTTATTTGTATTCTCTATGTCCTGTTTCTAAATTCTAAATTTCGTACATAAATTGTTTTATAAAAGTAAATTGTATGTCTATTGTTTTCATCTATTTTTTTTTCAACAGAGGCTCACCTGCCATGTATATAATTTACGATATGAAAATATTCCTATACTTTAAATCACGTTACAGAATGCCTCACTGACTCGATGTATGTTGAATGTTAAGGAAAAGTCGTGGCTTGGAATTAAGGCTATTTAACAGTTAACTATATCATCGAGAGAAATTGTTATTTCAGATTTTGATGATTTTATTTATGTCAGGTAAAAATGTTAGTTTAAAAATTTAAAAGCTAGCTACATTGTACGTTAACTTAATGGTTTAATTACAAATACGTTTAATGCATTTAACTTCTCAATAGACAACTATGCCGATGCATTTCCCTAAAAAGATAAGTTCAAGGGAACATCATTCGTGCGTTTAGGGGTAGGACAGTACTATTTGCATTCAAGAATTTTAGGTAGTCTCGATAACCCAGACGCATATTTAAATATAGCGTCTGGGGTGATTAACCGGACTGGTCAGATATTTATAGGGGGCGTAACAAATAATTAAATATAGAACATATCTATAAATAGCACTTCCGGTATCCCCATTCTATTTTTAAAAAACAATTAATACAAACAGTAAACACTTAACAGTGTAACGTTACATCAAGGACTTATATATTCTATATCATCCCTGGTTACATGTATAAAAATTATGTGATTATTAAAACTGACATTTTGTAGTTGACCCTATTTTGCCCAACTTGCAGATGGGTAAATTTAAAAGAACGATCGAAAACTGTAATTAATAGCGGTGGTCTTTTTTCCTGAATTTTGTGACCCATGTAAAAAAAATTTAAGAATTAAGACAGAAATTTTTTTCGTGGGAAAAATTTGATTGATTATATAAAGAAACAATGTAGCATGAGTACTGTAGAGTGCCCTCATTATAACAAGGTCTGGATCAGCCACTGTTTGTGTATAGGGGGTATCAGGCTCCGCTATGCGCTAAGTGATCCCAGGGATCCGTATAGGCGGACCGTTGTACATAAAGCCATACAATATACCCCAATTTTCAGGCGAGTTATAGTTTCTCCGACATGTATCCCGAACGGCCTATAATCTAGGACCTCATCTTTATATTTATTGTCATTTTTTCAGTCCTGAGCATTTAATACCAATATTTACCACAAGACGCCATAACCAAGCAACCCAAAATCAATCTTTTTGTATATTATAACACACCACGTTCAATATTCTCTTATCTTCATACTATAAAATGTCATTTTTCTATATTTTTGTATTATACCAAACACTCTTTATTCTATGAAATATTTCCCACTTGACGTTATAAGCAACCAACAGTCGGTTAATTGATCTATATTGTATCCACATTAGTCTGTATTCTTTATTTTCCCCCTTTTTTCTTAGTTTTGTCTTATTTCTGTAAATCCTTGTTATTATTTATGCTTTCCTTTTTATATAATCTTTCAGATATCTGACGCACTTACCTAACTCGAAAAGCACACATCAAGTTACGTTTATGGAAAGAAAAACAACTCATACAAATACTAAGATTTCAATGGAGAAAATCCTCCATAACAACTTGTTACTAGCAGATCAGTGAGATCATACAATGAGCCAACTTTTTATTGACAAAATTAACTGATCTTAAAATTGCAAACGACAGAATAGTCTGAATGTTTCACAATAATCTATATCGCCCAATCCTTTTGGGAAGAAAACATTTAGGGACCAATCTTCACACAATAACACTTTGTCAGTCTCCGTGTCCATGAAGAAATACATAAGTTAACCAGTCTTTCATGAAACCCAATTTAATACTCTATGAATACATGTTTGAATTAATCACATGGAAAAGATGGAATGGGATTTGACCCATACTGCATTATAACTTGTAAAAAAAAAAATACTGAAAAGTGTACTCTCTTACTACAAACTATTATGCTGAGTTCACACGTAATACGAATTTGATTCCAATATCCATCATGTATTAAAGGGCAGCTTCACAAAAATTCTCCTGTACATGTGAACCTTTATATAAAATAAGGAGATTGGTATGATTGCTGATGAGGCAACAACCTAGCAAAGTTCAAATGACATGGATGTTCGCAAATATAATAACTGATCGGCCTTCAATATTAAGAAAACTCCATACCACATAAATAACTGAGAAGGGCCATCATGTAAATGAGATACAATTCAAACGTGAAAACTGTTAAATTTCTTATATGATTTTTAATTTGTTTAATTTCTCTGACATATCTGACAACAATTTGATTCTTGATTTTTGATTTATTTACTTAATGAATGTCTGTGTACCTTTTTTCGCTTTATGGTTGCTGTCAGAATAATGTTTATACTGTGATTATAATGATTGCTGGCAGCTTCAGTAATTCAAAACAAATCTTTGAATCTTTTTTTCTTATAAAATTGGAGCTGTTTATGATACAATGAAAATTCAAGTATTATAGATTTTTTTTTAATTCTTCACATTTTACACATAATATCTGTGTCCAGAAATCTTCATTGGTTTGTCTACAAAAGAAAGTAAATGTTAAATCATATTAATTTTTGGTCACCAGCATAGCATATATGAAAAACAAAATGTTTGGAAAAAACATCATATATAAATATACATTTTAAAATGTCTTGATGCAAGCTGAATCCCGCTACGGCATGCAAGATTATCTCGCTGTGTTGATGACACAACCCATTGGTGGCATTGGGTTGTTTCCTGTTCTTTTGTCGGATTGACGTCTCTTTGACACGTTCCCTGTTTGTATTCTCTATCAAAATCATGCATGAACTTTTATCATTATTGAAGGCCATACAGTTGCCTATAAGTGCTCACATCCACCTTGTTTGGCCTTGGGATGGATAACTGTCTCATTGGTATTCATACCGCATCTTCTTATTTGTATAATGTTGACCTTTTGGTACTTTTATTCTCAATTTTTGTTTAAGTCAACAGTATGTCCTCTTAATTATGTTGATGTCTACTTTTGGTAATGTATATCACTGGGATCAGTCACCGGTTGTTGCCTTATTCAGACCTCCTTTCATTGATGCTGGACCTATTGTTTTGCATAAAAATCGAATTTTCAGTGTTTTCCTCATGGCATGGTTTTATTGTAAGGTTTAGAAAGCCAATTGGTATATATTCACCGACAGCATTGCACATGTTGCATGTATTCTTTTATGATTTTTTTTTTAGTGTGGAAAAAATGCCTTTTAAAAGTGCAAAAAAAGTATTGTCCAGTTGACCAGTCCAGACTTTGTTTACTAACAGTATATTTAAATTACTTTTTATAACAACCTGTCCCACTTCTTCTATGTTTGTATAAGCTAAGTGCATTTGTTTTTAAAAAAAATCGAGCACAAATCATTTTCACCGTTTGGTGTATGTTCAAATTGGCATCTTCTAGATATACTTTGTTTGGTTTTCTTATCTAATGGTTTTGGATTGCGTTCCCTCTTTTAAATGTGTACAACATTGCGCATCATTCCCCCCCCCCCTTTTTTTTACACATATCAAAATGAGAACTCCATTATACAATGCAGACAGATACAACAAACTTATCCTGGATGAAGTTCATATTTCATAGCACTTTTCAATAAAGTATTTATAAAGCTAAAGTTACCACAAATCAACCACAAAATGTATTTATAGCGTACACACGACTGTTCGAGTGGTCCCAGTCAATACAAAAATTGGCATTTATTATATATATTATTAACTTGCTTGCATAGCACGGACATGCATGAAAGAATATAACTACTCGGTGTTTCAGGTTGTATCAAAATTTATGTAACAGTTTGTGTTGTTATATCATGATTATATCTTACCAAAGTTTGATGTGCTGTTATTTTCCTTTGCGGTCATGGAAGCCATGCTGTCTGGTGTTTTCCACGACTTGAATGTCGTCACAGAAAAATATAAATAGCTTTAAACAACAATCGGTACACTCGGGCTTTTCAATAGTATTATCGTAATATAATTTCTTCCGAAGTCAATAACCAACTTCTTGGTTATTCGTCTTGGACATTATCTTTAAATACAAGCTAAAAAATCCGATACTATTCCGAATGTCATAAATTACCATTTTTATATCACTTGTCATCCAGACGCTCTACTTTGAAAAATAAAGCGGCTGGATGATCGAGACTAGAATTTTAGGTTGCTCTTTTGTGTACCCTACTTAGGTAAATGTATCTGAACATTGCGATTGGACAAAAATTATAGCATCAACTAAACATACTTTCCAAGCTATTACTGTATAAGGGATGAATCAGGTGTAGTAAAATAGAGAACAGTTTTATATATGTATAGGACTCTAAAGTGCGATGGTAACCAGGGGCGGATCCAGCCATTTAAAAAAGGTGGGGGGGGGGGGTTCCCAACACAGGACAAAAAGGGGAGGGGTTCCAACTATATGTCCCCATTCAAATGCATTGATCGGTAAAAAAAAGGGGTTCCAATCCCCGGACCCCCCCTTTTGAATCCGCCTATGGTAACGCTAAAGTGCGGTGGTCTACGCTAAAGTACAATGGTGTTTCACTCTAAAGTACGAAGGTAGTTTGTTTGCTAAAGTGCGATGGTATAGCACGCTAGCGATGGATAAATATAATAAGGTTCAATGGCATTAATAATTAAAAAAACACAAGTCTTTTTGCAAAATCTAGTTTGCTATTATATAACATATAATGTGATAGGCTTTTACTTTACCGGTAGTTTCATGTGACTGTTTCTAAATTTATAGAAAACTGAACTAGTAATAATTGCTAAAAGGGTTATTTAGGTGTCACAAAATACTATATTTCCTTTAAATGAATTATTAACAATTCGTGAGTATTGGCTTGGTTGTTGGTTGCTTAACGTCAAGTGGCAAATATTTCAAGCATGTTCAGGACAAGGGCGTATTGAATAATTGATGTAGCTTGCCGTTCACACAGTCTACTAAATTATAAACACATCCCCTTAAAGTTGTCAGTTGCAAATACAAAATTCAGTCATTGTCGGAATAAATAAAATTTATTTGTACAAACTTTAATTTAAATGCGAGAGAAAGGGGTTGTTGATCGAGCTTTACCGTTTTTCGTAGCGAGTATTATTACATGTTATATTTTACTACAATGTACACACTGGTGAAAATGAATTTTTGAAAATACTTTAAAATTATGATAAAAGACATAAAATCACTAGTGGGATTAGGTTTATAAAGATAAGAAAAAAGTAAACGGTCATGATACATATTCATATTCATTTTTTCGATGTTCAGCGAGTGGTTGGAAAACTATGAGGCTATTTTGCACGAATTATTCGGCCTCTTCATTTCTATAAATTCTTTTAATTTGGGGGAAGGTGGCATTTTTTTAGTCGTTGGAATAACGCATATTCTGTAAAACATCGTGAAAATTATTTGACTTTATTTTATTATTTTGACATTTCTTTATGTCCGCAGTCATGAGGGTGGTAATAGGGGTACCTTACACGACGAATAACGGTAAAAATGCTTGCCAAATGACATTAACGGTAATTATTGGTGCATAACGATAAAATATGAACTTTCTTTTAGGGAACAGTCATTATTTATCAACTGAGGGGGTCGGTGCATTTTAGGGGGGGTCATTGCCAAAAATATCATACCACTGGGGGGGTTACCGTCAAAAAATATTTTAACTAGGGGGGGGGGGGTCACACAATAAAGGTGTTTATGTCTGACTTGTATATAAATTGTTGACAAAATTGAAGTGAGTGTGCGATCTGTGAAATAATGTCTGTTTATTAAATCTTTGATAGTGTAAACTGTAAAGCACCATGCAGAAGAATATGCGTAATTTCTCAAGAGCAGTGAATCTGATCACTCCTTATCACAGTTGTGTAAATTTACAATCAATAAATTAACAACTCTATGAAAACGTTTCTCCCTAGTTTTGACCACAGGAAACAGTGAGTTGGAAAGGTTTCTGGACATGCATACTTAACTTTCTATAGTCATGATAGTGTTTAAATCATTTTGATGTGATTCTTGAGATGAAATGGTGTGTACATATGATTATTTTGATGAAAGCAAGGATGCATGTTAGTTATATGTCCGTCACGTGGTAATAGGTATACTTATTTTATGAAATTATTACAAAGATATCGATTAAGAATAAAATATGATCAGTCAGATATATATTCCTTTTTGAAAAAAAAACAAGAAGAAAAGCTGTTTGTTATACTCAGAGCTTCTCAAAGCCAGGTTACTATGTAGCTGGTCATTATCTCCTCAACACAACTGGGAATTCTTTTTTTTTATGGGGGGGGGGGGGGGTCAAACTTTTGAAATTATTTTCCGTTAGGGGGGGTCATTATGTGGTTTTATAAAATAATGGGGGGGGGGGGGGGGTTACCAACATAAAATTTTATATCAAAAATTTGAACCGACCCCCTCAGCTGATAAATAATGACCATTCCCTTACACGATAAAAAAATCGAATGATTTTGACGAATCACGTTAATTTTTTTCTCCAAAAATAACGGTAACGATAAATTTTTGAGACCTCTGACGAATCACGATAAATATAGATTCTACCACTGCATCGAGTGTAATTAATACAATATTTATCCACTCGAGAAAGTTAAATTTTCAAATTTAAAACGCGAGGCTGGCCGAGCGTTTAAAATACTTAAAATTTAACTGTCTCGAGTGGATAAATACCGCACTACATGAGATTTGGTGGTGGAATCTGTTTCTCTAATGATTTTCAAACAATACGCAGGCAAACTTATTTTTTCTTTGCGATTGATCTCAGGCAAAAAGATGAGTTCTTTCTGTGTGACGTCATCAGGCATGGTCGCCTTTGTTCATGCCGTCACAATAGGAAATTCAGTGGAAAACAAGAAAATTCGACGTCACAATCGGATTTTAACCAATGAAGAACTGAGATCAAACGAACCACACGTTGATTAAATATTTTTTATACAATGGGTGCAGAGAAGAATAAATTGACGAAGAATTAGAGAAGGATATTTAAACGGTCCTATTTAAACGAATCCCGGTAAAATTTTAATCAATTTGACGCTAACGGTAGTCGAAAATGGCCGTTTAACGCCTGACGGTAAAGGGCATTACTACCCCAAGTCATCAGTAATTAGTATTGTATGATCAACTATTTAATTACACAGACATTCGTTAACTTTAACTGCCCATTATCATTATTCTCTTTTCTGTTATTTTTCAATGTCATTTTCTATTCATTATGTGCTTGACCATTTTATATATTGATCATTATTCTCAATTCTGTTATCCCTATGCAGACCCTCATAATAGTATACCTGGAGTTTCTTATCTATAAATAACCATAAATAACATTTATTTACAACTTGATGGGATTGTAATGGCGACGGGATTGCCCTCATAAACAAGTTTCCTAAACTTGGAACGGTAATGTTACTGTATTTTGATATTGGTATATTAGATCATCGTAGTTGTTAAACAACATATATTTAATTGTATTGTATACTTTTTTCTGTTGTATTAGTGAAAATCGAAATGACTCGTTTTCCTTGATACAACTATTTTTATTATGGAAAGCCAGTTTAACACAACATTTTCGATTAATTTCGTCTCAATTAAGGCTGTGACATGTCTGATGATATATACAAGTAAAACTGTATGATAGTCCCTGTTTAAATGTAGTTTATTTTGCATTTTATTTAGATTCATCGATCGCGACAAGCAGTTTAACTAAATTTTATAATATAAATATACAATATTCGAACAGTGAAGGAATGGAGCTTTATCTAGAGACAGCAAGAAAAAAGTGAGGCTTGTCCTTGTTTCGTTGCGAGTACAAATATATTTTATATTCTCCAAATAATTTAATGAAATTAAAAAAAGTTTTAGTATTAATGTGAGAAAACAACTAGAGAAAAATTTTGAAGTACACCCCCCCCCCCCCCCCCACATTTATCAATAACTATATGTTAAAGATGAAGTTGCTAGACTAGTGTTTTTTTACGGTTACAACATGTACGTCTAGTCCAGGTAGTCATAGTCCAGGTAATCATGACGGATGCTGGAAATTTATTCGATTGTGTGATTTTTTGTATCCCTCATCTGCGGTCAAGAGTTAATTCTTTTTTTAGACATCAATAAATTTGTCAAACTTTCATGGAATGTTACGAAATTTGGAGAGAATTATCGTTCGAGGGTCAGTGTTCAAATAAGTATCGATGAACTGTATGATGACTTTATGTACATGTTTCCGTCTTTCATATGCCGCTTGTCCTTGACCTCAACTTCATGGTTCATTGGCTGCTTAAAAAAAATTGTATCTTTTTTATGTGAAATACTTACTTATTACTGGGACTTTTATACTAGTCCCAGCTTATTATAAGTTATTGAATAACTATATTTGGTGTAAATATGGATTCTTTATGGGATCCTTGCAAGGTCTGCATTTCCACCAGACGACGGAGGTTCACGTATACCTGACCTCGATCTGATTTCACGGATCAGTGAAAAGAACCAGACTCAAGCTAGCGAACAATAAGCCAGCGAACAATAAGATGAATCAAGCTAGCGAACAATAAGCCAGCGAACAATAAGAAAACGCGCCAACATGATCATGCCTAAAAACCGAAGATTTGCAATAACACCAAACGTACTTATAAATATGATGACAAATAAATAAATATGATGACAAATACTTTCCAGTAAGAAGATGAAATGTAATTCCATTTTAACACAGACAAAGTTTAATTATTTTTCGTGTATTAAATACAACTTTTTTTAAAGCCGGGAATCTAAAAAACGTTTTAGCTATTAACCCTTTCTCCTTTCTCTCTGATAAGGGATGGGTTATTATCTGTATAATAATAATAACAATTGATAACAACAGGTTACAATAAACTAGTGTAGCGATTCAATTAGATCTTCAAGCTTATAGAAATTATTCGATTGAAAAGAAAAGCTGATAACCATTATTTTCAATTTTCGCCTAAGAACTAGCTAGTTCAGGTAATTATTCAAAAGTAAATAGTCACTCTAGTAATTTATTTATTACATTCTTATAAGAAAAGCGATAAGTGTAAGAACTACACACGTCAAATAGAACGAAAACGATTTGACATAAATATTTTGGTTAATCTAAACAACAAATTATTTAGATTCAAGCCTATGTAAAATAACTATAATCCGTAAACATTTCCCTACGGCAAAATCCCGGATGGAGATGGGTGACCCTACCATCCCCCTTCTTTCCTTCATAAAATTTTCCCTACGGCAAAGCTTATTTGCTCACAAGTTACAAATGATAGGCACTTGCCCAAGGTTGCCTGGGCCCAAAAACTCAGGTGGATAAAGTTACGGAACTTTTTGTTTTCTGGTCCAAAGTTGGGGTCGAACAACCCTACATCCCCCTTATTTAATTCATAGCAAAGTCCCTACGGCAAAGCTTTTGTCCACACTAGGTACACTCGATAGGCAATTGCCTAAGCTTGCCTGGACCAAAAGATCCAGGTGGGTAAAGTTACGGAACTTTTTTTTAGATCCAAAGTTGGGGTCAGGTGACCCTACCATTCCCTTATTTAATCCATAGCAGAGACCCTACGGCAAAGCTTTTGTCCACACTAGGTACACTCGATAGGCCATTGCCTAAGCTTGCCTGGACCTAAAGACCCAGGTGGGTAAAGTTTCGGAACTTTTTTTTTTGAGGTCCAAAGTTGGGGTCGGGTGACACTACCACCCCCTTATTTAATCCATAGCAAAGTCCTACAGCAATGTTTTGGTCCACACTAGGTACACTCGATAGGCAATTGCCTAAGCTTGCCTGGACCCAAAGATCCAGGTGGGTAAAGTTACGGAACTTTTTTTTTTTAAGTCCAAAGTTGGGGTCGGGTGACCCTACCATCCCCCTTATTTAATTCATAGCAAAGTCCCTACGGCAAAGCTTTTGTCCACACTAGGTACACTCGATAGGCAATTGCCTAAGCTTGCCTGGACCCAAAGATCCAGGTGGGTAAAGTTACGGAACTTTTTTTTTAAGGTCCAAAGTTGGGATAGGTTGACCTTACTATCCCCTTCTTAATTCTTAAAAAAAAATCCGATGGCAAATTTTTTGTCCCACTAGGAATTATTAATAGGCATTTGTCTAAGGTTGCCTGAACCTAAAGACCCAGGTGGGTAAAGTTACGGAACCTTTTTAATTGAGGCCCAAAGTTGAAGTAGGGTGACCTATCCCATTTCTTTAATTCATAAAAAAAATCCCTACGGCAAAACTTTTTTCCCAACTAGGTACAAATGAAAAGCACTTGCCTGAGGTTACCTGGGCCTAAATACCAAGGTAGGTAAAGTCACGGAACGTTTTTTTTAGGTCCAAAGTTGGGTTAGGATGACCATACCATCCCTCTGCTTTCCTTCATCAAGTTTTCCCTAATGCAATGTTTTTTTGCCCACTACGTTCAAATAATAGGCACTTGCCCAAGGTTGCCTGGGCCCAAAAACTCAGGTGGATAAAGTTACGGAACTTTTTGTTTTCTGGTCCAAAGTTGGGGTCGAACGACCCTACCATCCCCCTTATTTAATTCATAGCAAAGTCCCTACGGCAAAGCTTTTGTCCACACTAGGTACACTCGATAGGCAATTGCCTAAGCTTGCCTGGACCAAAAGATCCAGGTGGGTAAAGTTACGGAACTTTTTTTTTATATCCAAAGTTGGGGTCGGGTGACCCTACCATTCCCCTTATTTAATCCATAGCAGAGACCTACGGCAAAGCTTTTGTCCACACTAGGTACACTCGATAGGCCATTGCCTAAGGTTGCCTGGACCCAAAGACCCAGGTGGGTAAAGTTTCGGAACTTTTATTTTTGAGGTCCAAAGTTGGGGTCGGGTGACACTACCACCCCTTATTTAATCCATAGCAAAGTCCCTACAGCAATGTTTTGGTCCACACTAGTTACACTCGATAGGCAATTGCCTACGCTTGTCTGGACCCAAAGATCCAGGTGGGTAAAGTTACGGAACTTTTTTTTTAAGTCCAAAGTTGGGATAGGGTGACCTTACTATCCCCTTCTTAATTCTTAAAAAGAAATCCCGATGGCAAATTTTTTGTCCCACTAGGAATTATTAATAGGCATTTGTCTAAGGTTGCCTGAACCTAAAGACCCAGGTGGGTAAAGTTACGGAAACTTTTTAATTGAGGCCCAAAGTTGGAGTAGGGTGACCTATCCCATTTCTTTAATTCATAAAAAAAATCCCTACGGCAAAACTTTTTTCCCAACTAGGTACAAATGATAAGCACTTGCCTGAGGTTACCTGGGCCTAAATACCAAGGTAGGTAAAGTCTCGGAACGTTTTTTTTTAGGTCCAAAGTTGGGTTAGGATGACCATACCATCCCTCTGCTTTCCTTCATCAAGTTTTCCCTAATGCAATGCTTTTTTGCCCACTACGTTCAAATAATAGGCACTTGCCAAGGTTGCCTGGGCCCAAAAACTCAGGTGGATAAAGTTACGGAACTTTTTGTTTTCTGGTCCAAAGTTGGGGTCGAACGACCCTACCATCCCCCTTATTTAATTCATAGCAAAGTCCCTACGGCAAAGCTTTTGTCCACACTAGGTACACTCGATAGGCAATTGCCTAAGCTTGCCTGGACCAAAAGATCCAGGTGGGTAAAGTTACGGAACTTTTTTTTTAGATCCAAAGTTGGGGTCGGGTGACCCTACCATTCCCTTATTTAATCCATAGCAGAGACCCTACGGCAAAGCTTTTGTCCACACTAGGTACACTCGATAGGCCATTGCCTAAGCTTGCCTGGACCCAAAGACCCAGGTGGGTAAAGTTTCGGAACTTTTATTTTTGAGGTCCAAAGTTGGGGTCGGGTGACCTACCATCCCCTTATTTAATCCATAGCAAAGTCCCTACAAATGTTTTGGTCCACACTAGTTACACTCGATAGTCAATTGCCTAAGCTTGCCTGGACCCAAAGATCCAGGTGGGTAAAGTTTACGGAACTTTTTTTTTTTGAAGTCCAAAGTTGGGGTCGGGTGACCCTACCATCCCCTTATTTAATTGATAGCAAAGTCCCTACGGCAAAGTTTTGTCCACACTAGATACACTCGATAGGCAATTGCCTAGCTTGTCTGGACCCAAAGATCCAGGTGGGTAAAGTTACGGAACTTTTTTTTTAAGTCCAAAGTTGGGATAGGTTGACCTTACTATCCCCTTCTTAATTCTTAAAAAAAAATCCCGATGGCAAATTTTTTGTCCCACTAGGAATTATTAATAGGCATTTGTCTAAGGTTGCCTGAACCTAAAGACCCAGGTGGGTAAAGTTACGGAACTTTTTAATTGAGGCCCAAAGTTGAAGTAGGGTGACCTATCCCATTTCTTTAATTCGTAAAAAAATCCCTACGGCAAAACTTTTTTCCCAACTAGGTACAAATGAAAAGCACTTGCCTGAGGTTACCTGGGCCTAAATACCAAGGTAGGTAAAGTCACGGAACGTTTTTTTAGGTCCAAAGTTGGGTTAGGATGACCATACCATCCCTCTGCTTTCCTTCATCAAGTTTTCCCTAATGCAATGTTTTTTGCCCACTACGTTCAAATAATAGGCACTTGCCCAAGGTTGCCTGGGCCCAAAACTCAGGTGGATAAAGTTACGGAACTTTTTGTTTTCTGGTCCAAAGTTGGGGTCGAACGACCCTACCATCCCCCTTATTTAATTCATAGCAAAGTCCCTACGGCAAAGCTTTTGTCCACACTAGGTACACTCGATAGGCAATTGCCTAAGCTTGCCTGGACCAAAAGATCCAGGTGGGTAAAGTTACGGAACTTTTTTTTTATATCCAAAGTTGGGTCGGGTGACCCTACCATTCCCCTTATTTAATCCATAGCAGAGACCCTACGGCAAAGCTTTTGTCCACACTAGGTACACTCGATAGGCCATTGCCTAAGGTTGCCTGGACCCAAAGACCCAGGTGGGTAAAGTTTCGGAACTTTTATTTTTGAGGTCCAAAGTTGGGGTCGGGTGACACTACCACCCCTTATTTAATCCATAGCAAAGTCCCTACAGCAATGTTTTGGTCCACACTAGTTACACTCGATAGGCAATTGCCTAGCTTGTCTGGACCCAAAGATCCAGGTGGGTAAAGTTACGGAACTTTTTTTTTAAGTCCAAAGTTGGGTGGGTGACCTTACTATCCCCTTCATTAATTCTTAAAAAAAATCCCGTGGCAAATTTTTTGTCCCACTAGGAATTATTAATAGGCATTTGTCTAAGGTTGCCTGACCTAAAGACCAGGTGGGTAAAGTTACGGAAACTTTTTAATTGAGGCCAAAGTTGGGTAGGGTGACCTATCCCATTTTTAATCATAAAAAAAATCCTACGGCAAAACTTTTTTCCACTAGGTACAATGATACGCATTGCCTGGTTACCTGGCCTAAATACCAAGGTAGGTAAAGTTCGGAATTTTTTTTAGGTCCAAAGTTGGGTTAGGATGACCATACCATCCCTTGCTTTCCTTCATCAAGTTTTCCCTAATGCAATGCTTTTTTGCCCACTACGTTCAAATAATAGGCACTTGCCAAGGTTGCCTGGGCCCAAAAACTCAGGTGGATAAAGTTACGGAACTTTTTGTTTTCTGGTCCAAAGTTGGGGTCGAACGACCCTACCATCCCCCTTATTTAATTCATAGCAAAGTCCCTACGGCAAAGCTTTTGTCCACACTAGGTACACTCGATAGGCAATTGCCTAAGCTTGCCTGGACCAAAAGATCCAGGTGGGTAAAGTTACGGAACTTTTTTTTTAGATCCAAAGTTGGGGTCGGGTGACCCTACCATTCCCCTTATTTAATCCATAGCAGAGACCCTACGGCAAAGCTTTTGTCCACACTAGGTACACTCGATAGGCCATTGCCTAAGCTTGCCTGGACCCAAAGACCCAGGTGGGTAAAGTTTCGGAACTTTTTTTTGAGGTCCAAAGTTGCGGTCAGGTGACCCTATCATCCCCCTTATTTAATTCATAGCAAAGTCCCTACGGCAAAGCTTTTGTCCACACTATATAAACTCGATAGGCAATTGCCTAAGCTTGCCTGGACCCAAAGACATAGGTGGGTAAAGTTTCTGAACTTTTATTTTTGAGGTCCAAAGTTGGGGTCGGGTGACCCTACCATCCCCCTTATTTAATTCATAGCAAAGTCCTTACGGCAAAGCTTTATTTCACACTAGGTACACTCGATAGGCAATTGTCTAAGCTTGCCTTAACCCAAAGACATAGGTGGGTAAAGTTTCGGAACTTTTATTTTTGAGGTCCAAAGTTGGGGTCGGGTGACCCTACCATCCCCCTTATTTAATTCATAGCAAAGTCCTTACGGCAAAGCTTTTATCCACACTAGGCACACTCGATAGGCAATAGCCTAAGCTTGCCTGGACCCAAAGACCCAGGTGGGTAAAGTTTCGGAACTTTTATTTTTGAGGTCCAAAGTTGGGGTCGGGTGACACTACCACCCCCTTATTTAATCCATAGCAAAGTCCCTACAACAATGTTTTGGTCCACACTAGTTACACTCGATAGGCAATTGCCTAAGCTTGCCTGGACCAAAGATCCAGGTGGGTAAAGTTACGGAACTTTTTTTTTTTAAGTCCAAAGTTGGGGTCGGGTGACCCTACCATCCCCCTTATTTAATTCATAGCAAAGTCCCTACGGCAAAGCTTTTGTCCACACTATATAAACTCGATAGGCAATTGCCTAAGCTTGCCTGGACCCAAAGACATAGGTGGGTAAAGTTTCTGAACTTTTATTTTTGAGGTCCAAAGTTGGGGTCGGGTGACCCTACCATCCCCCTTATTTAATTCATAGCAAAGTCCTTACGGCAAAGCTTTATTTCACACTAGGTACACTCGATAGGCAATTGTCTAAGCTTGCCTTAACCCAAAGACATAGGTAGGTAAAGTTTCGGAACTTTTATTTTTGAGGTCCAAAGTTGGGGTCGGGTGACCCTACCATCCCCCTTATTTAATTCATAGCAAAGTCCTTACGGCAAAGCTTTTATCCACACTAGGCACACTCGATAGGCAATAGCCTAAGCTTGCCTGGACCCAAAGATCCAGGTGGGTAAAGTTACGGAACTTTTTTTTTAAGTCCAAAGTTGGGGTCGGGTGACCCTACCATCCCCCTTATCTAATTCATAGCAAAGTCCCTACGGCAAAGCTTTTGTCCACACTAGATACACTCGATAGGCAATTGCCTAAGCTTGTCTGGATCCAAAGATCCAGGTGGGTAAAGTTACGGAACTTTTTTTTTAAGTCCAAAGTTGGGATAGGGTGACCTTACTATCCCCTTCTTAATTCTTAAAAAAAAATCCCGGTGGCAAATTTTTTGTCCCACTAGGAATTATTAATAGGCATTTGTCTAAGGTTGCCTGAACCTAAAGACCCAGGTGGGTAAAGTTACGGAACCTTTTTAATTGAGGCCCAAAGTTGGAGTAGGGTGACCTATCCCATTTCTTTAATTCATAAAAAAATCCCTACGGCAAAACTTTTTTCCCAACTAGGTACAAATGATAAGCACTTGCCTGAGGTTACCTGGGCCTAAATACCAAGGTAGGTAAAGTCACGGAACGTTTTTTTTAGGTCCAAAGTTGGGTTAGGATGACCATACCATCCCTCTGCTTTCCTTCATCAAGTTTTCCCTAATGCAATGCTTTTTTGCCCACTACGTTCAAATGATAGGCACTTGCCTAAGGTTGCCTGGGCCCAAATACCCAGGAGGTTAAAGTTACGGAACTTTTTTTTAAGGTCCAAAGTTTGGGTAGGGTGACCCTACTAGCCCATTTATTTAATTCATAAAAAAATCCCTACGGCAAAGCTTTTGTCCCCACTAGATATAATTGATTTGCACTTTTCCAAGATTGACTGGCCTCAAAGAACCAGGTGGGTAAAGTTAATGAACTTTTTAAATTAAGGTCCAAAGTTGGGGTAGTGTAACCCTACCATCCCCCTTCTTTTATTCATAAAACAATCCCCTACGGTACAGCTTTCGTCCCCAATAGGTAAAATTGATAGGCACTTGGCTAAGGTTGCCTGGGTTCAAGGACCCAGGTGGGTAAAGTTACTAAACTTTTTTTTAGGTCCAGTTTTGGGGTCGGGTGACCTTACCACCTGCCTTCTTTAATTCATAGCAAAGTCACTTTGGCAAAGCTTCTGTCCACACTAGGAACACTAGATAGGCTCTTGACTAAGGTTGCATGAACGCAAAGACCCCAGTTGGTATAGTGATGGAAATTTTTAATTGAGGTCCAACTTTTGGGTATGTTGACCCTACCACCTCCCTTCTTTAATTCATAGAAAAATCCCTATGGCAAAGCTGTAATTCCTGATAATAAATCTGTATGCAAAAAACGCTCCGAACAACATCAGATACATATACAATTTAAGGCACAAAGTTGTCCTGATTACTATTAGATGATGCATTTGAGTCAATCATATCCAAGATGTAACAATAAATCAGTATCTCCAATATAGGCAATGTTGACATGATATCGTATCGTTATTGATGGTTGCTTCAAATTAAACATCCATGACACAACAAGAAATACCCAGATGTAAATATCAACAATGTCGACATGATAGGAAATTTTCATAAGACATCTATGACAAACTCAGACATACCAGATGTTGATATCGACGATATTGACATAGTCGAATCGATTTCGATTTGATATCGAAGCTAGCTCTATACATCCATCACATAACCATAATTCGATATTGCAAGAATGCTAGATATTTGAAGATCCATCAATGTGGAATGAAATGTGTACCACCACATTCTGGCAATCGACGCACAGTGATATGTGGTCAGACCATTTAAAAGGAAAGCAAATCACAGTGATTATAACCTCCATGCGAACTAGGGTTAGGATAAGAAACAGATCAGCTTACAAAGATAGAACACCTCACGGAAGGAGAAGAGATCAACCTGATAAAACCACCAGTCAGAAGAGAAATGTTACAGCCAAGGAAGGAAAATATTAAGTAGTCAACTAGTGCAGACACAGTGATATGGAAAGCTTTCGATGATGATCTCGAAAACATCTTAAAAGCAATATTAGCAGGAAAAGGTAAGAGCAGTGACGTCCATTATTTACTTCGTAGGAAATGAGAGATTTTGGGTTGATTATATCTGGGAAAAGAGAAAGAAAACAACTTCAGAGTAACCGCAGACAGTAGAAGAAAAAGGAACTGAGAGTGGACTTCAGAAGGTTAGAGAAGAGGTATAGAGATGCTATGGAGTAGGAATGGTAAAACAGTTAAGGAAGGAAACCTAAGAAAATTTCAAATACTAACAAGAGCAAAAACACATATACTGGTAACATACAGAAAGAAAGGGGCAAAGGAAAGAGTTCAATTCACAGCACAACCTTTTCTGCATATGAAGAGATTATTTGGAACAAGAGGATCTGGTTTATTGGGAAACTCAAAGGATGAAGTCGAAGAACACCAAAGAAAGACACAAATTGATGAAAGGCGGGAGGAAGATCTGGAAGAATGTGAGAAACTGGCAACACCAGAGGAACCAATATAACTATTTGCAATTGATGAGTCAGAACTGAAGTTTAACGAAGTGCAGGATGTTTTGATGAAAGCAAGAGCAGCATCAGTACCAGGGCCATATAGTATTCAGTATCGGGTACAAGAAATGTCCCAAGCTAACCGGCAGACGATTGCAGAAGTCTTTGAGAGTAGAAGAAAGATGATAGATGTATGGTATAAAACAGATGGATTTTTTATTCCGAAGGGAGATAACTCCATAAAAGTTAAGCTGTTTAGAACCATCTCTTTACTGAACATCGAGGGTAAAACCCTACCAGTTTTAGCAAAGAACAACAAGGTTTCTGCTAAGTAATGAATGCATAGACTTATCGGTTCAGAAATGAGGCATGCCAGAGGTATCCCGATGTATTGAACATATTAGTGTTTTGACACAGATCTTAAGAGAATCAAAGGAGAAGAAAAGCGACTTTGGCTATATCTTGCTTATGCGTACGGATTCATTCATCACAAACTGGTAAATTTGACATTGCAGAGGTACTTTGTGCATAAAAGGACAATGCTACAGGAATACTTTCATCACATTGAGAAGTATTTACAGTAGGAGATTTCAACACAGCTTGGCCGAGACTATGAGAAGGAATATTAACGGGATGTACATTGTCCTAATATTGTTTGCAGCAGCTGTGAATCTTTATTATGAAGTCAGTGGAAAAACCAAGAAGAGGACCATTAATGTAATCAGGTAGAAGACAACCACCAATACATGCAATAAGAGCATTTATAGATGACATGACTGTTACAGCAAACCCAAAAATAGAGGGAAAATGGACCTTACAGGAGTTGGCAGGAATGATCAATTGGGCAACAATGAAATTCGAACCCAGTAAATTCAAGCAGTTTAGTTATGAGTTAAGGCAAAGTGAGAGATGAAACTTTCGAATTAGCAGGGAAATTCTACCAACAGTTGGAGATAAAATGCTTTGGGAAAAGTTTGACACCAGTAGACAGAAAAACCACCATATAAAATACAAAGGCAGCTGATATAGGTATATTGGCTGTAGAAAACAGACCAAAGTGTCTGCCAGGAAGATACAAAGCTTGGATGTATCAACATGGTGTCTTGCCAAGAACACTGTGGCCGTTCTTGGTATATGACTTTTCCGTGTCCAAAGTTGAAGTTTAAGAAGAAAAAAAATAGTGACGTTGGTTTGGCGTAATTAGAAGTTTCAGCAGCGTTGACTTTTACAATGCAGTGACTAAACAGAAATTACCACTCACTTAATGCGTGGACTTAAGAGTTTAAAGTTTCAAAAACACGACAGGTCATGATGTAGAGGAACAGCAAAGATGTCAAAGTGAGGATCCGGACAAGAAGCAAGCAGGAAGCAGGAAGTTCGACAGATAAAATAATAGAGCAGGAATAGCAAGGCGGAAGTCATGAAGCAGCAAGGTAGATGGTTTATTTGGCAAGGGGAGGGATACCGTTTCAGCTTCAATTTGAGATCAGTGTATGATGTTCTACCAAGTCCATCGAATCCCTATGGATAGGGGTTGATAGAAGACCCAATGTGCACCTTTTGCAAAGACGAACCAGCATCTCTACAACATGTGTTGTCGTCATCTTGTCAAGTGGCACTGAAATTTTTTAGGAACACATGGAGACATGATATAGTGCACTGAACACATTAGCAGCGAGGTTGTACCTCATCAGGAGGAAGAAGAAAAAGGTAAAGATAACACATCACTTTTGAGAGCATGTCAGCACACCGGAAGGCCATGGGATCCATGCAAGAACAACAGACTGAAATTTTCTACAGATATCCAGCAATGTATGAGCTTTCTTGCAGCAATAGCAGCAACATCGCCAAAACCAGATATGGTTTTATGGTCACAGGGAACTGTTCAGACAGTCTTGCTGGAAACTGACAGTCCTTTGTGAAGAAAGGATGTATGAGGTACACGAAAAGAAGAGGGTAAAATTCCAGCAGCTTGTATCAAATTGCCAACAGCAGGGATGGAGAACTTGGTGCTTTGCTATTGAAGAAGTGTGCAGGGGTCTTTGTGGAATAGACAATATGACAAGCTCTCAGAACCTTAGGATTGGGAGGAGCAGATAGTGAGAAGTCAAATCTCAGAATTGTATAGACAAGTGGAATTGTCATCATAGTGAAGATAGGGGAGAGCGATGAGATCTGTAAAAGTGGCAATTAGAGATATTAAATGATTTGAAATCAATTAGTGGAAATAATGAACTAATGATAGAAGAGACTGTATAACAGCTCTGGTGAAAGCATCATTCAGTGACAGTGCAAAAGTTACATCAGCTGACATATCGGGTGCAGCGTAGGCCATCCAGTTTCAGAGTCAGACTGAGCCGGCGCACCTCTGCAGGTTGGTGTTGAATAGCGCCGAAACAGCCGATGATGGAGGCTGCACCTGATAGTACCCTGATAAAGGAACTGGGTCATCATTGTTACGATGTTTACAAGGTTAAAAAATATATGATTCTTGAAGTGCATTTTGTTGATAGACATTATTAGACTAGTTAAAAACTTCTAGGAGATCGTGCCTAATTTATGTACAAAAAATGAACGAAAAAAACAGTTTTGAAACACAAGAACAAACGACAATTACTGAATTACAGGCTCCTGTCGTGGGACAGGTACATCCATACAGAATGTGGCGGGGTTAAACATTTAAGCGGGATTCCAACCCTAACTAACCTGGAACATTGGTCTAACAGTACTATTTAAGAACGAACTATCAAAATCATTTGAACAAAGTTTAACTCATCAGATGGATAAAAATAAAAATAGTGAAAACTACGATTGGACGTGGCCATGGCCTGGTACTTTTACATCCTAAAAACAAGAAAAAACACTGGAGTGCATACCTTATAGTACTCGCAGTTACTGACCGTTAGTTCAAAGCCACTAACAACTAATGAAAAAAATCATGCATCTGAGACTAACTTATCAATCAGTACACATGCAACATCCAATGGATTTAGTGTAAAAACGTCATAAACAGTTAGAGAAAAACATAACCTTGTGTTATGACGATACAGGTATCGACAGATCGTAGATCTATGAATTGGTATATGTATATAACATAATAGTAATATTTAGTTTGCTTTTAATTTACTGATAATAAAATCGATACTGATACCCATGAAAACAATATACAGTGTTGATTTGGTAACTTTTTAAAACAAGTTTATTTGACGGGTCGATAAGTATACCAGGATCGTTTCTAAATTTCCGGGAACGGTGAACAATATTTCCGTAAAAATGAGGATGTTCTTTTCCGCTTGAAATAATTTTCTACTGGTACAACAAAGCTATTTATCTAGGGAAGAATAAAGTATAGCTTTTAAGTAATTTGGTAAAGAAATCACTGGCTTAATAATTTTACCAGTAATACATAAATGGCAAGTTTTTAAACATGTTCTGTTGTTGTTCCCTACTACTGTATTTAAAAACAAATGTTTATGTCACATGAATCTACAGTTCCACACTATAAAAGAAAAACAAATTAGTATTATCAGCTTCACTAACAACATGTTTTTTTTCAGTAACGAGAATGCTTAATCAAATATACGGGGTTATTAGGCTAGCTTGGTGGAAAATAATAGTCTAAAGTAATATTATGTATTAATAAATACACATTCACTATCATATCTAACCTGCTCTATAGGGTCAGTGTGAGCTTCTCAAAAAAATTGGTGTCCGTCGTTTGTAATCCGTAGTCGTCCGCCGCCGACATTCGTTTACTTTTACAAAAGACTCTCCTCAAAAATAAATTGCTCATTAAGATCTACTTAGTATTTATTGTCGTCAGTTGACTGTTTATATTGTGCTGATACATTTCTGTGTTATGTTAATGCATCTAAAGTGTAAACGGTGTTCCAACTAGAAATTATATGTTGTGTGAAATGGCTTTCCTTACTTTCGGCATCCTGTCAAGTAGTTCCTAAAATAACATTTTCTGTATATTAAACGTAAAGACAATGTATAAACTATTAAGACGATAACCTTTAAAAACAAAAGCGTTTGAGAAAATTTACTTCTGTTGAAAAAGCAGATTTCGTCCTTCTTTTTGTTTAATGACTGAGAACTATATTATGTATCAATGTAGGGTGCGCAACTTTGTACGTTGTTCACCTTACCCCAACTTTGGACCTAAAAAAAAAAGTTCCGTAACTTTACCCACCTGGGTATTTGGGCCCAGGCAACCTTAGGCAAGTGCCTGTCATTTGTACCTAGTGGGCAAAAAAGCTTTGCCGTAGGGAAAATTTTATGAACGAAAGAAGGGGGGTGGTAGGGTCACCCTACCCCAACTTTGGACCTAAAAAAAAAGTTCCGTAACTTTACCCACCTTGGTATTTGGGCCCAGGCAACCTCAGGCAAGTGCCTGTCATTTGTACCTAGTGGGCAAAAAAGTGGAAAGTATTTGTCGTCATATTTATCAGTACGTTTCGTGTTATTGCAAGTCTTCGGTTTTTAGGCATGATCAGTTTGGCGCGTTTTCCTTATTGTTCGCTGGCTTATTGTTCGCTAGCTTGATGCATCTTATTGTTCGCTGGTTTATTGTTCGCTAGCTTGAGTCTGGTGTGAAAAGATGCTGAATGGTCGTACTAATGTTTCGCGGATTCTATAAGCACTAACAGTAGGCTAACTATATGTGATGCATGCTACGATTGAAGTTTGTTCATGACTGTTTGACAGTGTTTTTCTGAGCAAGACATCACTTATAATGATAATATATAATGTTACGTTTATGTGATACATGTAGTAAACTATCCATATTGCAGACTTTTAATTTCTGTAGAGATTATGGAGCTATGAAGGGTGGGGACTATAGGATGAAAAAAAATGTCCTGAATTTTTTGTTGTTGTAATCTCTGTCCTGCCTTTTATTTTTCACTCTATTCGGTCCTGCTTTTTTATTAGCTTATCCTGAATTTTTTTACATAAATTGTTATCCTGTCATTTTTTGCCAAGTTGCTCATCCTGACTTTTTTTACTCAAAACTGCTGTCCTACCTATTTGTTTCAAATTTTATCCTTGTCCTTCATTAAAATCAAATAGCATCTCCCTTATACAATATACTAGTAGAAAAAAAGAATACGAATTAAAGAATTTATTGGTGTATAACTTACAACCAAACAAGTTTCACCTCATCCAGTTTACATGTGAGAGGGTTAGTTTACTCACCAGTAAAATTCTAGTATGCACGAGGGTCTCCGTGAATGGGGTTTACAATATAGAAAATAGTAGACAAATTGCAAAATATACGCCGAACAATAGAAAAAAAAATTAAAGAATAATTAGATGTTAAAATATAAATAATAGAGAATAATGGGCAAACATATATAGAATAGAGAAAAAGGCTCAACAAATTAAATGATACCGAAATGGAGGACTCCCACCCAGACAATGCAGTATGTAATAATGATGATTTGTTAACTTACAGGCAAATGCAATATACAAATACAATAAAAATGTAAGCTGATGGACACAAGCTAGCTATACCATGACAGATGATGACGTAGCTGCTGTCGTTATTGACAACGGTTCTTATAAAATCAAGGCGGGGTTTGCGGGAGATGATTGCCATAGATCTGTTTTCTCGACAGTAGTTGGACGACCTAGTCGCCCAGCATATCAGGTATTTCATTTAAGCTTTCAGTTAAAATCATTAGATTCTAATTAACGTTAGCCCTGACTATTCCATATCATCATTTTATATATAAATTAGGGACCCTGTAAAAGTGTTGTACATTTAAACATTGCAGTGTTAGTCTTTTTTGTTTTGCTTTTTATGCCCCTGCCGTAAGGGTCATCTCTCCAGAACGTTATAGCACTGATATCATTGGTTCATATCAGCAATGTTCAGCAATGTTTTGGCCACTTTTGAAAATAAGTGCTGGTCAAATATATTTGAAGTGAGTAATGCACCTTTGAAATATTAATCATATCGAATATTGAACTTTAATTTCTGTTCAGCATTCATTTTTACAACTTTGAATGTTTTTTTGTTATAACCATTGTACTATTGATAAATAAATATGTGCAACGTGGGGGACATCGGAAGTCTTTTATCAAAATTGAATCAACACTGATTTTTTTTCGTGTAAAGTTGTTTCGAAATAATTTGTTTCCATGCACTGTAATAACCATTTATACATTGTTAGATTCTTATAAACTATTCATTACTTTTTATTTGTCAGCAACAAGACGGGTGCCATAGTGGTGTAGGAAACCATACTGCTTGCCATCTTGAGCACACGAATTCACTATATATATATAGTTATTTGTTCCTTGATACATGTTCAACCAGTAAATTGCATTTCTCTAATTTTTCTTGAGTGAAAAATATTTTGTCGATAGTAAAGTATCAGTTTTAAGTAAAATAATTTTCCGAAATTTGATTATAAATTTCCTTGATTTTTTATCCTGAAAAAAAAGCGACCATGCCTGATAACGTCAAATATAAAGAACACAACTTTCTGCAAATCTTTGAAAAGGAAGGATAAAAATCATTAGAGTTACATGCAGATTCCCTTTATACAACTTGTGTATTACGATATTTCTCCACTCTCAACAGTTAAATTAAAATTTTTTAAACAGATCGGCATATCTTGCGCTTTTATATTAAAATGTAGCTGTCTCGAGTGGAGAAATATCGTAACACTTGTTGCAGTGATGTAATCTATATGTTTATAGTACTAGTGGGCTGTTTTTGTCAGTTCTTTTTATGTTTATTTGTCATTGCGGTGTCTGTCTTTTTTCGAAAATTTATTTCGATTGCTCTGATTGTGCCTTCTTTATATTAATCTAAATTTTAAAAAAAGTTCGTCAGGCTAAATTAATACAGATAATTTTTGATTTCTTTGCCAGATTATTTAATTGATTTTTTCCTTGAAGGCTTTTTTTATCAATTCACAGTTGTGGCGTGATCTTCAATTTTCTAACAATTCCACTCAAATCGGTGCTAGCTAGGGGCCATTGATTTTTTTCTCCGTGTTAAAGGTTAAACTGTGACATTTTGGTCACTTGTTGAGAGTTGTCTCATTGGCAATCATACCATCTCTTCTTTTTTATATTTGATATGAAGAACAGAAACAAAAAAATGCTGTTCCTTGATTTTCGTTTTTGTATGTAAACTGATTTTGTGTCATGAATGAATACCCTATATCATATATCATTGTTTTTCTATTCTATATACTAGTTACACTTATAGGTATCTGACAGGGACCATAAGGAGTTTTATGTCGGTGACGAGGCTCAGCACAGACGTTCAGCGCTTAATTTGAATTATCCAATAGAACATGGCATCATTACGAATTGGGACGACATGGAGAAAATTTGGCAGTATTGTTTTAAGGACGAACTGAGGGTAGACCCGGCGGACCATCCGATAATTATGACAGAACCCCCATTAAATCCAAAAACGCAAAAAGAAAAGACTGTTCAAGTGATGTTTGAAAAATTGAATGCGTGCGCCTTTTTTCTTGCCTTGTCGTCCAAACTTGCCTTATACGCTTCCGGTCGTGGTTCAGGTATCACTGTGGATGTTGGAGACGGTGTTTCATATGCTATGACGATTTATGAAGGTAACAAATATCCTGTTCGGCTTTTAAAAATCAAAAGAAATTAGGATTTTCAGAAAGCATTGAATTTTGGTCCTACGATTGCCGTAAATCTATAAAATGTGTTTGGTTTGGAGAGGAGGGGCGAAAGAAAAGTCTTGAAAATATATATATATACACTGATTCTCCGCTGAGCGAACAGCATGCATTTTATATGAAATATGAAACACTGTTCGGCTCCCACAATCTGGATATTTGATAGGTAAGGGTGGCATGACTTCCAACAAACTGTTATATTACGATCTAGTATTTCATATTAGATGAGTAGATGTGGAAAAATTGCCAATGAGACAACTATCCAACACCTGGTGTCGGACTAGTTCAAAGGATTCGTGTCTCGCGGTATCTCGTTAAAATATCGCGAATCGTGAGACTTGTATTTACCTTGTATTTACTCACTACTACAAATATGCGTCCTTGTTCAAAGCAAGATTTCTCGGATTTTATCAAGACGGTATCGGGAGTTTCCTATCCTTCTAATATACGTCCTTGTTCAAAGCAAGAACCACATTATAGGACAAAAATCATATATTCTCGCTCTGGATAAGTGAGGAATATTTGCCGCTGGATGGTATTCATCTATCAAACCTTTTATTGGTTTTAAAGCTTTGAAATGACAAGAATACCTTTCAACTATAAATTTGATGAGGAATAGAGTCTTAATCTTTGTTGATTATTGATAGTTTTAAAACATGTCCATAAAATTCTCAAAAAAATATCATCAACTAGCTGAAAAATTCAGACGTTGATGAAAGGGACTACAGCCAAAGGAAAGGGTTGGCAATTTCTGATTACTCATAACTAGAAAGTTTTGGTTATATTCAGGGCACTGTATCATGCCGGCTACAAGACGACTTGATTTTGGCGGACGGGATTTGACACTGAATCTGCAAAAGTTGCTTCACGAGAAAGGATATGATTTTGTAAATAATTGTAAGTAAAGTAATGGGGTTAAAGGGAGAATGGGGAATATACTTGCATAACAGAGAGCCAATATTGATAGGACCATCGATGAATAGTTATTTTTATCCGAATTTATTAGTAAAGGGGATAAAAGAAACAAAAGAAATGATAACAAGGAAGTGACAGCAAGCAAAAAAATCCAAACCAAATCCCAATTAAAAACAATAACAAACGATCTAGAACAGCGGACAGCACAGCTTATTTAAAAGATGAATGTTGCTTTGTTAGATTTTAATTATGTAAATGAAACAAATTAATACATGGAACATTGACATTATTTTTTTAAATGGTACTTTCAAACCTAATGTAAAATTAGACTGGAAAGAGTATCATTATACATGTTACAGTATGTTTAGTATGATGAATAATATACTAATTTACTTAAATGATTTAGTCTTATCCTATTCCAACTCTGTTACTATTATTTTTAAAAATAGATAATTTTTTTTTAAATGCGGTGACCCTGCAGATAGGGTGGACTTCCAGAAGAAGAAGAAGAAGATTATCATATATGTTCTACTGATACTTAGAAACAAGGTTTCAGTGTCAAAACGTTTAATAATGACAAATATATTTGCAAATTTAATTTTCTTATTTTTTTTTGCAGCTGAATTGGAGATTGTTAGAGAAATGAAAGAAAAGCTGTGTTATGTAGCTTTAGATTGTAAACAAGAGGTCATAAATGTTCGCGATGAGAAATTTGAACTTCCGGATGGAAACACAATCACAATCGGGAAAGAGAGGTTTATGTGCCCGGAAGCGTTATTTGGACCTATACCGGGTTAGAATAATGTAAATTGATAAGCTAAATTATGCTTAAAGGTTAATGCCACAGTTCAAACCTTCGACCATGATCTAAATTTAAAGGCAGAATAGAATTTTGAATGATATATTTACTACTATATTAATATAAGGAGATTTCATTTCGATATGATTGCCAATGAGACAACTATCCACCAAAGTTCAAATGAAGTGGGTGTAAGCATGTATAGGCAATTAACCGTACGACCGTCTACAATGAGAAAAACCCATACCGTATACTATAGTAGTCGGCTATACTTGTGTCGGATTCTCTACCTCGCAGGTACTCACAATTTAGGGGTTCAAGCGACGGCTGGCCTAAGCGGATTCAACAGTTCCGGTATTTCAATCGCTTGTTTTTAAAGATTTTTGGTAAAATAAACAAAACGGTTGTATTCATAGGTTATTATGGGCATTTGTCACAACTCGGTCAATTCCGTACCTTCATATGATAGACGGAGAGTACCGGAGCCATCCGAGGATTGCCGATTGATAGTATGCATGGGCATATTGCTAGTGTGTCCGTCTGATCGTTAGGATGCAAACCCGTTCAGTTGTTTGACTGTTCCGTATGGAGTAAAAATTGTCGTGAAGGTTCTGTCAAATCATTTGGAATATAAAGACACAAAAGCATGCTCTTCGTTTTCTTCAAATTACTGTCTTCATTCAACATAATGAATATTCTTGTAAATTCATTATGATTTGAACTGTTTTAAGAATGCGGTCTTTGGACCGGTACGCACTGAAACCCGGACCGGACCGGACTCCGGACCCGGACTCAAGTATGAAACCCGGACCCGGACCCGGACTGTACGCCGGACCCGGACTGGATACCGGACCCGGACTCAATTGTTTTGACCTATTTAATGATCTTTAATGCAATTAACAGTTATTGACGGTCAGGTCAGAGACATATTTACATATATACATGTAAATATATATGTTTCTGGTCGGTTGAAACAATATAAATATAGAAGAATAAGCTTTTACACAGACTGGTTAAAACATTATAAAGGGAAAGTTCCCTAGAATTGTTTTTCCTCTTTTTGAAAAATGTTATAAAAACAAAATGTTAAGGTACTTAAATTGCTTCATAGTGCCAAGAAATATGTCCTTTGCAGGAATAAAATTAAATCACTTTTCATTTTCAATGCTTATGAAAAATTTCTCTAACTTAAAAATGAAAATATATGGAGTAAAAAGAAATGTTTCAAGCACTTTCTCTTATATATATTCAAATAATCGTCAACGAATTATTTGTGACTTTTTGTCCTATCAAATTTGTATTTTTTTATGTGATTTGTCCTGTGACTGTCTATCAGCTAACCGATATTTTAAAACCTATAATCGTACTCTGGATTCATTTCAGGTCCCGAGTGTAATTCGAGAGCATTCTTATCATCATATATATGATGACCCTTTTTATAGTTTTATGATATTAAACTCAAGCGATTAAAAGTCAAACTATGTACGTAGTATACTACTTGTTTTCAAAAAGTAAAAGTGGCTTGGTATATCCATTGCATGATTGAAATTTAATAAATTCTGTTCACGAATTGAAAACTTTAAAGTAATTTTCTCCCTTTGAAATTACTGCCATTCCCATCCATTTGTTACGTTTTCGTTAGAGCAAATTAAAAATCGTTTTTATTTTTGTGCAGACTAAAATATTTGATAAAACAGAGAATTGAAATTAATGAAATACTGATCGCAAAATTCAAATTATTATATTTTCCTTCCTTAAAAATTATTGCAATAATTATTAACATATCTATCCTACTCCTGAAATGAGGAAAGTTCACGTCCTTTTGAAAATAGAGAGGTCTTGTATATATTAGAAATATTTTTCACGAAGTTAAAGGGAGACGGAAAAACCAGACGATCAACCTTCCAAAAGTAACGATTATATGTAGCAGGAATTGTCACATGTACACGATACCACATCCTTATAAACATACGATACATGAAAACCAACCAAACACATATTAATACAACTCAACCGAAGTTAAGGAATGTTATGAAAGGTAGTGCATGCTGAATAAGTGTATGGGCATACGATGATAAGTCATTGCACATGAAAAATTGAGAATATCATACAGTATATATGTATTGCATCAAGTCTTAGTGTACTATAAATGAAGACCTGTCTTAATACCAAATCAGGGATCCGGCAATTGATTTCCTTTCGTTGGGTGCATTTTTATTTGATTTCGTTAATTTTGTTATTTTACTTAAGGTTATCTGCTGTTGGTCGTTGTTCAATTTCAATTGTCTTCTGTTTAATAGGAATAATTATAATTTTAAATCTGAGTATCATAACTTACATTACAAACCATTAGATGCAGCGTAGCAAAAGTTATGATTATATATTTAAAAAGATCCTGATTTTGAAAAATACAATGTGAAGCAAATTTATACTTGACACTATAAAGAATAATTTCACGCTGTGGCAAGACTCCGTGTGTGGATCTCGTTGGAATGAATATGATAATACTTTCCCTTTGGTGTATATACATATTTGGAAGCTAATAGAATAAGGACAAATTATTCAATGTCGCAGAATGAGAGATAGAAACAACAGAATTCTATAAAAGTATAAAACGGAAAAAGTTGTCATGCGTAAAAAAAAAGGGGTATCAAGGACATAATTTCCTTCCTTTTGTCTTTTTTTTTAAATTTTAGACATAAGTAATTACTCAGGGTAACACCTTTACGAAAGAAGTATTTATCCAATATTAATGTGTGCGTTAACTTTGGGTTTTTGTTGTAGAACCGCAAGATTTCTTTTTCCATGCACTTGCTGTTTTTATAATATGCCATATAAAATAAGTAATTATGGTATGATTTTGTCTGGGAAATTAAGACTATCCACCCTAATTCAACCTAAAGTGATGTATAAGCGATCATGTGCAACCGTGCGATTTTTATCAATGAGAAAACCCATACTCTGAAGTCGGCTTCAACCCCGGACCCATGACCAAACTTACAACATTATTTATAACAATACATTTAAGAACAGCAGTGAACCAACGACCACTACTGAATTGAAGGCTTTAAACTTAGGACCATGAACAAAAAGAATGCGATGGGGTTAATGATGTTAGCGGGCATCAAACCCCCAAATCTTGGACAGAGATGGTATAAAGCACAACAAATTAACAAACTATAAAACTTAGTTGCAATTGGCTAAACTCATTATTTGACAACATTCAAACGTCTTTTTGAAATATTTAGGTCGGCCCTGAAAAGGGCCGTTGAGTATGAAAATCTATACTTTAAGAATTTCTCTCTGGTAAACTATATATCTCTCTGTGAGTTGTCTTAGTCCGTGCATTCTTGTATCTCGTGTGCCTCCTTACAACCTTTGAACTTACACGATAAGTCATATGATTCAGACGCAATTCTCTTCAATTCCATGAACGGACGTGAACGTTTCCAATGGTTTCTTGTGCGGTCTATCTTTCTGTCGAGTACTCATGATCAATTTGCATAATCTTCCTTTGTATACGGTGCAAAAAGTTGAATGAATAAAAAGGATAAGATTTCGTTTCATCAAATAATTTGTGAAGTTGATATCTCTATCGATGTCTATAGTTTGCGAATACACCTAGTCCGGGGTTACTTCAGGTCACCATCCGGACTCGTCTATTACATGTAATGTTTTCGTTAAATGTCGGATAAATAACTTATATTTTTTTATGTATGACATGCTTGATCAAAGGTCCCGTCAATATACTTTACGACAATAAACAGTTTACATACAGTTAGTCTCGTAATGCAATACACGCAGGTATAGTAAACTTCAAACTAGTCCGGGGTCATGTCAGGTCACAGTCCGGACTCACCTGTTCAAGATTGTGTATTACATGGTTGATCGCTGCTTAAATGTCGTTTATTGATTTTTCCGATGACTATCGAATAATTTAACAAACAGAGAAATGAATAAAGGAAAAGCAAAAAGTGAGAAAAAAAAATCTTTCAATTAAACAAATAATTTAGTATATTTATATACAGTCCGTATAAATTCGAAAAATTTCGATATATGTTTATGAAGAGGTAGAAATTTTCCGTCATATATCATTTATAGAAGTAAGACATTGAGTCATAAGAGCTGCACGGTATACCGAGCTGCACTCTTCCTATTAAAAGAATTTAATTTGTATCATTGATAATAAAAAGATTTTATTAATTTCCATTAAACAATAACGACAAACGAATTATTATATATCTCTTCCTTAATTTACTTTACTCTATTTGTTCAATTTTGCGATCAGAATGTGGATTTTTTTTTTAATTATACCTTTACTTATTAAATGACAGTAATCTAAAAAACAAAAAAGTTGTAAAAAACCCACAGTCCGGGTCCGGTATCCAGTCCGGGTCCGGCGTCCGGTCCGGGTCCGGGTTTCATACTTGAGTCCGGGTCCGGAGTCCGGTCCGGTCCGGGTTTCAGTGCGTACCCTTTGGACCATGAACATACACATATATTGATGGCACTGGCTACGGTTACTTGAAAATGTTACAAAATAATTATTGTTACATTGGAGACTAATTGCCGGAATGCAGTGATGGGTAAGTAAGTAAGTAACCGATAAATTACAAATGTAACAATACTATTTGAGTCTACGGTTACATTGCGTTATCGTTACATACTAATCCACTTCAATGTTAAAAAGTGAACAATAAATACAAAAAGTCTGGTAATAGAGGCCATAGAGGGATGTAGCACGGGGAAATTTGGACACGCGGTATCGAATTTCACGTCCCCATTTGACCGGATGTGGCTTCAAACTTTTACATCCCACATAGCAAAACGAACGCCCCACTTTGGCAAGCATTTTACTGTCGATCGGGAAAATACCACGTGACCAAGTCACCATTGGGGACACATACACATAGGCTATGTTTAAAAAAAAATGATAGACCGTCAAATATTTTGTTCATTTCATATTTGTATTAAGCCGGTTAATTTAAACTTGCTGTAAACATTTGCATCTTTGTAGGTGTAGGATCTGGAGGTATAGTGGATATGTTGAAGAGTAATTTGGATTCAACAGACGTAGACTGCAAAAAAGATTTATTATGTAATGTCATTCTGTCAGGAGCAACTACTATGTTCCCTGGTAAGTATATACAGCAAATTGTATATTCAGGGCAGGGTAAACATAAATAATTTTACTCCTTGCCAAAAAATGCCATTGAAAGTTCAAAAATAGAGTTGCATGTGTACTTTTAAAACTTGTTCTCTGTACAGGATAACCGAGATACCATGTCTCAACTCACAATTGGTCTTTGTTTACTCCGTGCCTAAAAATGTCATTGTAAGTTCAAAGTAGCGCTCTAAATGTACTTTTGAAAACTGTTTCTCTGTATAGAATAACTGGGATACGATGTCTTAAGTCACATGCGGTGTTTGTGTACTCCGTGCAAAAAAAATACCATTGTAAGTTCAAAACAACGTTACACATGTACAAGTTTCTAATACTTGTTCTCTGTATAGGATAACTGGGATGTGATGTATCAACTCACATGAGGTCTTTGTTTACTCCCTGCCAAAAAAATTTAAAACTTGTTCTCCGTTTAGTATTATTGAGATACGATTTCTCAACTCACTAGCTGTTTTTCGGGGTTTCAGATCTTTATATGTAAAGAAAAACGTTCTGATCATTAAATCTGCAGGTTTTGTATTATTCCTCATTATAAGAAACATAATAATATATATATAAAAGTATACAAAATTGTAGTGGAAAATTATAAAGAAAACTTAAATAACTAACGGAGTAAGTAATGAAAATTTTGCATATCAACAAAAAAACAGTCTTAAACATGAGATCCTTGACAAACAATTGTATAGGACTAGTACATGTTGTAATTCATGACTTGAAATATATTGAATTTGTTATTTATAAAGGACAATAACGCCATTCTTGTAGTTAACAAACTAAAGAACACTCCCCACAAATGTCCATGCAGATATATATTCCTTTAAGAATATGTAATACTTAATAAATGTTTTTTTTTCTTTTGTTATCTAAACAGGTTTTCCTGAGAGAATTAGGAAAGGAATGGAATCTTTTGTTTCAAAAACAACGAAAGCGAAAGTGATAGCTAACCCAGAACGTAAATCGTCAGTGTGGATTGGTGGATCTATTTTAGGATCTTTATCTACATTTCAAACGCACTGGATATCAAAACAGGAATACGAAGAATATGGACCAGCAATCGTGCATAGGAGAGATTGACGAATGGAAAATCAAAACAATCGGAACTGAGTGGTTCTGAATATAAAGCATTATGGGTAATACCTTCAACAATGAACAAAACAATCAACAAATGGACAACAGTCATTTAAAAAAAATGAGAAAATTAAACCCGTTATTTTTATTGTCATAAAACTAGCAAAAAATTTAATGTAAATTAATATTGAATCTTTTTTTTCTCTTCTGTTGTCTATTAAATACTTTATATCAACTTGTATATATGATGTCTTCTTGTGTGTGTTTTTTTGTTATATATCTGTCTCGTAGCCAGGTTAATCCATAGGTTTCCATTATTATATCCACACAGTATTCAGATATAAGATCATTGGTTAGGGAACATAAAATTGAGAATGGGAATGGGGAATGTGCCAAAGAGACAACAACCCGACCATAGAACAGACAACAGCAGAAGGTCAACAATAGGTCTTCAATTCAGCGAGAAATTCCGGCACCCGGAGGCGTCCTTCAGCTGGCTCCTAAATAAATACATATACTAAATCAGTGATAATGAACGCCGTACTGAACTCCAAATTATACACAAGAAACTAAAATCAAAAATTATACAAGACTTACAAAGGCCAGAGGCTCCTGACTTGGGACAGGTGCAAAAATGCGGCTGGGTTGAACATGTTTATGAAATCTCAACCCTCCCCCTATACCTCTAGCCAATGTAACAAAAAGTAAACGCATAACAACACGCACAGTTAAATTCAGTTCGAGAGAAATCCGACTCTGATGTCAGAAGTTGTAACAAAAGAAAATAAACAAAATGACAATTATACATAAATAACAACAGACTACTAGCAGTTAACTGACTTGTCAGCTCCAGACTTCAATGAAACTGAATTAAACGACCATTTAACTCAAGTGGGGTGGTGGTGGTGGTGGTGGTGGTGGGGTGTTCGTAATGTATTTTCCTACAAAAAATATTCTTATCTCTATAATTTGATGAATTCTGGTCAAAGAGATGACAAAAAAAATTTGCATGCAGATTTCCCCCATACCTTAAAGGGAAAAATTTAGAAAAAAAAATAAGTTGATAGACAGCGTCGAAAAACTATTCAAATTGTTCGCAAAAAATGTTTGGCTCGGAAAAAAAACCATACACCCCTTCCTTCTTTGAAGTTAAATTGTTGCCATTTTATTATAAACCTTTCAAAGGATTAAAACCAAACTATACATCTTTTTGAGCCTTATTTCAATCAAAAGTTATTATCCGGCAAGACATTACTAAGGATAGGATAGAGAATATTTGGATCCTTGATATAAAGGATAGAGAATAATCGGTAAAAGTTGTAGAATTCTCTGCCTTTTGGTCTCTGGTGGATTTTTATGTCATTAGTTACCGTACAACATCTTCTTATTTTATGTTAAAGAAATGAGTAGAGAACATGCCTTTAAAAAAAGAATACATACATAAATTAACCCTCATCCAGGACCTCATTTATGACTCTCCGCTGCTCATATCTATACCTGCTATATATATTCATGTGACCATAGGTTAAGTGTTGCACTTGAATAACTCTCCATGGACGTAATATATGTCATAGAACTTTTAAAATCCGACAGGGGTATCAGTAATATTTCCCATTGTTGATGCCAATGAAAATGGTGTATGCATGTATTGATTTATTGTTGGTGTTTAACGCCACTACTGTACTATTGGCTATATTATGGCGGCCTGTTTTATTTGTGAAGTAAGCTTGAGTTCAAAGAGAGGAGCACATACGTTTGACAGGGAACTTGGCGATCCTAGTCAAATAAGATAAAAATCGAACACCTACCACGAGCGAGATACAAACTTACAAACTTTGTATAGATGATCTATAGTGATCCCTAAGGAGACAGCCCAGCCAGTGTATAACAAAAAGCTTTGAAAAACACACAAACAAACTAACGGAAAAGCCAATAAGTTGCTTTTTCCAAGTCAAAATAATATCTGTTGTTCATGTTGAATTGTGGGTTTTTTCTTTTCGGATAAGTCTGGTGTAGATAGTTTTTATGATCTCTGGCACTGTCCAATATTTTTTTGTTATTCGTGTTATCGTATTTGTGTACAGAATAGCCCCCTCCCTCCCCCAAAAAGCAAAAACAAAAAACCCAAACAAACCTCAACATTATCTCAAAATTTGTTGACACAGAAAAAGATGAAAGAAATATCGAAATATATTTCAAGTACTTATGTTTTGAATGTATAATTACATAAACAATACCAATGTTATTACACCAGATACGCATTTCGACATTTAACCCCTACCGAAAAAAAAGGCTTGTGGCAAACGTTTGAAGTAAACTAGCAGCACACATTGGATATGATGAACCCTAACATGTTCACGTACTGAATTTGTATTTAGTTTGACGTAGCGGTCAGTCATTATAATATTTATGATATCTGTGTATAGGAAGCCGGAGAGAACAACATAACTTCGGAAGGAAAACATAAAATCCTAGTCAATTAAGATCTGAGTCGAGCGCTAATGCCACGGGATTCAAACTCACAACCTCAGTGTTGACAGACCAATGACACATTAGTTCGACTACTCGGCCATCGAGGCAAACTTGAAGTCGAACAATCATTAATCATCTCCATCTACAAAAAAGAAGAAAAGTTATAAAATAGATCCGTAAATAATTTGAAAGAGTTTGAACAGAAAATATAATAATCTGTAAAAAGTGATAAAGAAATGGGGAATAGAGAAAAGAGAAACATAGGACAAATAGATATAAGAATAGAGAATAAAATATAACAAATATAAAAAAATACCTAAAGCATTGGAGATCATAGAAATGAAAGACCCCTTCTCTTGACCCTCATAAATATTTTTACATAGATTGGGACAAAATGTAAAAACTATTTTAAAGTAAAATATTTTGCTTATCCTACTGGTACCTTTTTCTCTATTTTTCATTTACATATTTCATGTATTTAGAGCACGTTGGTCCTCAAAAGTCAACAAAATTATTGACTTTGTGCAGCAAATTCACCTTGTTATTCGCGATAGTGTAGTATTAAAATATACCAATATAATAATAATAATAATTTTATTTGCAAAATAAACCCATATGGGTCAAGCAAACACAAATACAACATTTAATACAGACAGTGAAGAATTACAAATAAAACATAAAAAAAAACATAGTTATAAATGGTAATTAATGTAACCTTTGATGGACATGGACCTCATTTTCGCAATTCTAAAGATTGCTTTATAAAGTCACCAATTTCTGTCAAAAGCTCAGATTTAGGATTTAAAAGTTGTTTTAGCTTTAAAAGTGGTTGATAATTTGTAAAATCAGGATTTATATTATTAATCTTTAAAAATAAGCAATCTCTTAAAGTTGAGTTTAGTTTGCAATATAGAAAAAAAATGGTATTCATCATCAATTTTATTACAAAGTTTACACACCAAAATCAATTCAAAAACTTTTTAATTTTTAATTCATAAGTATTGTCATAAAATGAATTTAATCAAACCTTGTTATAGCACATATCAGTTTCATTCACAAAAATAACTTCTGTCCTTACTATTCTACTTCCTCAAACATAAACTAATGCATATTCATATCTATTTTGTATAATCATCATGCCATGATACGACGAGATTTTTTTCTGATTATGATAACGATTAAAAAATCAACGTTGTTAAAAAAAAACCACCAGTATACGTAACAATAACAAATGATTAAAAACCATACATACATCTTTTGAGATTTATTTTAATCATAAATTATTACCCAAGACATTATAAAGGATAGGGATTGGATCAATCAAATAGAGAATAATTGGATCCTTGATATTTAAGGGTAGAGAGTAATGGACAAACGTTGTAAACTTCTATTTCAGTGGTACCTGCCAATATTTCGAAATGCCCATGTTTTTTATGTGCAAGATGGCTGTTATAGTCCTTCAAAATTTATAAATAGGCCTTCAAGTTTATTATAATGTTGTTTTTGGTTCTTCATACTTGTACTAATCTATAGCAATGCTAAATTAATTGTTTTATTTTACATTGTGGACGTAATTGTTCTTTGAAAATTTCTTTTTGGGAGATTTCTTGCGGAAAAATGTTGAATCATAATATTTCCCCGCAAATAGGGATATGGTTTTTGGTGGTTTGCATTGTCACGGTGGGTATGGTTGTCTTGCGGGAGAACGTTCTGTGCTGGTGATTTGGTCCTGTCAGGTGCTGGTGAGTCCTGATTCTGTGCTGGTGGGTTTGTTTACATTGTATCAGAACGGCAATAAAACGACTGTTTTGTTGCTTAATTTTTCTCTGATGCGTCATAAGTACCAAACAAAGTATATTACAACAATTTTATATTGCAAAAGTCGTGCAAGTTCGTTAAACGGAATTGTCCTGACGTTGTGCTGGTGATAAGAAAAACGGTCCTGGTTCTGTGCTCCTATGTCCTGGTTCTGTGCCTTTATATTTTAGTTAAAAGTGGCATATATTCAAGATCATTGATGCTGTACTGTTATTGACTAATTAACTGTTGTCTGCTTTCTTGAAATTGACATTGTTGTGAATCTGTTTACTGTTATTATGAGAGAAAAAATACCCGTATTTTTTAATTTTTTTTTCAAATTAACTGTAATCTTATTTATTGGCCTGTTAATGAAACCCTTCTTGCCCCCTTTTAAGATAAGAAAATATGTTTACGATTTTCGGGATCATTTTGCAAGATCATATATAAGCTCACCTGTGTCGAGGGGTCGTGTGAGGTTCATGTATTGTCTTGGAATCCGCAATTACAAAAAGATCTTTTCTGAAATTACTTGACCAAATGTTACCAAATGATTTTTCAAGAGTGAATCTAGGAAAAACAATATTCATCAACAAACATGACCACTGTCTGTTTAAATGTATTCGAGTTTTTAGTTACAGTCGATTCCATTGAGTATGTAGGCAAAGGTAATATCTTTGGTTAGCTTGCTTGTTAGCTAAACCGTGAAGTCATTGTTAGGTAAGGTGTACTACCCTCCTTTCGAAGTAGCCTGGTCCTACAGACAGAAAGATGTGTCATTTGTCGGACTAGTCTACTCTTAAAGTAGGGTAGTTTACATAACCTAACAATGACTTTTCTGTTCAGCAAGCAAGATAACCAAAGATATTCACTTTGTCTACACACTCATTGAAATCGGCTTTAATATGGCAAAAGTTCAAGCAATTAGGGCATAACTTACCGAGTTAAAAAAATCAAAAGGCCAATGTTTATCTACCTTGCACATTTCAGAAAATTCAGATCAGATAACGAAACTGGGTCCAGCAACATTTATAAGCAATTTAAGATTCTGACCCTCACAGTTTCCATTCACCACAAATATTCTCGTTACAACGAATCATTTTAAATACAAAAATACCAGTTGCAGCCTTTTGTTTATGTATTAATATATGTATACGGATAAAATTATGAAAGGCAGCAGGGTCACCAGGGTGAGGAGTCCATGTCATCTGAAATAAATGCTAAGCATAGATCTAGAAAGCGACAGATAATCATGACATTAAAAAAACTCTTTTTGACTTTTTTTCGAACAAATTGACACATAAAATGAAGTATATAGTATTGTGGAATTGTTAACTTGTGTTCAATTCATTGGTTACACCTTTCACTATGATAACAATCCTGTCAAGTATGAGCTGGGTAAAATATTTCAGAAAAGAAGATGGAAATGTGAAAGTTTCCGTGCGTCAGGTGCAACAGCATACGAACAGCTAACATGTCTCGTCAGGGTGGAAGCTAAAAAGTCCACAAAAATTTGATTTAAAACCTTTATTTGTTCCAACAAAGTTATTGAGATTTTGTTGAGGATTTAACCATCTACGACAACAAGAATTTTCTTTTTAGAATTTACAGCTCTTCTATAAATATATGCAAAGCAAACCATTGATCAAATTGCTTGCTATGATTGTTTGGATGTTTGTAAACTACAGGTAAGTAGTCTGTTTACTATATACTAGAATTTTTTTGGACAATAAACATTAACTTCAATTCCTGTCAGTTTGTATTTGTCCAATCAAATCCCAGTATGTATTGAAACTCCGCCTACCTATTGTTTGAAAACATCCAAGAAAACATAGCAAGCAAGTCAATCAAAGTTTTTTTTTGCATGCTTTTATAGAAGAGCTGTACTATATAATGCAAAGAAGCGTTTAAGTCTGTCGCCAAAAAATACTATCAATTTCTTTTTGTCCATTGTAAACTTCCGTACCATTTCCTTCCATTCATGATCATTATATTGAACTGTAAAATATTTCTTGGTACCTTCTTAATTCCTTTATAAGTCTTATGTAAACATAATTATGACAATAACTGTTGTGAGCACAAGATTCACTACACACTTTTAAAGTTCTGCTTTATCAAACATTAAAATGTGAACTTAAGTTTTGAGACTTTTTTAATCGACACGAATTGGATTTTTGTACATGAGAACATGGTTTATCTATTAGTTGAAAATGCGGCTTTGAACTAGCTTTAAGTTCCTGTGAGCATTCGTTGTTCAATAATGTGTGTCTGTGTTATTATTTTATGTGATAAGTTGTTGTGTTGATACACCACTGTAACAATGAAGGAGGAAATGAGGAGGGTTGGTTGGGTGGAAGTTGGGAGGGGTATGCGGAGCGCTAACAAACATGTCTATGCGGCATGGGCTTTGATCATTGTTGAAGCATCAATGTAAGAGGCATTTAATAAAACTATTCTTATTTTAGATACTATATATTGTTATCTGATATTGGACGAAAGATGTTGCCCTTTTATGTAATTATGTAATACAAGTTACGATCATTTGAAAACACATATCAAACAGCCAAATGGATGCACAAGAGCTAAAATAGCAGTCATAGATCCTATTGACAACAATTATCTGCCCAATTTTATTGATTTTGTAACATTTGTTTCAAATATGACCAACTTCTTATCCAAAATCACCAGCACCGTATCAGGACCCACCAGCACAATGACAGGACCCACCAGCACAGTATCAGGACATGAATAAATTGAGAAAATGCTAAATTTTAATAAATTGCAATGTTTTTTCACAAAATAGTTTTGTCGTGTGGTTTGCGGTATAGAAAGCGGACTCTATGAGCATTTTTGTTTTATTTTTTCAGTTCTAGATTTTCTGAAAATGAGCATTTTTGTGTTACGCTTACTGAAACAGTTTAGAAGGTCAACTTTTTAAAGGTGTACATATGAACCCATAAGAAACAAAATTGAAAAATCTCAACTGTTTTCTTCCATTTTTTATGAGTGAAAACGTCAAAAATCATCATTTTCGTCTTTGTTTACATTTTTTCATTGATCACCAGCACCCGTCAGGACCGAATCACCAGCACAGAACGTTCTCTCGCAGGACAACCATACCCACCGTGATTGTTATCTCATTAGCTATATAGGAACCGTACCAAATCATATTTTTTTATATTATCGAAAAGAGAAGAGAACATGGCTTTGAAACCTGAATAAAGACATGAGGCTCCCTTATCCAGAATCTTATGTTGTGGGTGTCCGCTACTTATGTCTATACTCGTGTGCCCATACATGAAGTATATTACACTTTGCAATATTGGCTTTATCACGGCGTCCGTTTTTTTTTTATTTGTAAAGTATGCTGGAGTTCACAGAGAGGAGCACACACATTAAGCAGGAAACCTGGCGATCCTTGTCAGTTAAGATAGAAGTCGAACACCAAGCATAGGGATCACTGTAAATACAATATTAAGACAGCTCGGCCAATGTATATAACATAAGTGTCTTCAGCAGAGTGTAGCACGTAAAAAAGAAGATAACAACCAGCTCTTTAGAAATGAACTTAAGACACAAACAGATCGAACTAACGGAAAAGGCAAATGTTGTGCCGGTACCAAGTCAGAAAATCTATTCCAGCGGACTTGTTGTCCATGTTGAATTATACTCTTTTCTTTTCGAAGGAGTCAGGTGTAGATGTTTGGTGTAATCTCTGCATGGCACTGGATAATATGTTTTTGTTATTCCTGTTATCGTTTTTGTATGTTTTATAGCACAATAAAAAGACACAAAAAATGACATAATCTCAAAATTTGTGGACACAAGAAAAAAATAAACGAAAAATCGAAATATATCACTTATGTTTTGAACGTACAAGATACGCATTTCGACATTTAACCATTTCCGAAAAAATAGGCCTTGTGGCAAACGTTTGCAGTAAACTAGCAACACACATTGGCTATAATGAACCCTAGCATACACTATGCAATTTTAAACTAATTTATTCAAGAGGCAAACTATGCCCTATTTCAATTTCATATACATGTATTTTCATTATTTAATGGAAACTTCAACAAGAGTCCTACAGTGACCACAAGGTCTAAAAATTTCATTTGATTCATTATTATTCAAACATTTGACTTATTTACAAAGTTACAGCTATATTGTGTAAAATATGTTCATATTTCTTGATTGTTCCTTTGGACCGACGGTCCGAATTAGTGGTTTTATACCATTAATCTTAGTACATTTTCTTTTACTGAGCCGGACTTTTGGGGTCCCGCCTTCTACATGACTATATATCTCAGTATAATATTTATAATACTAAAATAACGAAGTCCAATTTGTCAGCCGTCATGGTGAAAAACGACAATCAAAGAATTCAACTTTATATATAGCTAATATAGGACAATGGTGTTGATTAAAAATTACACCGCTCCAGATCCTTTTGTTTTCCACATAATTAATATTGCCAATAATGAACAAGTTCTGTGTAGAATCCGATACCGATACCAATTTAGTATATATTCACCCCTATTACCTTATCTGTACGTTCCACATCTGACAGGCGCACCACCAAACGGTGTATTTAGGATTTTGCTATATCATACGGGTCATTATCACAGGGTTGACACTACTAAATTCAATCATTGTCACATTGTTCCCTATTGTAGTATTTTAATCAGTATGACTTTCTAAGATGACAATACGAATACTAAAAATCTGGACTTAAAATAAGGCGTATATAGGTACAGTTTTCAATTTGTTAGCCGGCATGACGTAAAACAGCATATCAAAGAATTCAACTTTATTTATAACTATTATAGGACAACCCTGTTGATTAAAAAATACTCCATTCCAGGCCCTTTTGTTTTCCAAATAATTAATATTACCAATAATTGATAAGTTCCAGGTCGACGGGTTCAACTTGCATGAACCGTTGAGAAAGATTTTGAAAGCAGAGAAAACTGTGCATCTTATAATCGGCATGACTTTATCAGATGACAATACCAATACTAAAATAAGGCTTACGCATAGTTATATACTTTAATTCAGTCACGGACCCGCGATATCACGGGTGTCATCCAGGATTTGTATAGTACGACTATACAAATCCTTGGTGTCATCATTCTAGTACTATTAAAATTAACGAGGTCCAATTTGCTAGCCGTCATGGGGTAAGAACGACAAATCAAAGAATTCAACTTTATAATAGGACAATGGTGTTGATTACAAATTTCACCATTCTAGGCCCTTTTATTTTCAACATAATTAATATTGCCAATAATTAACAAGTTCCGGGTCGAATCCGAATCCGATACCTATAGTATATATATTCAACTGTTACCTATTACCTTATTATCTGTACGTTCCGCATCAGACAGGCACACCACCAAACGGTGTGTTTAGGATTTGCTTAACACACGGGTTATTATCACAGGGTTGACAGTACTAAATTCAATCATTGTCACATTGTTACCTATTGTATAGTGTTTTAAACTTGATCAGCATGACTTTATAAGATGACAATACGCATACTAAAAGTTAAACTTAAAATATGTCAGTGACACTTGAATAAACTATCATTTATCTTATCTTATCTTATCTATATTTCGAATCCCGGCGAGGGAAGAACCAAAAATTTGCGAAAGCAAATTTACAGATCTAACATTGTTGGGTTGATGTTAAGACGAGTTGTATATACATTATGTACACAGCCATGTATCACCATCATTGATGGCGATCCGATGGACACATCTGTTGTAGAGTTGTCACTGACTCAGACGTACTTATATATATATATATAATATACACTCATCTATGGGATATCTAGTTTTAATAATGTGTCCGACAACCCCGTTTTTTCCATTGTCAACCAAGATGGCTAACATGGCTAAAAATAGAACAAATGTGGTAAATTGCAAGTTTTGTCTATAATTTTGAAAACCGCTATAAATAAAGAAAATGTGATAGGTGCAGAAAAGTTAAGAATGTTGAGTTCTTCCTGTTGTCCATCTGTGTCAAAACTGTTAGACTACTTCTAAAATATAGGAGTTATTGCCCTTCAATTTGTTTGTTAATTTATTTTTGCATAATACCTTGAAATCTATTAGAATGGATATGTAGGAATGTTCTATAGCAAAACTAATTAGAAAAACGATCTACACATATGTCAATCTGGCCGAAATCGTTAGAAGACTCCTTATAAGAGTTACATGTATTACTTTTTAATGTCGATTTTAATTGTTTCTGGCGTTTTTGCATAATATATATTGCACAAATCTTCTCAGTACGTCCTCTTAACTGTACCGCCTCTAGTTTAAATTGGCCTTAAAAGGGACTGGCCTCAAACGGGACTTTACTGCATGTAGGAGAACAAGGCATGTCAAACGTGTTATAAAGCTCTTCCCGTGTGAAGTTATTACATTTTTAAAGAGATATGTACACTTTAATATGAGTTGTTGATGATGTAAATCAGTGTTTAATGAATAAATACCGATTGATAATGTAGAACATTTTGTGATGTCATTTCCGTACCTTTGTAGGAACACACTTATCTTCTTTTCAACCCAACCTAACCATTTATTAGTAATATAGCAAGATATCACAGAAATACTGATAAATAGGCGTGCCATACGTTTACTTGACTTGTAATAATTATGCGAATCAGTATTTCATGACAGTTTTTAAAAATATGTCTAGATCGATTGCTTTAGCACATGAAATGAGGCTTCTATGTATAAAGAATTTACTTTTTCCTTACCTTGTTTTTTTAGATGTGTTTTTAAAGCAGGAAGAATAGTTTACAACAAAATCTAGTAGGTTATTTCATTGGTCTTATTTTCGGTTTCGCGGAATGATATGAATGTTCTGGAAATTCACATTAATCTTGTTTATATAAATAGACTGAGAGCCGTGACACATTTAGATTATATAATAATAATCGTACTTGTAAGTCTAGGGTCCTTCATTTCTAAATTCTTTATTATGTTTAGACAATTTTTCTCCATTCTTTATAAATTATTTTGCATATTTTGAATTTATATGAAATTTAAAAGTTGAAACATCAGTTAGGATTTCTTTTGAAAGGATAACTTCAGACCTTAAAAAACTATTCATGGCAGGTAAGCCACTATTTAAGAACAAATTTCTTTTGCTTAAAAAAATTATATAAGTGAATGTAAACTAATGAGAAGATCAGAATTACTTTTCATTTTAGAATAAAATCATTAATCCCGAAAATAATTCTATTCTCAATGAATTTAAACGAATTTTATTAGTAAACACGTTGTTCACCCTTCAACTGGCGTCCACAGGAAAGCAAGAAGGCGACGAACCGTATACCACAAGTAAAGTTTCTGTTTTGAATTTATATGAAATTTAAAAGTTGAAACATCAGTTAGGATTTCTTTTGAAAGGATAACTTCAGACCTTAAAAAACTATTCATGGCAGGTAAGCCACTATTTAAGAACAAATTTCTTTTGCTTAAAAAAATTATATAAGTGAATGTAAACTAATGAGAAGATCAGAATTACTTTTCATTTTAGAATAAAATCATTAATCCCGAAAATAATTTTGGTGAAAAAAAGTAACTGCATTAAAAATTCTGATTTATCATAAAGTAAGTATTTAGCTTGTTTTCTCTTATATATGATTTGTTTTCCTCCTATAAAATGTTGATTAAAGTATCCCTTTTTAAGAAAGGATGTACGTTTTTAACATTTTAACTGGCTCGATCGGGTTCTGATAAAGTGATACACAGCGATCCGAGCTTTCATTATGGCCAAAACTAATAATGTTTAGTACAATTTTATAATTTTGTTCCGCCGGACTCCTAATAGTTTTAAAGTACCACCACTAGCGCTTTCATATCCTTTATCCGTCACTGCAGATTGTTTGTCTTGAAAAATATCACATACAAATCTAGACGTCCATTACATGTCTATGGTATTTACTTAGTGAACATAATATACTCAAGCTTACTTCATTTTCATTGAATCATTCATCCGCTTAAAAAACGGAAGATACCGAAATTTTTAAGTCGCAAACACACTGACAATGCCATGGCAAAAAACAGATGTCGAAAAGACAAACAGTACTGTACACAAACCACAACATAGCAATTTAAAGACTGAATAACACGTTCATACATAAGACGGGGGGGGGGGGGGGGGGGGGGGGGGGGGGGGGTGTGTTTTCAGGTGATCCGGAAGGGGTAAGCAAATTATGCTCCACATGTGGCACCAGATATGTTACACATGCAAGTAAAAACATGGCGATAAGTTTGAATTAGTATGCCACAACCAATAAGTGTTGTTAAGTCAACTGGAAAATTTCTGCCGTCATCTGTGATATTCCTAAACAGCCAACCAACTCGCAATGGCGTCTGTTAATTATGCAAAGAGATGATTTGAACTATACCGCTTGGAACTCTGGGTTCAATAGCTTCTTTGTCAACATAATCATGATAGAAAGTTCTCAATTGGGAAGTTTTGTTCTCAGCCGACCCTCATTGTCAATTTCTAGATGTTAGTCAAGATGTGAAGCCGACTTAGCTCTATCCGATGTATCCTTTATTTCAAGGTTGATACTTTCACCATATTCACCTTACTTTGAATTATTCAGTGGGAGGATCTAATCTATATAGCGTAACATGAAAAGTCCTGTATCAAGTCAGCCTAATAAGAATAAGGGAACAAGATAGCAAGATGAGGAGCACAAATGGTTCCTATGGGATCTTTGATCTTTGATGAAAAAAACGTTCTGCAAACGTTATAAATATGTTTGAAATCCAGAACTCAAGCATGTTGGTAATGTAATTTTAAAGATTTTTTTGTATGATCCGAGTGATTGTTTACAGAGTACAATTGTGTGTGCTCACAAAAAGAAGCTAGAATCATGAAACTGAAACCGCGAATCTACATTCTTTTCACCACTGTTTGTGTTATTTGTGGTGTATCAATATGTAATTAAAGCTTACATTCTATTTTCAGGAATCACTGGATAATATGTTTTTGTTATTCCTGTTATCGTTTTTGTATGTTTTATAGCACAATAAAAAGACACAAAAAATGACATAATCTCAAAATTTGTGGACACAGAAAAAAATAAACGAAAAATCGAAATATATCACTTATGTTTTGAACGTACAAGATACGCATTTCGACCTTTAACCATTTCCGAAAAAATAGGCCTTGTGGCAAACGTTTGCAGTAAACTAGCAACACACATTGGCTATAATGAACCCTAGCATACACTATGCAATTTTGTCATGCTTTGTTAGATTCCTTTTGAAAACAGTGAAAGACTTTGCATCAAGATTGTTTTCAACCCGAAATAAGTTATGTGATGTATTGATATTTATTTGCATAAGGTCGATATATATTTGTCATAGCTCATATGTTTATTGTACCGTACTATACTGTTTAGATACACGTAAAGTAATGACAATCACTTTATATAATATGATTTTATATTTATATGTATATGTCAGAGATATATAATACGCATTATATGTTTCTGTAGTGACAGTCATCAATAAATGAAACACGTAAAAACTATTATTGTAAAAAATGTTAAATTTCTGTAACTTCCCTTTCAAAAGTTTAAATTTCATGACACTCCTACAATGTAATATTATTTCAATATTATGAACAAAAAGTTACTGTGTATAACCTCTCTTCGACTTTTTATAGCAAGGCCACTTCGTTTAAAAAAAAAGGCATAAGTGTTTAACCAAAATCAAACAAATATACACAGCCAAATCATTTTATCAAAACAGTGCACAAAATCTTATCATGCCAAGAAATCCTAGCGGCACGATTAGAAGTCCATTCAACAAATTAATTTATGACCTTTATTTACGTCTCGCTAAGAACACGGCAATATACCAAATGGTCAATATTAATAATACTTGTAATTTGCTTTATGGGATATTTGCAGAATTTAACGGAGGCAATTTCTTGGCATGTCTACACAATTAATGCAAAGTATTGTAACCTTGTTATAGCCCACATCGATTTCATTCATAAACATAACTTATTTGCTCACTATTCTACTTCCTCAAACATAAACTAATGCATATTCATATCTATTTTAAAACTCAGGCTTTGACGTTATAACGAGAATTTACGAGATTACAATAACGATTTAAAAATAAAAATATATATGACAATGATCTGTGAGGAGCCTTGATGGTGTATTAACATGTGTAAGTTCATGTTCAGGTACCATGGACACTGTCTGGCGACTGTCGATCGAAATAAATTCTCATTCATTTTGCTTGGTTATTTATTTTTTATGTCAAATGTAGTGGACATGCATGTACCTTGTTTATAGAGAATAAAATAAAATTCTATTAATTATTCAATGTAAATTTTAACACTAACTTCCTCATTATAATTGTCTGAAATGAATGGTGGCTGTATAGAGATAGGGGTGAATTTGTAAGCAATCACCTTGATCTGCATAATGCCGATCCTCGTATATTGTCTGAAATGAATGGTGGCTGTATAGAGATAGGGCTTAATTTGTATAAAATTACCTTGATCTGGGGGATGGTGACTAACAGCATGAGCATTTCTTTATTCTACAATAGCAATGGGAAAATGCAATTGTCACTATCACTGTCTTCCTTCTTTCAAAACGAAGACGACTGGTTTTAAAACATGTAATGTTTTCTGCATAAATTTTGCCTCTATCAAAATTAATCAAGTAGATAATATACATTTATTTCCGTGCCTGAAGAAGATGTGAAGATTTGTTTACCCAAGAATATTCATATTTCACGAGGGCTCTGTCCGAGGAAAGTATGATTTTTCGACGGTGAACAAATCTTCATATTCCCGAGATCAAAGGGAATGCATGTTTTATTCCACTACCTAAGCTTTGTACATGTTGCATACTATCTGAACTTCAATACCGGCATTTTTTCTTATCCGCTTGTTTTTTTTATAACTAAACACGACATACCTATTGATAAACAATAAGGGTAAACATTAATTATTAATTGGCTTTTCGTTTTATGCTGAGTTCACACGTAATTCGAAATCGATTCGCATTAACTAATTCGAATAAGTTTGATTCGCATTCGAAACGTTTTACGTCCTATCGTCAATTCTAATTCGAATTGAAATACACGTCATGTTCGCTTTACTGTCCAAACGACGTTTACTTTTAATCGTATTAACAAAAGCGTATTTCTAATGCGAATTGGATAATTCGAATTAGCTAATTCGAATCAATTTGAATTAAAACAGGAGCGTGTGTACGTGTGAACTCGATAAGAGAATTCGATTCGCATTCGATTCGAATTCAATTCGAATGAAATGTACGTGTGAACGAGGCATTAACGTCTGAAAAAATTTGAACACGATAATGATATTTGCTAAAGCTATTTATAGAAAATAAGAAGTTATGTACATAAACAGCGTGTAACTTCGCACGATTGAGTCACCGACATTTCAGAGGGGAATATGATACTCAGAGGTGAATATGAAGTTTTGTTCGACGTCACATGTGAAAGTTTCAACCAATTAATGTTGATTTTGCTATCAAAATCAACATGAAGTGGAGTAATACAGTATGAGACATATCACCGATGTAAACGTACGATTACACAGAATGGCATGTGTCTCTTAGTAGGAGAGGAGAAACTTTCCAAAACACCCGAAATTACGTTAGTTATGTTCGTATTTCTCGGTATAAGATTCTATGAAGTGTTTCTGTTTTAGACTTATTTGTCTTTTGTTGCATTTTGTTGTTTCGTCACTGTGTTGTCAGTTGCATGCACTTTGACTCATTAAGGTGGTATGGGTGTCGTCCGCCATCTTGGATTTGTGAAAAAACAGAGAACTTAGATCCATATTTTCTATCAAGTAAGCAAAATTTGATGCAGGAATATTAATTATGAATTTTCATTTAAAAGAACTAATTTATAAGAATATAACTTATAAATATTAATATTTTTATAAGTGTTGATTATTTTTGGTTGTTTTTAAATGTTTTTCAGTTGGCATTTTTCTTTTGATATTCTCAAAGCATTGTCTGAAAGCTATCTTTAAATAATTTATTTTACAGCTCTATCATTTTGTTTAGTTTCTAATCACAAAATGGTGTTTTTTCCTGTATAATCTATACAAAATGTGTTATTTTGTCACAACCTGTTGCTTGAGAAAATGCGCGGTGACCTAGCATTTATATGATATTTTTGAACATATATCAATAGATACTACGTTTTGGCAAAGTATGAACACATTCTATCATTTTTATTTTAGACTCCCATGCCACCTTAATTGTGTAAAATGCTCTCTAAAAAAGTTCACATCAGATAAGTTAAAAGTTAATACATCTGTGTGTTCTATTCTCAATGAAACGTTTTTCAACCTTTAACTGGCGTCCGCATGAAAGCAAGAAGGCGACGAACCGTTTACCTTGCACAAATACAGTTTCCTGCGTTCAAATATAAAAGTTTAAACATCAGTAAGGATTTCTTTTGAAAGGATAAAAAACTATAAATGGCAGGTAAGCCAATATTTAAGAACAAATTTCGTTAAGTTAAATAATTTTATATAAGTTAAGGTAAACTAATGAGAGGATCAGAATAACTTCTCATTTTGGAATTAAATTATGAATCCCGAAAATAATTATGATGAAAAAAAAATAACTGCATTATAAATTATGATTTATCATAAAGTAAGTATTTAGCTTGTTTTTTTCTCTTGTATATGATATGTTTTCCCCCTATAAAATGATGCTTAAAGTATCCCTTTCAAGAAAGGATGACCGTTTTCAACATTTTAACTAGCTCGATCGGGTTCTGATCAAGAAATACCCAGCAATCCAAGCTTCCACTATGGCCAAACTAAGAATGTACAATTTCATAATTTTGTTCCGCCGAACTCCTAAATATTTTGAAAGTCCCTCCACTAGCGCTTTCATTCCCTTTATCCGTCACTGCAGATTGTTTGTCTTGAAAAATATCACATATAAATCTAGACGTTAATTACATGTCTATGGTATTTACGTAGTGAACATGATATACTCAAGGTTACTTCATTTTCATTGAGTCATCCGCGTAAAAAACGAAAGAGACCGAAGTTTTCAAGTTGCAAACAAACTGACAATGCCATGGCAAAAACAACCCGCTAAAAAGACAAACAACAATACACAAACCACAACATAGCAATTTAAAGACTGAATACTGAATAACACGTTCACGCAAAAAGAAAAGACGGGGGTGGGGGATTTCAGGTGATCCGGAAGGGTAATCAAATCATGCAGCTCCACTAATGGCACCAGTCGTGTTACACATGCAAGTAAAAACCTGGCGAGAAGTTTAATAACTTTAATGGTACCAATTGTCCTGCACCAGATGCGCCTTTCGACAATACATATCTCTTCAGTGATGCTCATGGCCAAAATATTTGAAATCCAAAGCTTATATAAAAGATGAAGAGCTATAATCCAAAAGGTTCAAAAAGTATAGCCAAATTCGTGAAGGGAACCAGAGCTTTGCATGAGAGAGATACATTCCTTAATTTATAATAATTTTTAACATTTTGTAACAGCAAATTTGAATAACACAAAAAAAATCCGTATTTTCATGCCAGTACTGAAGTACTGGCTACTGGGCTGGTGATACCCTCGGGGACTAACAGTCCACCAGCAGAGGCATCGACCCAGTGGTAGTAATAACTTTAACGGTACCAATTGTCCTGCACCAGACGCGCATTTCGACAATATATGTCTCTTCAGTGATGCCCATGGCCAAAATATTTGCTTATATAAAAGATGAAGAGCTATAACCCAAAAGGTCCAAAAAGTATAGCCAAATTCGTGAAGGGAACCAAAGCTTTGCATGAGGAAGATACATTCCTTAAATTTTTAAATTAGGATGTCAGATTTAAGGAGCGTGGTTTGGGTAACTGGAAAATTTCTGCCGTCATCTGCGATATTCTACAATGGCCAACTAACCCGAGATGACGTCCGTTAATTTTTCGAAGGGATGATTTGAGCTATACCGCTTGGAACTCTGGGTTCAATAGCTTCTTTGTTAACATCCTCTCTTTGTCAACATAATCATGACAGAAAGTTCTGGAATATCGTATTAACTAGGAGATATATACTCTATATGTAGGCGCTGCTGGAATGTTGCTTATTAATTACGGAGAGTTCTCTATTGGGAAGTTTTGTTCTTAGCCGACCCTCATTGTCAATTTCTAGATGTTAGTCAAGATGTGAAGCCGACTTAACTCTATCCGATGTATCCTTTATTTCAAGGATGATACGTTCACCATATTCACCTTACTTTGAATTATTCAATGAGAGGACGTTATCTATATAAAGTAACGTGAAAAGTCTTGTATCAATTCAGCCTAAGAGAATAAGGGAACAAGATAGCAAGACGAGGAGCACAAATGTTTCCTATGAGAATTTCGATCTTTGATGAAAAAAACGTTCTGCAAACGTTATAAATATGTCTGAAATCGGGAACTCAAGCATGTTGATAATGTAGTTTTAAAGAATGTCTTGTATGATCCGGGTGATTGTTTACAGAGCACAATTATGTGTGCTTACAAAAAGAAGCTAGAATCATGAATCTGAAACTGAGAATCTACATTTTTTTTCACCACTTGTTTGTGTTATTTGTGGTGTATAAATATGTAAATAAAGCTTACATTCTTTTTTCAGGAAACAGTCAATTTTGCATACAAGAGAGTGATTTTTTAGCAAGCAGTCACATAGTACCGAGTGGATTGCCGTACAGGGACATCAACCATGCTGACTTTATTCCTGTTCACCAATTGACGGTACCTCCATCTGTAAATGTACAACCGTTGATGGGTAACAGTCACATAATAATTTATAATGCAACTGAGGCTCGATTAGTACCATATGTAATACTGTATTATTATCAATCATCGGAACCATTTGATAGAAGGAATTGCAAAATCATTCTCCCTCCGATCCAGCAAGAGAAAGTAGGAATACAAGAATCAACAAGACGTCAATAGACAATATTTGGTAAATAAATATAACTTTTGCAACATAATTTAATAAAAAAAAAAAATGAATACAAAACGAAAATAGATAATCATAAACAAGGTACAAGGGACCATAGTTTAGAGCATGCAGCATCGATATACTAACTCACTGTACAATATCATAATTTAGTGTCTTCATATACATGCATCGATGAGTCTTTATATGAACATGATGAATTTATAAACATTGCGATGAGTTAGTTATTCTATGCGTGTTATCCTTATATATATAAACATGATAAACTAAAATTTACAATATCTTGCATGACATTTATAGACATTGCCTTTGAAGGGTGCACGTGGCTTTCCCTAACCCTGCGATCTATACAAATTACTCACTACTTGTTTTTGTTTATTTATGTTATGTTTGGTCTTTGCTCAAGATCCTAAACATACATGACACACAAACATATTCGAAAATAAAAATCTGCAGTTATTCAGAAATATATATACATGTTTAAAGAAAAACGATATTGATAAATAATAGAAAAAGAGTCTTGTGAAGAGGAACCTTAGGAATCATGTACTGGAAATCAACTATAAGTAATCATAACTAAAGAATTAACAGCAGAAATATCACCACCAGGAAGCGCCTTGTTACGAAGAAGTAAATCAGTATATCATGAGTCTTGTGAAGTCAAGAGGAACCGTAGGGACCATGTACCGGAAATCAACTATAAGTAATCATAACTAAAGAATTAACAGCAGAAATATCACTACCAGAAGGCGCCTTGTTACGAGGAAGTAAATAAGTAGATGTCATGCTGAAACTTTCTTCGTTAGCCCTGTTAACATCACTTAATTCAATTACCATTAATATTGTTTCTGTTTCTTACCAAATGGTTTGTTTATTCGTGTCTGCTGAAGCATGACCATTCAATTCACCAGCAGTTACAGTGTTTGTATCATCTCTGACATTGTTGTTTCAGTTTCAAAGACTGTCTCGGTAAAAGTGTCTTCACTATCTGTATTATTGAATACAAATTTTTCTTCAAATATTGCTTCTAAGTCTTCTTTTGTTTGAATACAAGGTGATAATACCGCATAATGTTTATTGACCTTTGCGTGTATTTAAAAAGCCTTTTATAAGTAATTATAAAAAACTATGTATCTTGCTACTAACTGTATTTAAAAGGTATCAAACTAACATAAAAAGACAAAAACAAAAACATGATGAAAATATTATTGAGGTTAAATGGTTAATGTAATTATAGAAACATATTTTTATTTTCAAATTTTGTACAGGTTAAAACCATTTTTAAGCAATATTTTGTACATGTTATTACCTGTATGAGGTACTTTTGTACAATGGTACATGTTATAACTTGTATTTTTGCACTGTACAAATTATAACATGTACAAAATTTTTGTACATGTTATAACCTGTACAAAATCAAAACTTGTACACGACCAATACATATAAACGCAGATAGAATAAATAATTGAGAACAAGAAGAAGCTTGAAAACAAACCGAACGCATGTTAACAAACTTAGGGAATAAGTAAGTTTCAATGGTTTGTGTTACGTTTTAACGGTCTGATTTTCAGATTTAATAATTGCATTGATTAGTACAATTCTAACTGAAACACAATTGACTGGCTTAAATACAAAGAAAAAACCCAAGCATAAACCTTATAAAACATATTCGTCTTAGAGATCGGACCGGACCGTTTTTCTAATAAAGTTAGAATATCGTAAAAGAAATGATTACATGTTTCGGTGACCGCCCTCGCCCCCATAAAAACAAACCCACAAATCATAATAATCCGGACTATGATAAGATGTTTTGTTGTTTCTGAATAACTTTTAACAGTTCTGCTTATTCAATTGTATATGATGATTGAAAACGGAAATGACAGTTCTAATTTTCTTTTTCAGATTTTATGCTACAGAAAATAAAGAAACTGGATACTAAAAAGACACAATTTTAATGCATCTATAGTTTATGAAATTGATCATGTTGATAACTGAAACATACTGAATACTTATTTTGTACATTCATATTTAATAAAAAAAAAATAACATTAATGTTTGATTGTCTTGATAAATAAGTATTTCAGAAGCATTTGTTAAACAAATATAATACACAAGGAACAGAAGGAATCATTAAACATATAATATAGTACTAGGCATATATATATAAACCAACAACACTGCCTTTTCAGAAAATTAACAGTCGCACATATGAAGACAAGGTCAGATAACATGCCTTGTTACATAAACAATACAATGCTGGTTTCAAGCCAGTTATTTTTAAACCTCTCCATTCCTCTACGTAACCATTTGCCGTGAAAATAAAACACATAATGTTAACCAGCATATAACATTGATAGCATGGTCAAGATGTGCCGCTACAGGAATCATAGTACAACAAAACTATAAGCAGATAGTCACATCAAAGTACTAGTGAACATTCTTATCAAATGGAAGAGAAGATAAGGTTATAAAATGTGTAAACAGTGAAATAACAAAAAAACAGAACTCCATGGAAATTCAGAACGGAAAGTTATTTATAAAATAGAAAAATGAATAGGTCAAACATATCTAACGAGTACAAAACAACTATCTTATTCCTGACTTGGTACAGGTTTATTGACATCGATGTGTGAACAAGTCAGACATAAAAGGTAAAAAAATCAAAAATTGTGGATATAGCAGTCAGCTTTGTGTTATAACCGGAATCATTATTAAAACTCCATTTTCTTATCCAATTCATCAAACTGACGTTTTTCTTATTTCCCCGCATATACCATGCATACTTTATATACGAAAAAGAAAATAACACTTTATGATCTCTTTGGTTTATTCAAATGTGGGTCGAACCGATACCAACCCCCTGCAAATATTTAAATGATTGTTTATTTTTTAAATATTGTGGACCTAAATGGCAGCCACAACTTTAAAATAAAACAATTGACAGCTTGATAAAAATTAAAGCGGTGATTATAACTTTTATCAAACTGTGTTCTCCTATGCAATTTATACATGTTATAATTTAAAACTATCCGAATGATTTGTCTTTGTCTTTCGAATTCATTTTGTCTGTTCGTACATTTGTTATGTCTTTTTATTTCTGAAGTAGTAATATCTATCGACGTTTCGCGGGAAATTGTCAGTGTGTTTAGGATTAATTCCCTTGTTTACGGTTGTGTAGGTCATTTATTTTTAGAACACACATATACTATAAGTCAGAAGTGGATATTTGTTTGATATTTATACTTTCTGTAAAGAACTGCAGCAATTGGTTGAAAGTACACAAACTATGTAAGTATCATTATAAACGAACAATACAAAGGAAAAATATAGTTGTAATACCACGCTCCCCAACATGAACGTATTACTATATCATGTATATATAATATGTAATATTATAGTATTAATTAATGGGTGTTTTTATAATGGTCCTGTTATATGTCCAAGGTCTGTAATAATGGTCGAGGAAGTCTGTAATGGCTCGAGGCAACACCGAGGGCCATTACAGATATCTGAGGCCATAATTACTGACCGAGGACATATAACAGGGCCATTATAAAAACACCCATTTCTTAATACATTTATTAACCAACTGAACAAAAGTGTAAGTGTTGCTGCAAACTTGATGTACTCTTTTACTCTTTTAATGACAGTTTAGTTTGAAAAAAATAAATTGTACTTCACCACAAGGATTTGTATACAAATCCTTGTTCACCATCATAAATCTTTAGATATACCAAATATCCAAGATATTAAAAGTTGAAAGAAGTTATGTGTTGAAAAACAGGATGAACAGTGATCCCTTTATATGGTTCTTTAATGTTGGTTGCCGTTTACTAAATTAAATAAAATACAAAAAGGTATTATACTCTTTACAACTTAATTTTATTAATTTTATTAAAAACCCTAATTGGGCTTAATACAGACAAACTGGGCATCACTACAGGGCCATTACAGAAAAACAGGACCATTACAGAAAAAAACCAGAGCCATTACAGAAAAACAGGGCCGTTACAGAAACTATGTAATTTTCAATAAACAGTCATGTTTGCATGGCAATAATGTACTTAAATGGTTAATAAATGAATATACGCTAGGATAAACACATCATCAATATAATGATATGGTCTAGTGAATATAGAAACAAGTAAGATTTACTTCACATCATTAAGAAGCTAATTTACAGAAACATATAGAAAATAAACATGATAAATAAGAAAATATTCATAAAGTAATAAAATTAGCAAATGATTATTATAAAAGTTAAATTATTAAACAAATACTAAGAAGCAATATTTGAAATGAATACATGAAAATATATCGTATCAAAATAATTCCTCTTCAGGAGTGAATAAACCAAAACATATATCACTTGGTCCTTTTGTTCATAACTATAAAATATTGAAACCTTTGTTAAATATTAAGTTTTGGAAATTGTTTTAATTGCATTGTGGTCTTGTAACTAGATTAATAGAATTTAATTTACAATAAATAGTTATCAAAGATACCAGGATTATAATTTAATACGCTAGACGCGCGATTCTTCTTCATATGACTCACCAGTGACGCTCAGATATAAAGAGTTATAAAGCCAAACACGTACAAAGTTGAAGAGCATTGAGGACCCAAAATTCCAAAAAAGTTATTCCAAATACGGCTAAGGTAATCTATTCCTGGGATAAGAAAATCCTTAGTTTTACGAAAATTAAAAAAAATTATCAACAGGAAATTACTAAAATGGACATATACTTGATATCAATGTCAACACCGAAGTGTTGACCACTAGACTGGTGATACACTCGGGGACAAAACGTCCACCAGCAGTGGCATAGACCCAGTGGTGTAAATAGTTAATCAAATGTACCAGGATTATAATTTAATACATCAGACACGCGTTTTGTCTTCATAAGACTCATCAGTGATGCTCAGATCTATATAGGTATAAAGCCAGACAAGTAAAAAGTTGAAGAACAAAACGATAAAAATTGATAATCTTTCTAGGTTGTCGGACTTTAGAAAATTGGTATTGTAACTAGAAAAAAGACTCGGACGCATTGAATTTACATTGTTTTTCCTTATTTTTTTACCCTTATAAGTGTAAAATTCAAAACAATCTATGACATTTATTATCCATTCGTGTGATGTGTTGGAGCTTATGATTTTGCCATTGGATTAATGTGTTTGACTATGGACTTTCCGTTTTGAATTTTCCTCGGAGTTCGGTATTTTTGTTATTTACTTTTTAGTTCCTAGTATTCAAAATCATACAATCTTAAAACTAAAATATTTAAAGGAGCCTTATAGGCCACATGGTCTAAGAAGTTCTTCAATTGTTATCACTAGTCCGTCAAAAATGAGGTCCCATCTTAAGATACTAATATTGTCAGTTCGAAGGCGTTTGATTTCCGCGGGCACTCCGGTTTCACCCACCACAAAAACTGACCGCCACGAAATAAACTTCGGTGCTTAAAAGTGCCATTAAAACATTAAAAATCAACTTCAATTCAATTGTTGTTACTCGACAGTGATGCAAAATCTTGGATGCCGTACAGTAAAGTTTTTTTTTTTACATCCGATTGCTTTTGTATTTGATCGCAAATCGTCTTATTGGCATTTATATATACCATATTTTTTTAGTTTTAGATAGAATTACATCAGTTAATAATGATGGATCCCTTTTTGAGAATAAGAAATGGTTAAATGTTGAAGAAAACATGTAAAAATACAACACTGCATATATTAAAAGTTAAAATTTATTTTCAGAATGTCTGATTATGATGATATTTCAGCCGTTGTTATTGGCAACGGTTCGGGTACGATCAGAGCCGGTTTTTCTGGTGACGAAGAACCAACATGTGTGCAGATCACAGTTATAGGCAGACCAAGGTCATATACAAAATGCAAAGTAAGAATAATATATCGTTTGAGACGAAAGAGATATTAAAAAAAATCATATCTTTTTCTTTCACCCAAGGTGAAGCTTTTTTTGGGTATTTTTGTTAAACTTTGTTCTTATTTAGCAGGACAGTCTCAAACATCAATATCTGTGAACACATCAGATGAGACTCAGATTGAAAGGAGGTTGGAGGCAGGGGTAGAGGGAGTGTCTTTGGTAAAATGAAAATAAAAACGAATGTCGTTTTTATAGCAAATCATCGATCTTTGAAATATCCAATAATATTTTCGAATTCCAGCATTAGCTAAAAAGTAAATAACAGTAAATCAATTATATGCATCTAGAACGCAATTCTGGATTTACTTCCATCGAGAAAAAAATCAGTGCTAGTAAAATTAAATTATAATTTTACAATTTTATTCTATCAGGAACGTTCAAAGATAATTATTGGAAAACCGGATGGATTAAAACCGAATAAGGATAAAAAAAAAGAGCTATGTACATGATGTATACGAAATCAGTTAAGCTAGTTTAAAATCATCACGAAACCGCCTGTGCAAATGTTTCATACATAAGACATCTGTGTCGAAAGTCAAGTTTAATACATGTTTTCATTATTTTCATTGATAAAGAGTATAGTAATTTTCCCCTTTTTCTCTCTACAACAAGGATATATTTCAATGTTTTTATCTCCCTTCAGGGTATGGATTTTAAAGGTTACTATATAGGAGATGACGCACAGAAGAGACGTGGTGTGCTTTCACTGGATTATCCAATAGAACTTGAAATTGTAACAAACTGGGACGACATGGAACTGATATTGCATAATATTTACGAGAGTTATCTAGAGGAGCATCCATGTCTCCTTACAGAACCTCCACTTAATCCGAAATATATCTGGGAGAAAATGGCACAGGTATTCGGCTTAAACATACACCAAGTAAAGTCGTCAAAGTAATTCTCAGCTTAGAAGTCAGTTGTATGCGACTGTCATGACGTATGGTTTCCATTCAACAAAATTACCAAACTTCAAAGATCATTAAAAAGGAAAATCCTTAATCAAATTGTTAACTCAAAATCTTAAACATATCAAACTATTTTAAAACATCTATTAGATTTCTGCATTGGTACAGGCATTTTCTATGTAGGAAATGGTGGATTAACCCAGGTTTTGATCTAAGCGTCACTGATGAGTCTTATGTAGACGAGACGAGCGTCTGACGTATTAAATTATAGTCTGGTACCTATGATAACTGTTATAGCTTGCTTTACCTCTGACTTGTTTTGCAGTCTTTATGAATGGTATATTGACAACAGTAGGAAGTGTTCGTTTTTATCTTTACTTTTCGTTTAATTGTTTTTGAAATAACAGAATTAAATGTCATTTGAATTGATTTCAAATTGGATTTACGTCTCAAACAACATAAAAACAAGCACCTCGTATTTGTTCATATTTTTGTTCGTTGTTGAACATCAGGCCAAAACATCTAGACATTCATACATATACAAGATATATGATAGATTGCCTTAATAAGAGGCCATGACATTTCAACACATGTATAAATCTAGATTAAAATATTCTATTCGTGGTTGTAGTACAAGTTATATATTGATATTCGACTAAAACTTTGATCGCAACTAATTGTAGAGATAAATGTATTGTAAATAATAAATCTGCGAAAAATTAGTTAAATAATACAATTTGCCCTTTAAGGATAACATATAGCAGGTAAAGACACTGTTGTGTTCATGGTATCGCACGTATGTTTGATGAAGATGGTAAGTGAATGAATGATAACTATTTGAATATTTCAAACGCCTATTATATATTGAAGTCAAATGAAACTTGTTTTTTACAACTAAACGGCTTGTTTTTATTTGAAATTTTAAAACTTTTGTCCTGGCCGTCTTTGGCACAACTTTTTTGAACTTTTGGTCCTCGATGCTGTTCAACTTTGTACTTGTTCGGGTTTGAAACGTTTGTATCTGGGCGTCACTTGTAAGTCTTGTGTAGACAAAATGCACTTCTGGCGTATTAAAATTTTAAACTTGTTGCCTTTTGTTAGCTATTGTTCGTGTGATTCTTTGTCAATTGTGTTCTCCTATTTATTCATATTGTAGTCCTGTAATGTTGTGTTGTCATTTTAATGTTATATTTCACATGGCCATAAAAGAGGGAGGTTTGGCATGCCAGGTTAAACCCACCAGTTTTTCCTTTAAAAATGTCCTGTACCAAGTCAGGAATATGGCCATTGTTATATTATAGTTCGTTTCTGCGTGTGTTACATTTGTCTTTCCGTTGTGTCGTTTGTTGTCTCTTATTTTTGAGTGTGAATTTACATTACTTTAAGACGTGTCACGGTACTTATCTATCCCAAATTCATGTATTTGGTTTTAATGTAACTTGTTATTCTCATAGGATTTTGTCTAATGCTTGGTCCGTTTCTGTGTGTGTTACATTTTAATGTTATGTCGTTGCTCTCCTCTTATATTTAATGCATTTCCCTCAGTTGTAGTTTGTAACCCGATTTTGTTTTTTGTCCATGGATTTATAAGTTTTGAACAGCGGTATACTACTGCTGCCTTTATTTTGTGCTTATACTTTATTTTATGAAAATTCATGCATTTTAAAAAAAAAACTTTATTTTTCCCTGTTTTCACCCGTCACTCGTTTCAAAGCTCTTTAATTAATGTCAGATTATCTTTGTTTGAGGGCAAGTTAAAGTCATTGCCTTCATGAATAAACCATCATATTTCTTAAAGTGGAAAACATAAATCATTTTTATTAAAACATTCCCTCGGCCTTATTGCCCTATATTTTTAAATATGTTCTTTTACAGGATATTGTGTACAACTAGCCGTTAGAAGACTAGATTTAGAAGCCAGAGACCCTTACATCCTATTTACAGACTCTGCTACATGAAAAAAAGACACGATTTAGAAACTACTGGTTACATATAATCCTGCCACACTATTTGAATATATATTATGCATTTCTCTTTTTTTTTTTAGGGGCGGGAATATTTTACGACAAATAGAGATCTTTTCATGGTTTCAAAGAATACTCTCTAACATTGTATCATCTGAATATGTAGTGTGTTTGTTACATGATAAAAGATATTCCCATGCGTTTAATTTTCCATTTACCTGTGTCAGAAAGCTGTGGAACCAAGGGGTTCAACATGTAAAGTCACTTTTAAAAATATGTCTCAGTGACCTTATTCAACATGCCAGTTTATAAAAAAATGACCACAAACTTGTTTCACTCATTAATTCATCAATGTATAATGCCGTCATTGTTTCCTCGAGTATTTCAACATTGAGTGCTCCTTGGTACTTACTATACACTTGTAATAATTAACAGAACATAAGCCACTAGTAGAACAGGAATCACTAGACCTTTCGAAGTTTAACCCTGGTTTGATACTTTCGTCTTCTTTTCTTTTAATTTTTCCAATTATTAATTCTTCAAAATAACACGTTGAATTTAAAGAGTTTTTTTTAATTTTTAAATAAGAATGACAAAAAGAACGATGGAAGATTTAGTGCTAAGTCACTTCTTCATAAGCAACTACAGACAAAGCAGATTTGACTTTTCATTTCATTTCTATTTTGGTTTGAGAAATCATAAATTATTAAACAGGAGTTATGATTTGTATACAAAAGTTTTCTAAAACTAACACCACAAAACAAACATTCTTTTTCATTTACAACAGGTGTCTTACGGACATCAAGGTTTTGCTGTGCTTAACAAATATCACACACATACTAATTGCAGGTGATTTTGAAGTTGTTAGAGAAATGAAAGAAAAAATGTGTTATGTAGCGGAAGATTACCCGAAAGAAATTACTAGGTCGGAATGTTTTCCCGATGTTTATAAAGCATATGAACTTCCAGATGGAAATTGTATTACCATTGGCAAGGAGAGATTTGATTGTCCAGAGATGTTGTTTCAACCTTCAAAAGTTAAGATTAATCTATTACACAGAAATTATAAAATAACTTACACGAATCTACCCCTCCCCAAAAAAGAAACAAAACCCAACAAAACAAACAAGTAATATAATTGTGATAATTGTCGTGTCTTCCATTCAAGTAAAATTACGGTAATTAATGACAATCGTAAAGTAAGATTTTAGGAAATAAGAACGTCATAGTTATTGTAGTAACGAAGAGTGAAACATTCTCCGGTCACTCTGACTATCTCCGTGATAGTCTTCGTGCTTCCATTCGGGTAAAACAGGGATAATACATTACATTTATAAGGGCAGACTCAAGGTAATTAAAACGGAATAATGATTGTAGTTACACAAACCAGAACATTTCCGTGACCAATCAACAAGTGTGTACAACTTCTAACACCAAGGTTGTGAGTTCAAATCCCAAACTTGGCAGTGCCCTGTTTTAATTGACTAGGATTATCAGTTTACTTAATAATAACATTTTTTAAAATATTTATATGCATTATGTATGTATGTATTTAGAATGCATCTGCAAACTGTTCTCCTTACTTTATACGGGAAAGTCACTTTTGACAATTTCGTATATAGATTCGGCTAAGAACTTCTTTTTTTCTTTTCTATGTATTGCAATAAAGCAGACATAAACAAATACCATATTACTTTTGCACGTGCTACGTCTTTCTTTTTATATCTTAGTTATATAACCATCAACAGTTAACTAATGTACAAGTTCAAACTAGGCTACGTTTAGTCCTGAAATTTGCTTTAACTGCTCAAACCTTTCATTCTGCTGTTATGCATTTACACAAAATGTTTATGAATGTTTTCCTGTAGAGCATTTGGAATTTTGTAAAAAGTCTAATATTAAAATAAAATAAAATAATTAAAGTCAATAGACCTTTTTCATATTACCGACGTTTGACTTAGGATTATATAATTATTTGAAAGGTTACCTAATGTGTAGTTAGACATTTTGGTACTCGGTAAAAATAAAAGCAATCAACAGAAGTCAAAAACTTTGCACTTGGAGGGGAAAGTTTGACGTTTGCGATTGTGTTGTCGTATAATGAAAACATAAAGCAGTGCATTTCCTCCAAAAAATGAACCGATTACTAGCTTAATTTAACTTCTTTACGTTGCTCTTTGTTGACTGGGTACCAGGATCAGGATGTCCAACCAAAAAGAAGGTAACCGGTCGAAAAAAATATTAACTAGTAGCAATGAATTTGGCAGTTTAAACTCTTATAAATACCAATAGAAAGAATATAAAAGAGGGACGAAAAATACCAGAGGGACAGTCCAACTCATAAATCGAAAATAAACTGACAACGCCATTGCTAAAAATGAAAAGGACAAACAGACAAACAATAAGATATTTCAATCCTTTACAATTAGTTAAAGGTGTAATACCACCAAATCATGGTACGTCACATCCGGTTGTATACGAAAGTAGGCCTAAAAAATATTCCCTTGAATTTAACAGTTGTAGAAATTAACCCTGCATTTCAATGCACTTAAATTTTTCTGAGTCATAAACATGTATGTTTGGTGTCTGAAAGCATCATTCTTTTTTTATTTGATGGTCCTATAAACTATTTTGGAACGTTAAGGTTACATAGTTACCAAAGCAGGTAACCAGTAAATAACAGTGTGAAATTTGGGTTGTTTACTTCCGAAGATGGTTTCTTTCTTATATGCAATGAAATATAGTGTGAAATTTTCACTGTAGCACTGGAAAGGATTAAACTTTATACATGCAAAGTATTTCTTTGGTTGAAATAAAGGTAAATACTGTACATTTTTTTTTTAAAAGTGCCAATTTAACAAAGACTAATAGGGAAAAATCAATGGTGGTATTACACCTATTCAAGGGAAACTACATGTGCACTCGTGACCTTATTGTACTTTCATTTTTAAAAATTATTACTAAACCAGTTCATACATTGTAAACATGGACTACTCAGAATGGATTGAGACACAGAAAGCACGTTTGAGGTAAAATTGTCTTGAAATGGGGGTTTACGGATGTTTGCTAAGTCAAATGGGTGGACAGATGAAGCTGTATTCAGTTTACTGTGTCAAATTTTAAATCACCCTTACAGCTTAGTTTATACAACATGTGAATTTTCATTTCAGTGTTAACCATGTTCTGAAGAGCATTCTGTTGAAAAATCTTATATGTGAATTGGTCTGCAGATGACACTTCAGCATTAAAGTATGTATCAACTAATGTAATGTTTTTTTTTTGTTTTGGCCGCAAAAGTTTACAATTTGCCATTGTGCCGTCTGCATTTTGCACTGACAATAAATCATCTAAACACTTATTTGCCCTGGATTTATACACATCAGAATCCAGTCTCACATAATTAAACTTTATAATCCTTACCAATTTTTTTTTACCAGCATTCCAAGGGACATAACCCTTTTTAAAAACATTTCGAGGTATTTTTTCATTACTCTTTCTCCCCATTTTCTAATGTGTAATACAAGAAAGGGGACTTTTTGTGTAAATCTATTAGAAATCTACTGTTATGAGTAAATAAAAAGACTTTGATACCAGTAACAATAAATGATTGACTCAAAGGGAACCGTTATTTGTCACTCTAGGGGAACAGACCAAAAACTCAAGTTACACATAAGGGCTTATAGAAACCTCCGTGTAGACTGTTAACATTTATAGAGACATTTCTTTCAGCTAAAACACTTTAATTATTGATTTAACATTACATTTATTTCATTTTTTTAGGAAAATAATCACATTTGTTTTATTTTTTTGAAAAAGGCACAACTTTTTGGAACTTGGGGTCCCCAGTGCACTTCAACTTTATACATGTTTGGCTTTATAATTATTTTGATCTGAGCGCCACTGATTAGTCTTATGTAGACGAAACGTGCTTTTGGCGTATTAAATAATAAGCCTAGTACCTTTGATCACTAACAGCATGTCGAAATGTACTATTGTATTGTTTTTTGGCGTATTTCTATGTCTTGAATGTTCTTGCATTTATTTGTATAAATCAAAAATATTTATAATCCCAAACAAGTACAAAGTTGAAGAGCATTGAGAATCCAAAATTCCAAAAAGTTGTGCCAAATACGGCTAAGGTAATCTATGCCTGGGATAAGAAAATCCTTAGTTTTTCAAAAAGTTCAAAGTTTTGTATACAGGAAATTTATAAAAATGACCACATTACTGATATTGATGTCAGCACCGAAGTGTTGACTACTGGGCTGGTGATACCCTCGGGGACGAAACGTCCACCAGCAGTGGCATCGACCCAGTGGTGTAAATAGTTATCAAAGGTACCAGGGTTATAATTTAGTACGCCAGACGCGCGTTTCGTCTACATAAGACTCATCAGTGACGCTCAAATCAAAAATATTTATAAACCCAAACAAGTACAAAGTTGAAGAGCATTGAGGATCCAAAATTCCAAAAAGTTGTGCCAAATACGGCTAAGGTAATCTATGCATGGGATAAGAAAATCCTTAGTTTTTCTAAAAGTTCAAAGTTTCGTATACAGGAAATTTATAAAAATGACCACATTATTGATATTCATGTCAGCACCGAAGTGTTGACTACTGGGCTGGTGATACCCTCGGGGACGAAACGTCCACCAGCAGTGGCATCGACCCAGTGGTGTAAATAGTTATCAGGGTACGTTTACAGAGTTCTTTGTTAAATTCAACAAGTAAGAACTAAAGATAGATTACAACTCATTCAGTTTATCCTAAATGACCTCAGATTATCTATTTGAATTGCAAATATTTGATTGAATAATGGTTTCTGTAAACGTCCAGCGTGATTTATTCTATGCATACTTAGTACTAATAAGTTGTTGCAGGATTAAAAAAAAAACATGATGTGTTATCTTCAAGAAATACTCGGAAATGTCTTTCTCATGCTATACATTTTTCTGAGTCTTGTTACTATTTCTCTATACTATTGTCTTGTGTAACAGTAATCATGCATTGTAGGTTATCTGATCTGGTTAATTCTTTAATTTGGTGCACGTATTCTTTATAAACAGACATCTCATGTTTCGGTTTTAACAATCATTTTTCATTTTATATCAGATTTCTGTTTAACGACAGGTGTGTCTTCATAATAATGAAATATTTCTTAAAAGTAAGTTTAGAAAATAAACAATATCGTACACATTTGATAAGTTTTGATAACGTTAATATCGTGGCGTAAATATAAATGTTTGAGCCTTGTTTCTATGATGAGTTTATTTGCAACCACTGGGTCGATGCCACTTCTGGTGGAGATTTATTTCCCCGAGGGTTGAACCAGCCCAGTAGTCAGCACTTCTGTGTTTACTTGGGTTATCATTGATATATTCATAAATATAGATTTACTGTTAACAAAACTTTGAATTTTTGAAAAACTAAAGCTTTTTCTACCTCTGGAATAGATTACCTTAGGTGAATTTAACAAAACGTTTAGGAATTTTTGGTCCTCAATGCTGTTCAACTTTGTACTCTATTGACCTTTACAACATTTTTTTAATTGAGCGTCACTGATGAGTCTTTTAAGACGAAACGCGCGTCTTGCGTAAATATAAAATTTTAATCCTGGTATCTATGATGAGTTTATTTACGCTATAGTAAATTACTTTGATACCTTTTGGGGATTTTGCTGAAAATATCTTTTTATCGAATCTTTTAGGAAGTTGTCTCATTGAAAATAATACCACATACTCTCTCTTTTGTTTTCAATCAAAAAACACTCCCAGTATATTCAATATTTGCATTTTTTTCCAGAAAATCGTAATGTATTGACTCAAGAGAGGAATGATGCTTCAAGCAGTGAGTTAGTACATACATGCTCACCATACAAGGACATCAAACATGGGGACTACATCTCAATACATTAAACTAGACTACCTTTAAATGAACTTTTACACTCATGTATGGGTAACAATAACACAAATGTTAAAAAAAACCCAGCTGATGATGAATTTGCGCAATGCGGAACGCTGTACAGATACCATTGGACAGAACCTTTTGATGGACGGAATTGCCAACTAATTCTTCCCCCAATACAACAAGAAAAAGTTGGAATACAAGAAACAAGATTGACAGAATAGACATTATACATGATATATGGTACGAGGAATTATATCAATGACTTCCAGTATTACTATTTAAAAAAAAATGAATTTCTTCTCCTAATACATTTGCAGAATTAAAACTTATCTAAGTTCATATTGATAGAAATTAATTTAATGAAAACTACATGATAAAATTGAAAAAGTCAGTGGAATTAAAAACGTCTTGAACATTAGTTTACCGTAATTATATACAATTTATGAAGACCATCTAGAACAAACAAAAAATATTTCTGTCAGTAACCTTTATCCAAACCGAAGTAAGGACGGAATGATACATTTTTAAAAACTTTTTTTTGTTTTTTAAGAATAATCCAAACAAGCAGATTCAAAATTATCAATATTAGAAATTATTTTTGGTCAAGGAAATGACATATACATGATATAAAATTGGTAATATCTATGATAATCTATCTTTAACTGTCAACCACTGTATTAAAGACCTTATAGAATTAGGCATTATTCATGTAAGCTTTCGTACCTAGATTTGCATCACATCTACGGTTTTTGTATCTATACTGTTTACGTAGAAATTAAATGATTAAAAAAAGTTAGACAATCTTGATTTATTTTACAGATTTTGCTACTCATCATTGAGATCAAAAACAAATATGAATAATAAAAGACATAACTAGGACGCATATGCTGATTGTAGAACGGATTATAAACGTGATGACTAATTAAGTATTAAATGTGTACACATATTTCTTATTTGATGAATGCAGAGTTTAAGAAAAAAAATTCATTTATACGAGTATTATGTTACAAAATCCTAGAAGATAACTGTTTTCTAACACATCTTTACAGTCAATTGCATAATGTCCACTGACAATATTTGTTGACAGTGACACTTTGTTTGTAACCCGGATTTGTTTTTTTTTCGCAATAGATTTATGAATTTCGAACAGCGGAATACTACTGTTGTATTTATTGTTGACAAATATATGTAGCATCCAATTGCATGTATTTCATTTCATCTTATTTGTGTCCAATTTGTTCAACCACTTTTGATGTTGTACCAATGTGCCAATGTGCAAATGTGCCACTTCAATCCATCAGATATCTGTTGAAACTGTTAATATGGAACGGATTAATATAATAACGATTTGTCAACTCTGACTTTTTAAACTGCAATGTTTTACAAATGTCGAAAATATATTTAATTATGTACAAATAGTTGCATTAAAGAAAATAAAACAACATCGAATTTTAAAACTCTTTATTTACGTGCAACGATTTTTATATTAAAAGCAGTATTTCACAATAACAAAACGGTGTTTGATCAGATAACAAAAATACTGGCGTCAAGAATGAATGATGTACTTTACTCATTCATTGACAAAGAGAGAAAATTGATAAAATAATCCCAATCACTGATCTATTTATATTTGATTAATCATTCTATCTTAATTTCCTCATCTGTCGACGGCTATGAAACTCTAATCAACAATGCTGTGACGTACAGTCATTTGATTGGTCAAATTTGCGGCAGGTGTTCTGTCGTCATAGGTCTAGTTGTAATGACATGTTAAAGACATCCGCTACTATTTATTTACTAGCATAACTACTCAACTGTAACCGGGTAAATACCGTGGGAAATAATATCTCCATTCATAAAATTTTATTAAAAGCAACAATTAGATATGATTTATAAATACTTTAGATCAATAATATGGTTATCTACAAAGTAATTTGAAAATAATATTTTTTATATTTGTTTGTTGCTAGACAGTATATTAACTTTTGTTCCTGTTTGTTCATAAATCAGTCCGTAAGTTGTTTTCTTTTGAACAGTTTTACATTTGTCATTTCGAGGCTCTTTATAGCTGACCTTGCGGTAAAGGTTTTGCTCATTTACGAAAGCCGTAAAGTTGTTATTTGTTTGTGTTAGTTGGTCTCATTAGCTGAGTTGTCCTACGAATTGATGCAGGCAATTCATAAACGTTTAACATACATTAGTTGTAACATCTTAAACAGCTTAAATATCTTGCACTTTCCTTTTTCAAAACTAAAAATTTTTGGAAAAAACAAAAGATTTTCTTTCCCCAGTAATAGATGATATTAGCCGTATTTGGCACATCATTTTGGAATTTTGGGTTCTCACTGCTGTTGAACTTTGTACTTGTTTGGCTTTATAACTGTTTTGATCTGAGTGTCACAGATGAGTCTAATGTTGGCGAAACGCCCTTTTTCGTGCGTTCATCGAATGTGACACTGTCTTTACTTGGTCATGAAGAAAGGAAAGCAGTCAGCATGACAGACGTGCGATACATTGTTTTGTTTGATTTTTGGTATTTAAACGGCACTTTTAAGCACTACATTAAGACTATTTCATGGCAACCAGATTTTATTGGTGTAAGAAGCCGGATTGCCCGTAGAAAACAACGACCTTCGACAGGAAAATTGACAAGTTGTGTAGAAATTACCGTTTTGTGATAAAATACTGTAGCGCATTAAACATTTTAGCTTTTTCACAAGATTTAACAATTAGTCACAGAATGTTATATAAAGCAAGTTGTTCTTATAAAGTTTAAAAGATACCGTATTTACTATCATAACTCCTCACTGTAAATTACCAAGTGCAACCGTTTTAAAAAATTTATAAAAACATGATTAAAAATTTTAAAAAATAAATTAATTATTTAAAAAAATATGATGATAAAAAAAACCCTAAACCAAAAAATTAACCAAAAATTTAAAAATTTTTTGTTTATAAATTAAATTTTAAACAAAAAAAAAATTATTTTTAAAAAACTTAACCTTTGGGAAAAAGGTTTAAATTTTTTAATTCCCGGGAAATTAATGTACCCGGGAAATTTTAAATTTTTAACCCAAAATTATGGAAAAAATTTTAAAAAAGAAATTTAAAAATATTTTCTTTTTATTTTAATTTGGGGGGAAAAAAAAATTAATATTTTTATTTTAAAAGCCTTTTTATATTAATTTTCTTCATCCCCGTTTTCTTTTATTTAAAATTTTTTTAAAAATAAATTTAATTATATTTTTTTTTTAGTTTTGGGTTTTTTTTCTAAATTTTATTAAAATTTTAAAATTATTTTTATTTAATTTTAAAAATTTAATTTTTATATATTTATATAAATATTTTAAAAATTTTTTTAAAAAAAAAAACTATTTTAAATTTTTGATATAAGAATAAATGATAAAAATTAATATGAAATGTTTTTTGTAAAAAAAATAGAAAAACAAATTTAATTTTTTTTTTGATTTTCAATAAGTAAAAAAAATATTTAATTAAATCCTTTAAAACCCTTAAAAATATTAAACTTTTTTAAAAAAATATAGAAACATATATTAAAAACAAATTTGTAAGACAAAAAAAATTAAAAGTCATCAACCCCATTCATTAAAAAACATTTTTAAGTATGTTTTTTCCCAAAAACTTTTAAAAAAATTGGAAAAATATTAAAAATTAAAATAAAAAACTTTTATTAATTCAATTCCTTTAAAAAATAATAAAAAATATCATAAATTTAAACAAAAATGCAAAAGAAATTAATTTTAAATCATTTTTTAAAAAAATAAAAAAAAGTTTAAAACCATTGAGGTTTTAAAATTTTAAAACATATTTTTTTATGTGAAAATAAAAAAAATTCAAAACATTTATAAATTTATAGTAAAAATTTGGGAAAATCAAAATTAGAAATCCCCAATTAATTTATCAAAAAAACAAAAAAAATTAAACCTAAAGAATATTTTAATATGTATGGTTCATATAAATTTTCATTTACGATAATTCTAAACATAAAGGGGGCAAAACTCCCCTTATTTTTTAACCCTTTCAAAAAAAATTTAAATTTTACTAATTGAAATCAATTTTTTAAAAAAAATTTTATAAATTTTAACCTTTGAAAAAAAAAAATAACCAAAACAAATTTATAAATACCTTTCTTTTTCATTTTTTGACCAAGGGCTAAAAAAACCCAGGGCCAAAAATTTTTTTACCCTTTAAAAAATTTCTTTTTAAAAAAATAAAAGGGGATAAACTCAAAAGGGAATTTAAACCTTTGAAAATAAAAAGCAATCCTAGATATAAGAAATTTGGAAAAATAAATTTTTCGGTTTTTATAAATTAAGTTTTTAAAAAAAAAAAAATGTTGGGGAAAACTTTAAAAATTTGGGGAAAGTATTCGTTAAAATTGGGTTTAAAACAAAAAAATTTTTTAAATTATTAAAAATTACAAAATTTCGAAACAAAAAAAAGGAAAAAAAAAATTTTTGGGAAAAAAAAAAAAAAAAAAAAAAAAATTTTAAAAAAAACCCCAAAAAAAAAAATTTTAAAAAAAAATTTAAAAATTTTTTTTTAAAAAAAAAAAAAAAAAAAAAAATTTTTTTTAAAAAAATTTTTTTTTAAAAAAAATTTTTTTTTTTTAAAAAAAATTTTTTTTTTTGGGTTTAAATTTTTTTTTTAAATTTTTTTTTTTTAATTTTTTTTTTTTAAAAAAATTTCATTTTTTTTTTTTTTTCCCCCGGGAAAAAAATTTTTTTAAATTTTTTAAAATTTTTTTTTTTAAAAAAAAAAATTTTTTTTAAAAAAGGGAAAAAAAAATTTAAAATTTAAAAAAAAAACAAATTTTTTTTTTTTTGGTTTTTTTTTTTTTTTTTTTTAAAAAAATTTTTTTTTTTTTAAAAGAAAATTTTGGTTTCCCTTTTTTTTTTTTTTTTTTTTAAATTTAATTTTTTTTTAAAAAAATTTTTTTTAAAACCAAATTTTTTTTTTTTAAAAAACCTTTTTTTAAAAAAAAGGAAATTTTTTTTTTAAAAAAAAAAAAATTTTTTTTTTTTTTTTTTTTTTTTTGATTTTTTGAAAAATTTTTTTTTTTTTTTTAAAACCGTTTTTTTGGGTTTTTGGGGGCCCAAAAAATCATAACTCCTCATCTGTAAATAACCAAGTGCATACCGTTTGAGTAACACCATTCAATAATAGACACGTGATATCAGAATCTTAAAATATAAATGTAGTAGTTATTTAGAGGAATATGATCGATACAAATAACATCCGATAAACCTAATAAATGTCAACCAAAATTGTATCATTAAATGTTATTAGTAGGTTATACATCATGTAAATGTTTAAAACATAAATAAAAATTATACGTTTAAGAAACACTCTCAACGCTTTGGAAGATAAGGTTCTAATTTATTAATTCGCCGTGTCAGAATCTAATGTATCCTGGGTAATATTTTTAAGGTGTACACCAAAACGTCGTGATGGGTTAAAAATGTCTTAAACAATGGAAATTTAACAAATGACGTGGCGTTATTTTTAATTTTGGGGTACGAACAATGAAATTACCCATGATTCTTTGGATTCTGAAACGGCCAATTTGTCGTCATGACTTATATTATTCGTTCATGCCTCATGTTATCTTTATTATAAATTCAATTTTTATACGAATATAAACTTTTGAAAGTTCATCATTTTATTTTTACGTTAGGATTTTGTTGCATATCTGTTTATATATCTATAGAATTACTTTGTATTTAATTTCTATATATTTAATTTCTATATATTTGCATGCATGCAAATACTTGAAGAAATTTTATAGAATAAAAACTACTTTCCTAAAGTCTATATATGTATATATATATGTATACTAGATAGTGAATCAAAAAATGTAATATGAAATAGTTTTTTGATAAAAAAAATAGTAAACAAATGTATTTGTTTTTGTGATCTTCTCGTTGACATAACGTACCAACAGAAATACTTAATTATAATCCTGGTACCCTTGATAACTATTAAGACTTTTAAATACCTACCGTAGAAACATAGGTAGTGGTAGATCAATTTGTAACGACAAAAGAACAAGTTAAAAGTACATCGAACTCCATTCATTTAAAAAACAGTTTTTAGAGTATGGTTTCTTCAAAAGCATTTGTGTAAAATCATTTGTGACAAAATATATAAGGAAATTAAAACTAAAAACTTTGTAGTTGAACCTGTCAATATACCTCTAGACTAATACTAAACATATCATAAATTTATCAGAACAATGCAAGGTAAGAAATTAATTTAAATGCATTTTTAATAAAATTAAAAACCAATTGTTCAGAGAACCATTGATGGTCTTTCCACCACTTACAACATATTTTGATGTGAAAATATTAAAAATTCAGATGATATGTCAGTTTATATGACTTTATGATGCTAAATATGAATTTGGAGCAAAGGTCAAAATCTAGAACGTCCAATTAACCTATGACCTTGACCTCAATTTCAAGGTCATAGACTAAGGATCTCAAACCTAAAGACACTAGTTCCTTAATATGTATGGTTCATGAGTAATGTCACTTTACGCATAATTCTAAACATAAGAGGGGCGAAAACTCCCATTTATTGTCTACGCACCCTTTCAACCAAAATTTATAAGTTACTACATGTCGCAACTAGCAATTTATTAAAAATAATTTGGCGATAAGTTATACGGCTTTTGAAAATAAGTGAAAATAAGCCAAAATCAAAATTTATAATATGACCTTGACCTTATTTTCATTTTTTTGGACCAAGGATCTCAAATCTAAAGACCCTAGGTCTCTATCACTTATGGTTTACCAGTTAGAAATGCATATTCTTATATCAAACATAAAAGGGGGGATAACTCTCATATGGAATCTATATACGGCTTCGGTCAAAATAAAACAGCACATCCTGAGGATATAACGAGCAATTTGGAAAAATAAATTTGTCGGTTTCTTATACGGTTGCGAAGCCTTAGAGATAACAAGGAAAACAGTGTTCGGGGAGATAACTCTTATTTGGGAAAGTATTCAGTTAAGCAGAGTTGGTTTCAAAAGCATATAAATTGTTCGATATCATATTCCAAAAATCTCAGCGACATCTTGCGAAACAAAAAAACAGCGATAGAAAAAAATTAGGCGGAAAAAAAAAAAAAAAAAAAAAAAAAAATAATAATTAAAAACCAATTGTTCAGAGAACCATTGATGGTCTTTCCACCACTTACAACATATTTTGATGTGAAAATATTAAAAATTCAGTTTATATGTCAGTTCCTATGACTTTATGATGTCTAAATATGAATTTGGAGCAAAGGTCAAAATCTAGAACGTCCAATTAACCTATGACCTTGACCTCAATTTCAAGGTCATAGACTAAGGATCTCAAACCTAAAGACACTAGTTCCTTAATATGTATAGTTTATGAGTAATATCACTTTACGCATAATGCTAAACATAAGAGGGGCGAAAACTCCCATTTATTGTCTACGCACACTTTCAACAAAAATTTATAAGTTACGACATGTCGCAACTAACAATTTAGTAAAAATAATTTGTCGATAAGTTATACGGCTTTTGAAAATAAGTGAAAATAAGCCAAAATCAAAATTTATATTATGACCTTGACCTTTGACCTTGACCTTATTTTCATTTGTTTGGACCAAGGACCTCAAATCAAAAGACCCTAGGTCTCTATCACTTATGGTTTACCAGTTAGAAATGCAAATTCTTATATCAAACATAAAAGGGGGGATAACTCTCATATGGAATCTATATACGGCTTCGGTCAAAATAAAACAGAACATCCTGAGGATATAACGAGCAATTTGGAAAAATAAATTTGTCGGTTTCTTATACGGTTGCGAAGCCTTAGAGATAACAAGAAAAACAGTGTTCGGGGAGATAACTCTTTTTTGGGAAAGTATTCGGTTAAGCAGAGTTGGTTTTAAAAGCGTATAAACTGTAAGATATCATATTCCCAAAATCTAAGCGACATCTTGAGAAACAAAAAAACAGCGAAGAAAAAAAATTAGGTGAAAGTGGAAAGACCTAATTAAAAACCAATTGTTCAGAGAACAATTGAAGGTCTTTCCACCAGTAAATATCTATTTTGATATTAAAATATTAAAAATCAGTCTAAAATGTCAGTTCCTATGGCTTTATGATGTATAGATATGAATTTTAAGCAAAGGTCATAATCTAGAACGTCAAATTTACCTCTGACCATGACCTCAATTTCAAGGTCACAAACTGAGGATCTCAAATCAAAAGACCCTAGGTCTCTAATATGTATGGTAAATAAGTTATATCACTTTACGCATAATTTTAGATATGATAGGGGCTAAAACTCCTGTTTATTGACTACGCACCCCTTCAACCAAAATTATTAAGTAACGACATGTCGCAACTAACAATTTAGTAAAAATAATTTGTTGATATCTTATAAGGTTAATGAAAATAAGTGAAAATAAGCCAAAATAAAAAATTTAGAATATGACCTTGACCTTTGACCTTGACCTAATTTTCATTTTTTTGGACCAAGGATCTCAAATCAAAAGACCCTAGGTCTCTAATACGTATGGTTAATAAGTTATATCACTTTACGCATAATTTTAGATGTGATAGGGGATAAAACTCCCATTTATTGTCTGCGCACCCTTTCAACCAAAATTATTATGTTACGACATGTCGCAACTAACAATTTAGTAAAAATAATTTGTCGATATCTTATAAGGTTAATGAAAATGAGTGAAAATAAGCCAAAATCAAAATTTAGAATATGACCTTGACCTTTGACCTTGACCTAATTTTCATTTTTTTGGACCAAGGATCTCAAATCAAAAGACCCTAGGTCTCTATCATTTATGGTTTTCCAGTTTAAAATACATTTCAAAATTTCAAATACAAAAGGGGAAATAATTCTCATATGGAATCTCTATACAGCTTCGGTCAAAATGAAACAGAACATCCTGAGGATATAACGAGCAATTTGGTAAAATAAATTTGTCGTAATCTTTTATGGTTGCAAAGGAGAAGTGGCCACAAGAAAAACAGTGTTCTGGGAGATAACTCTTATATGGGAAAGTATTCAGTTAAGCAGAGTTGGTTTCAAAAGCGTATTAACTGTTCGATATCATATTCCAAATATCAAAGCGACATCTTGCGAAACAAAAAAACAGCGAAGGAAAAAAATTAGGCGGAAGAAAAAAAAAAAAATAATAATCAGAAGAAATCCAATAGGTCTTTCCACGGAAAAGTGGAAAGACCTAATAATCAGAAGAAATCCAATAGGTCTTTCCACGGAAAAGTGGAAAGACCTAATTAAAAAAAACCCAGATAAGTTTAAACATTATGTATGTGCCTGTCCATGGCCAAGAACCTGCAATTTAATGGTTTGTTGTTTGTTGCTAGACAGTATGTTAACTTTTGTTCCTGTTTGTTCATAAATCAGTCCGTAAGTTGTTTTCTTTTGAACAGTTTTACATTTGTCATTTCGGGGCTCTTTATAGCTGACCTTGCGGTAAAGGTTTTGCTCATTTACGAAAGCCGTAAAGTTGTTATTTGTTTGTGTTAGTTGGTCTCATTAGCTGAGTTGTCCTACGAATTGATGCAGGCAATTCATAAACGTTTAACATACATTAGTTGTAACATCTTAAACAGCTTAAATATCTTGCACTTTCCTTTTTCAAAACTTAGAATTTTTGGAAAAAACTTAAGATTTTCTTTTCCCAGTAATAGATGATATTAGCCGTATTTGGCACATCATTTTGGAATTTTGGGTTCTCACTGCTGTTGAACTTTGTACTTGTTTGGCTTTATAACTGTTTTGATCTGAGTGTCACAGATGAATCTAATGTTGGCGAAACGCCCTTTTTCGTGCGTTCATCGAATGTGACACTGTCTTTACTTGGTCATGAAGAAGGGAAAGCAGTCAGCATGACAGACGTGCGATACATTGTTTTGTTTGATTTTTGGTATGTAAACGACACTTTTAAGCACTGCATTAAGACTATTTCATGGCAACCAGATTTTATTGGTGTAAGAAGCCGGATTGCCCGTAGAAAACAACCGACCTTCGACAGGAAAATTGACAAGTTGTGTAGAAATTACCGTTTTGTGATAAAATGCTGAAGCGCATTAAACATTTTAGCTCTTTCACAAGATTTAACAATTATTTACATAATGTAATATAAAGCAAGTTGTTGTTATAAAGTTTAAAAGATAACGTATTTACTATCATAACTACTCATCTGTAAATAACCAAGTGCATACCGTTTGAGTAACACCATTCAATAATAGACACGTGATATCAGAATCTTAAAATATAAATGTAGTAGTTATTTAGAGAGAATATGATCGATACAAATAACATCCGATAAACCTAATAAATGTCAACCAAAATTGTATCATTAAATGTTATTAGTAGGTTATACATCATGTAAATTTTTTAAAACATAAATAAAAATTATACGTTTAAGAAACACTCTCAACGCTTTGGAAGATAAGGTTCTAATTTATTAATTCGCCGTTTCAGAACTAATGTATCCTGGGTAATATTTTTAAGGTGTACACCAAAACGTCGTGATGGGTTAAAAATGTCTTAAACAATGGAAATTTAACAAATGACGTGGCGTTATTTTTAATTTTGGGGTACGAACAATGAAATTACCCATGATTCTTTGGATTCTGAAACGGCCAATTTGTCGTCATGACTTATATTATTCGTTCATGCCTCATGTTATCTTTATTATAAATTCAATTTTTATACGAATATAAACTTTTAAAAGTTCATCATTTTATTTTTACGTGAGGATTTTGTTGCATATCTGTTTATATATCTATAGAATTACTTTGTATTTAATTTCTATATATTTAATTTCTATATATTTAATTTCTATATATTTGCATGCATGCAAATACTTGAAGAAATTTTATAGAATAAAAACTACTTTCCTAAAGACTATATATGTATATATATATATGTATACTAGATAGTGAATCAAAAAATGTAATATGAAATAGTTTTTTGATAAAAAAAATAGTAAACAAATGTATTTGTTTTTGTGATCTTCTCGTTGACATAACGTACCAACAGAAATACTTAATTATAATCCTGGTACCCTTGATAACTATTAAGACTTTTAAATACCTACCGTAGAAACATAGGTAGTGGTAGATCAATTTGTAACGACAAAAGAAAAAGTTAAAAATACATCGCACTCCATTCATTTTAAAAACCGTTTTAGAGCGGTTTCTTCAAAAGCATTTGTGAAAATCATTTGTGACAAAATATATAAGGAAATTAAAACTAAAAAGTTTGTAGTTGAACCTGTCAATATACTTCTAGACTAATACTAAATATATCATAAATTTATCAGAACAATGCAAGGTAAGAAATTAATTTATATGCATTTTTAATATAATTAAAAAAAACCCAGATAAGTTTAAACATTATGTATGTGCCTGTCCATGGCCAAGAACCTGCAATTTAATGGTTTGTTGTTTGTTGCTAGACAGTATGTTAACTTTTGTTCCTGTTTGTTCATAAATCAGTCCGTAAGTTGTTTTCTTTTGAACAGTTTTACATTTGTCATTTCGGGGCTCTTTATAGCTGACCTTGCGGTAAAGGTTTTGCTCATTTACGAAAGCCGTAAAGTTGTTATTTGTTTGCGTTAGTTGGTCTCATTAGCTGAGTTGTCCTACGAATTGATGCAGGCAATTCATAAACGTTTAACATACAGTAGTTGTAACATCTTAAACAGCTTAAATATCTTGCACTTTCCTTTTTCAAAACTTAGAATTTTTGGAAAAAACTAAAGATTTTCTTTTCCCAGTAATAGATGATATTAGCCGTATTTGGCACATCATTTTGGAATTTTGGGTTCTCACTGCTGTTGAACTTTGTACTTGTTTGGCTTTATAACTGTTTTGATCTGAGTGTCACAGATGAGTCTAATGTTGGCAAAACGCCCTTTTTCGTGCGTTCATCGAATGTGACACTGTCTTTACTTGGTCATGAAGAAGGGAAAGCAGTCAGCATGACAGACGTGCGATAAATTGTTTTGTTTGATTTTTGGTATTTAAACGGCACTTTTAAGCACTGCATTAAGACTATTTCATGGCAACCAGATTTTATTGGTGTAAGAAGCCGGATTGCCCGTAGAAAACAACCGACCTTCGACAGGAAAATTGTTGTGTAGAAATTACCGTTTTGTGATAAAATGCTGAAGAGCATTAAACATTTTAGCTTTTTCACAAGATTTAACAATTAGTCACAGAATGTTATATAAAGCAAGTTGTTCTTATAAAGTTTAAAAGATACCATATTTACTATCATAACTACTCATCTGTAAATAACCAAGTGCATACCGTTTGAGTAACACCATTCAATAATAGACACGTGATATCAGAATCTTAAAATATAAATGTAGTAGTTATTTATAGAGAATATGATCGATACAAATAACATCCGATAAACCTAATAAATGTCAACCAAAATTGTATCATTAAATGTTATTAGTAGGTTATACATCATGTAAATGTTTAAAACATAAATAAAAATTATACGTTTAAGAAACACTCTCAACGCTTTGGAAGATAAGGTTCTAATTTATTAATTCGCCGTGTCAGAATCTAATGTATCCTGGGTAATATTTTTAAGGTGTACACCAAAACGTCGTGATGGGTTAAAAATGTCTTAAACAATGGAAATTTAACAAATGACGTGGCGTTATTTTTAATTTTGGGGTACGAACAATGAAATTACCCATGATTCTTTGGATTCTGAAACGGCCAATTTGTCGTCATGACTTATATTTTTCGTTCATGCCTCATGTTATCTTTATTATAAATTCAATTTTTATACGAATATAAACTTTTAAAAGTTTATCATTTTATTTTTACGTGAGGATTTTGTTTTGTTTGATTTTTGGTATTTAAACGGCACTTTTAAGCACTGCATTAAGACTATTTCATGGCAACCAGATTTTATTGGTGTAAGAGCCGGATTGCCTTTAGAAAACAACCGACCTTCGACAGGAAAATTGACAAGTTGTGTAGAAATTACCGTTTTGTGATAAAATGCTGAAGCGCATTAAACATTTTAGCTCTTTCACAAGATTTAACAATTATTTACATAATGTAATATAAAGCAAGTTGTTGTTATAAAGTTTAAAAGATAACGTATTTACTATCATAACTACTCATCTGTAAATAACCAAGTGCATACCGTGATAGTAACACCATTCATTCATATATAGACACGTGATATCAGAATCTTAAAATATAAATGTAGTAGTTATTTATAGAGAATATAATCGTTACAAATAACACTCGACAAACATGATAAATGTCAATCAAAATTGTATTCTTATTAAAAAGAAGATGTGGTATGATTGCCAATGAGACAACTATCCACAAAAGACCAAAATAACACAGACATTAACAGCTATAGGTCACCTTACGGCCTTCAACGACGAGCAAAGCCCATACCGCATAGTCAGCTTTAACAGGCCCCGATAAGACAATGTGAAACAATTCAAACGAGAAAATTAACTGCCTAATTTATGGAAAAAAATGAACGAAAAACAAATATGTAACACATAAACAAACGACAACCACTGAATGTCCTTAAATGTCATTAGTAGGTTATACATCATGTAAATGTTTAAAACATAAATAAAAATTATATGTTTAAGAAACACTCTCAACGCTTTGGAAGATAAGGTTCTGATTAATTAATTCGCCGTTTCAGAATCTAATGTACCCTGGTAATATTTTCAAGGTGTACACCAAAATGTCCCTATTGGTTAAAAATGTCATAAACAATGGAAATTTAACAAATGACGTGGCGTTATTTTTAATTTTGGGGTACGAACAATGAAATTACCCATGATTCTTTGGATTCTGAAATGGCCAATTTGTCGGCACCACGTATATTATTTGTTCATGCCTCATGTTATCTTTATTATAAATTCAATTTTTATACGAATATTAACTTTTAAAAGTTCATCATTTTATTTTTACGTGAGAATTTTGTTGCATATCTGTTTATATATCTATAGAATTATGTTGTATTCAATTTCTATATATTTGCAATGCAAATACTTGAAGAAATTTTATAGAATATAAACTACTTCCCTAAAGTCTTTATATATAATTATATACTAAATAGTGAATAAAAAATGTATTAAAAAATAGTTTGTTGATGAAAAAATAGTAAACAAATGTATTTGTGTTGGTGGTCTTCTCTGTGATCTCTTTAGGAATTTTTGGTCCTCAATGCTCTTCACCTTTGTACTTTTTTTTTTAACCAAGCAAACCACGTGACAAATAATTGACACTACAATAACAGTCAATAATAAAAATTGTCCTTGTCTTATTGGGTTTCTTTTTCATGTTTTTAGGGTTATGGAAATGTAAACTATTTCAATATAATATCAATGTTTGAGGATTTTTTTTTTTTCAAAATTAATAAGTCAATTACATCAGACGTTGTCTATAATGAATGGTCACAGTATGGGGGAGGTAGGGTATATTTGTTAGGAAGTCATTGGTGGTGACATTAATCAAGATTTTAGGAAATATTCTAACTTGGGGCATAAATAGGTATACAGCAGTCAACGATGGGTTATAATCCTAATCACTATACAAACTAATAAATATGTCAAAAAATGTGTCGTAAATGTGTGAAAGGATTTGTTATACCAACAGTAAATGTGTTAATTTCTGTTACGTAACATCCACTATACGATCAATATCCCATTGGTTACTACGTATAAATGTTCCGGACCATATGAGTATTTGGACTGTACGCGTACGGTCTAGATAATTTTAAGAAGTTGGTCAAGTTTATTAGATTCGAATATTTATTACAAATCAAGATAACTGAAATCTCGAATTAATTTATAAGTTCAAGTGTAAATGAAATAAAAACTAAATATTCTAACTATTAAAAAAACAACATCAACTTAATCTGTTAATCTCCTATATTTAGCAAATTACATGGATGTTTTTTTGCTCAGTAAAATTGAAGTTATTGGAAGAAATCATAATGTTGGAAAACAATTTTTGAAGATATTTAGGAACTTTACTACAAAAACCGACAAACTACTTGACAGAAATAATAAATTTGTTGAAAATATAATGAAGAAACATACAATAAAACATGTCGAAAACAAATGCAAAAATTTAAAACGGTAGAGCTCTTTTTTACTTGAAATGCTTTTCTCTTACTGTTAAGAGATGAAAATGCAAAAGTACATGCACGAACAAAACATGTAAATTTTCAATTTCTGTGTCATTTGGGCTCTTGTGGAGACTTGTCACATTGGCATTTAAGCCACATCTTCTTTTTTAAAGGTAACAAATCTAACATCGCCACAAGTGAGAGTGCCAAAATACATGTAGGATTCACATGGACAATTAAATAAATACTTGATTGCCAATGATATGAGAATTATCAAAACCGAGTATAAGACAAAACAAAAGTTGCATCGCAAACAAAAATAGGATTTCATAGGATAAACGTATTCATTTGTAAGATTAATCTCACTTGCATACTAAGTATACAAAAATAATTATAGTTTGAAAGTTTCGCTATTATACTCCGAATAATGTACACCACGATTGATATACATTGTCACAAATGTAAAACATACATAAATATGTCAAAAAGAGGAGTACAAAAATCACCACTGTGTTATCATCTAAATCAATATAAAACCAGATATGTTTAAATAGTAACACAAAAAAGACAAAGCACTTTAGCAAAAATGAAAGAATGAAGTACAAAATATTAATATTAAGACACAATGACGGGATGAATTAGTACCAATCAAGGCCAATAAATATCATAAAAAAAGACTAAATTGAAACAGTAATATTCATAAAGACAAATAACAAATAATGCAGCACGTTTGAATACATATTTTAGTTTAACTACAGTGTAAACAAACTATGTACTAATAGACGATATAAGTAAGTATGTGGTATAGAAAAAGTTTTTGGATTTTCATTTTCATGTCCGGCATACTTAAATTAAAAGTTGAAATTTGACGCAATCAAAACACTCTCAAAGAATGTTTACATTTTATAATATATAAAAGATTAAGAGATGATTGTCATTTTATTATTTTGTTTATCATAAAGGTCTGTGGAAATACAATTACTGCCGTTAAGGATCAAATGACAAGTAAGACAAACCAGAACAAGCTCTTTTACTACTGTGCTGTGTTAACTTTTGTTTTTATTGATGCTATGTACTAGTATCTTCATTTGCAATATCAAAAAAGCCTCTTGCTAAATTAGTATTTACTCATTCAATTGTGATTGTATTCAATTATTAATTGTGTTTTGTCAGACAGAGCATCCTATTTCTTGATTTTACATGTAATACATTTATAATGAGCTTTTTATAAACAAACAAAATCCTGGTCAATATTAACATCGTGAGATGGTTTATTTCAAAATTTATCTTTTTGTGTTCGCTTCCAAATGAAAAACAAGGGCTTTGATCGGTTAAAAAGTTATTTGCCCATCAAGTGACGTTCGTTAGAAAACACAATGCCGACGAACAGTGTGCATAGCAAAACTTAAAATTTTACGATTTACAGGCATCTTATATATTAATACAATTTTAAGTTACTATATCGTATACTGAGGATTTGCTTGTTATTATTGTTATAATTACCTTGATGCCTTAATATGACCGGTAAGAAACTTTTTTATTATTATCAAAATCAATCAGATGATGAATTAAAAAAAACCCGTACCGTATACTCTTTACCATATGCAAATAAGGATGTATGGCGTCAACATCATAACTGGCTTTCTATTGATCGAATACAGATCGAGTGAAATCCAGGGGCCAAGTTTCCTTCATGACTAAAACTAAGTGTTTTAGTACAATTTTCAAAATGTTTGTCCGCCGGATTCTTAGATTATTGTAAGCCGATGACGTTCCCTATATCCTCGACGATTAATGTATTGTCTAAAAGATATAGCATACACTATCTTAACTATGGTTAAAAAATACTAATGGTATTCAAGTAGCGACCATGATATGTAGTAGACCAACAATTGTATATCATAGAAATGAAAGTGATGCTAAAGTAAAACAACACACAAACTCATAACCTGAATTTCTAAAACATGAATTTCTTCCAATGTTTGACACCGGGCAGATTACTTCGTTTTCTTTGAGTCATTTTCATTAGAAACGAAAAATACTAAAGGAATATTTAAACTCAAAAGTATAAAATAAACTGACAATGTCACGGCAAAAAAACCCAGCGCTGTGACAAACAACAGAACACAAGCTACAACATAGAAAACTAAAGACTGAACAACACGACATCAACATAAACCGAAGTTGATTTCATGTGTCAGGGAGACTACACGTGGCACCAGTCGTGTTCTTAATGTAAGTACAAATCGTGTGATGAGTCTAAAATAATAGGCCACATTCTAGAAAAAGAAGACGGAGGTGGTTACGACAAAGGGAAAATTTCTGCCGTCATCTGTAACGTTCTCGTGATGGCGTCAGTAAAACGTTCAAAGGGATAATTTGAACTATTCCACATGGAACTCATAGTTCAACAGCTTCATTGTTATCAACAGCTCTTTGTCAACAAAATAATGATAGCTTATACAAGTTCTCGAATATATTTTCAACTATAATCAAGTCAATCTCGCATAAATTTGACCCAAACCTTAAAGTAATTGCAACAAAAGATATTTAAATTTTAATCTTTAGTATTATACCCCAAATAAACACAGAAAAAAGTCTCATAAAGTCTTACTTGAAGAAGACTTAAAAATCACGATTTTAAATTCCTATGGAGATATGCATTGAAAAAAAGAGATAACTCTTTAAAAAGGTAGAAATATCAATAAAAATTGATACAAAATTATAACTTTACCGCTTCTTTTCAACAGAATGTATTGATTCGTGATATTTTAGCCGTCTTTAGAGTATAACAAACAACTCTTAAAGTGTTTTCATATCTTTTTATCAAGCTTCAATCTAGATTTCTTAATTCAATCGTTGACCATTTTTCAACATGTCAAGGTAAAGAATCTCAAATGTAATAAAAATAATTAAGCATACATTCTTCTTTTTGTGGTTTAAAGTTTCTTTAAACAAGTTAGATGGTGAACAAATATAATACTTAGTATACAGATATAAACAATACCAAATTTTCACATTATTTTTTTCAAAATGGTTACGAAGCCACAAATTTCAAATTTTCCTTTTATAGCTGACTATGCGGTATTGGCTTTGCTCATGTTGAAGGCCGTACGGTGACCTATAGTTGTTAATGTCTGGGTCATCTTAGTCTCTTGTGGACAGTTGTCTCATTGGCAATCATACCACATCTTTTTTTATATATATTTATTGTCTAGATGTTAGTCACGATTTGAGACAGACTTGACTGTTACTTTTGTGTCCTTTATTTCAAGATCGATGCGTTCATAATAGTCACAAATTTTGAATATTTAAGTAAGATGACATAGTCTATGTAGCGTAGCGTAACGTGAAGTTAAAGAATAATGCTGTATTCCTTCCGTTCTTCTGGAGAAAAGGTCATGTATGAAATAAGCCTATCGTGAATTAAAAGAAACAAGACGGAGAGATGAAGAACACAGATAGTTCCTATTGACATACTGATTGTTTATTGAAAAATGTGTTCTACAAACGATTCAAGTTTGTTGTCAATTAAGAAGTCAAATACCTTGAAAATATTATTTTCAGAGGATGTTTTGTTTGAATCCAAGTGATTGCCTTCAAAATACGTACGATTTTGTGTTTAAAAAAAGAAGCTTGCATAACTGAAACCAAGAATGTACCGTGTTAAGCCCTTTTTTGTGTAACTTTTGGTGTGTTTTAAATATAAAATTTATTGCACATGCTTATTCTGTGAAATATAGGATTTTTGAGGAACATATAAAAGATATTATAGAACTGCTTAAAGCAAAAATAGTCAGAAGACAAGTTGTGCAAAAAAAAAAATATGTCCATGGAGTAATAACATCGGTTCATTAACTTGAATGACGATTCGTATACATTGTTTTGTTTTCTTCTGTCGGAGCTATAAGCAAATACAAGACAGAGAGAATCAATTGTAAATTACAAAGGTATCATCAGGACCATATAAAGAAATTAGTCAATACTGACCAATATCGTCTTGCAGAACATCAAAAAGATAGAAACTTAAAAAATCAATCAAAATATCATAAAGTCAAGAACTACAAGAATTAATATGTCACACACGCCAAAATCATCATTCATCCATCTTTTAGGAGTAATCGCCATTGAATGACGGTTTTTACTTATTTTGTATGTATGTTTTGTTTTGAAACCTATGTGATAGTGTAAATAAAATAAATGATCAACAAAAAATAAAAAGATCTACAAACAAGTCAAATGACCAAAACCATTAGTCAATTCCTATTTGGGGTTATTGCCCATAAATGATAAATTCTACACCTTTGTTGTTTAGTCCTATTGAGTTAAGCTTTCTATTATTTTTTACGAAATTCCCTTACACAGTCTAAAATATACAATTTGAATTTGGTCGTTTATTTCTCATTCGAAAATAGCTTATATGATGTGCTTAATACTGTTAATTCAGTGAATGATAAAAAATATAGTGACATAAAAATGAACGAATGCTGAGTGTATTATTATCAGTGGTGATATAGAAATGTTTCCGTATTTCATATTAAAATTTTATTTGCAGGAAACAGTCAGCTTTGCACACAAGAACGTAACATTTTCGCAAGCAGTGAATTAGTACCGAGTGGACTGCCGTACAGGTACATCAACCATGCGGACTTTATTCCTGTTCAAGAATACATGGTACCTTCTTACGTACATGTACAACCATTAATGGGTTACAATCAAATAAGGATGTATAATGCAACTGAGGATCTATTTATACCATGTGGAGTATTATACAGTTATCAATCAACGGAACCATTCGATAGAAGGAATTGCAAAATTATTCTCCCTCTGATCCGGCAAGAAACAGTAGGAATACAAGAATCAACAAGATGGCAATAGACAATCTTTGGTGAATAAATGAAACTATTTTTTTGCATTACAATTTGATAAAAAAAAAATCCAAAACATTTTTTTTTTAAATCAAACAACGAAGGACTCTAGCATGCTGCATCAACATACTGGCTCCCAGTACAAGCTCCTAGCTATACATAGTTTTCATAGACATGCGATGATGAATTTAGGAATTTATATACATGATAAGTATTTAGTGCTTCCATTGGTTGTTTCCTTATATATGTTAACGGCAATAAGTGAAATTATGCATTAAGCTGAAATCCTAGGCCATAAGCTAACGCCTAGGCATTAACTTATTGCCTGAAATTTTCAGGCATTAAGCTTATTTTCTGAAATCTGATGATGATTATTCATCCTATTGCCGAACTTAATTGTGGGCAATAAGTAAACTCTGGAATTTATAAATATTTGGTGATTTCTTCTTGATCTAAAATCGTTTCTTAACTATATTTCTAATAATGCATGTATTAATATACATGCATTAAACAGATCTTCTAATTTTTAAAGTAAGTTTATTTAGTAATTTTAAAAGTTAAAAACTCATACTTTTTTCATGTTTTTGGGGTATTACAAAAAATAAAATGGTGGGGGGGACATTCTATAGAATAGTTATAATATTTATTTGAAAATTTATACACTCCACTAGTCGAGCTGGTTGAACTGGTCAAAAGTAGACAAAATTAAGATATGTTTTTTTGCACACACCATTCTGGATACGTAAATTTTCTTTGATAACAGTTCCACAACTTGTGATAACAAAATAATTTGAACACAGTTTCTATTAAGTTCTTCATATTTCTAGATTATTGATTGATGCGTTTGAATATAAATAAAATATTTTATTTGTGATTTTATTTCAGGTTTCTTGTGGACAGTTGTCTCATTAGCAATCATACCACATCTTCTTTTTTATATTTAGGATGAAACTGGGCACTGTAGTTTTCCATCAGTAAAATTAGATTTTTTTTCTTTTGCTCATATTCAAACTGTTTATTGCAGTAATAAAATACAATAATTGAAGTACTCAGTATTTATATGAAAGATGCACGATTATATATCTAATTTTAACTATTTACGATTAGTTTGTTCAATTCTAATATAAAAAAAAAGTTATATGTTTTTTTACTAATTTTTTGTTTCAAAGAGTTTAAATGCACAAATATAATTATATCAAAATTATTTATTGCCCTTAAATTCAAAACTTATAATTATTTTCTAACAATGAATCGGTTTTTGAATGATAGTTGTTGGTTAAATTGGATACAATATTTCAATTTTTCATTTTCTTTTTTTCTTTAACGTAAATACTTAAACATTTGTTAAAGGACAGCGGTTAGGGCATCCTAGCTAAAATAATCCGCAGATAGCTTCGATGTGCATGCTGAGACATGTCGTAAGTCGTTCCCAACTTCATCATAATTTCTGTCCTAAGAATATCTTGTAGGACCGATCTAAGGATAGTTTCGATAAACAGGCCCTAGTTCTCATAATGTTATTATATAACAAATGTATTTCTGTTTAAATGAATAAATGTCTTTTATTTACTCGCATTTATATTTTAGGCATTAAGCTTAATGCCTGCAGACATTTCTAGGATTTAAGAATAATGCCTAACATCATTTAGGCAATAGACTTATTGCCTAGGCGTTAGCTTATTGCCTAAGATTTAAGCTTAATGTCTAATTTCACTTATTGCCGCTAACATATACATAAAAAAACTAAAGTTTACAATATCTTTTATGACTTTTGTCATTTATGGACAATGCTGTTTAAAGGTGCACGTGGCTATGCCTAACCCTGCGATCTATACAAATTGCTCACTACTTGTTCATTTTGATATGTTATGTTTGGTCTTTGCTCAAGATCCTAAACATATACGACATACAAACATATTCGAAAATAAAATCTGTAGTAATTCAGCAAAATACAAATAAACGCACTGATAGAAAACAATAGAAAATATATATTTGAGAACAAGAAGAAATTTAAATTCAAACACATCACTTGTTCGCCAAATAAGGGAATAAATAAGTTTAAACGGTAGAAACCATTTAAGTTATACAGCGTTCAATGTTTTGTATTGTGTTTTAACGGATTGATTAGTACAATTCTAAATAAACCATAATTGTCTGTCTAAAACACAACATAATTAAACATATCCGTCTTGAGGTTTGGATCGTTTTCTCGTTAAGCTAGAATATCGCAAAGACATTTTTACATGTTTTGCTGACGACTCCCGCCCTCACAAAATACAAACCAAAACATTACAATAATCCGGACTATGATAATATGTCTTGTTGTTCTTGATTATTTTTTGTTCCTGCTTATTCAACTGTATATGATGATTGAAAACAGAAAAGACAACCCTGATTTTCTTTTTCAGATATTTCGCCACAGAAAATAAAGAAAGTGGATGCAAAAATGACACAATTCTGATACATATAGATTATGAAACTGATAATTGATATACTGAATACTTGATTTTATACATTGATATTTGATAAAAAAAATAACGTTAAATATTGGATTGGCTTGATAAAGAAGTAGTTAAGAATCATTTGAAAAATATTATACAGAGCATGCATAAAGAGTAGAAGGAATCATCAAATATATAATATAGTACAACGCATATATATTTAAAAAAAAATCAACCTTACCTCTTCGGAAAAGAATCACACACTTACAAAGACAAGGTCAGATAGCATGCCTTGGTTTTAAACCAGTTCTGTTTGCATATCAACCTCTCCATTCCTCTACCTAACGTTGTTCTGTGAACATAAAACACATGCTACTAACCAGCCCATAATCTTGATAGCTTGGTCGAGATGCGCAAATACAGGGATCACAGTTCATACGGTCTTATCAATTACAAAACTCTTACCTGTTCTTCACATCAAAGTATTAGTGAACATTGTTAGCAAATGAAAGATAAGTAAGGTTTTAAAATGTGTAAAAAATAAAATAACAAAAAAAAAACAACAAAAAAAACTCAGAAAGCCAAGGAAAATTCAGAAGGGAGAGTCATTTACAAAATGGCAAAATAAAAAGCTTAAACTAATATAACGAATGCAAAGCAACTGTCATAAACCTGATTTGGTACAGGCATTTACTTTGTGCAAAATGGTTTTATATCAGGCTAAACCTCTGACTTGTATAACAGTTGCATATAATTCCCTTATATTGACAACAATGTATGAGCAAGTCGGACATTATAGGTAAAAAATGTGGGGTATAGCAGTCAGCATTGTGTTATAATCTGAATCATCATAAAAACTCCATTTTTTATCCTGTTCTTTAAAAAGACGTTTTAATTTTTTCCTCATAAATGCCATCTTTACTTTAAGATACTAAAAAGAAGAAAAAACACTTTATGTTGTTTTTGGTTTGTTCAACTGTGGGTCGAACCGATATCAACTCGTTGCAAATATTTAAATGATTGTTCGTGAACTCAAATGGCAGCCACAACTTTTAGATGTAATAATGACAGCTTGATTTAGAAATTATAGCAGTGATTATAACTGTTACAAGTTTCAGCTTTCTTAAAAGTTAAAGACTGCTTCCTAATTTAAGGTAATGTGTGTGCATGTGGTTGTTGAAGAATTAGTATTGGGTATGTAGCATTTTTAAATAGATGCACTTTTAGTATCAATCAATATTTAAAAATGCTACATACCCAATACTAATTCTTTAACAACCACATGCTTTTAAAAATTTCAAATGACTTGTTGAAAATTAAAACAATTGTAAATAGACACTACTCTTTAAGTGTGCCTCTCAGAAGTTATAACATACAGATAAAGCTTTTTTTGTAAACATTGTATGGGAACATTGTTTTGCAAAGCAAATCTTGCAAATTACAGACTAACAAACTAATAAACACGTATTAATATTTCAATATTGAATGTATCTGTGAAAAATATGTTCAATAAGATGAACATGAATTAATGACAGTTGATTGGAACAGAAATATACATAGATAGTTTTCCGGCATTTGATGTCTTATCCTGCATGAGAAAAGTCTGTAATTCTTTATCTCCTTTAATCCACCGTGATGACAATGTAATTTATAATTTAATGCTATCAGAATGATTCGTCTTTTGAAGTGAACATGGTGAATTAGTTAATTAATATTTCGTTCAGTCCAGAATTAATCCAACACTAGAAAGAACTGTTTTATTGGGTTTAGATTACGTATGACTGCTTGATTATCCGAAACAAAATGAGTTTGCTTAGTGTAAAACTTAGAAGTGATGGACTTTTTAAAAGCCGAATTTGCTACAAAATTCCGTATCAGTGGTCACGATTTAGATATTAAGAAGGAAAGGAAAAAAATATGACAGTGTCAGAACGTATCTGTAAATTGTGTGGTTCTGAGGTTGAGGATGAAATTCATTTTCTTCTTCGGTGCCATATACTTTCAAATATTCGTCTTAACTTTTTAAATGAAATAAAACAACAGTTTAAAATTTTAGTGGTTTAGATACTAAATCACAATTTTTTTTGACTTATGAAGCTATTAAACCAAGAGATCCAAATGGTGAAGTTAAAATCATCTCGTCGTAAATTTTACGGACGCCATCAAGAGATGGTTGACCGCTATGGAATAACCGTTTCACAAATAAGATCGGATATGTTCCTTACGTCGTTACTACAATCCCCTTCCCTTTCATAAATGTGACCTACCGAATTAGACTATTTACTGGATTTGATATCTCATAAGCAACAAGACGGGTGTCACATGTGCAGCAGGATCTGCTTACCCTTCCGGAGCACCTGTGATCACCCCTAATTTTTTGTGGGGTTCGTATTGTTTATTCTTTAGTTTTCTATGTTGTGTCATGTGTACTATTGTTTGGCTATTTGTCCTTTTCATTTTTAGCCATGGCGTTGTCAGTTTATTTTCGATTTATGAGTTTGACTGTCCCTCTGGTATCTTTCGTCCCTCTTTTCTCAAGATATTTTCATACTCCAGAATCTCGGAGAATTATTTGAAAATTTATCCTTTTATACAAACATTTATTCAAATAGAAAACTCTCTAAAATCAGCTATTTCTCACATTAATACTCATTTATCAGAATTATAGCCTGAAATAAATCACTGTGTATACTCTAAGGTTTTTTTTACTGGAAAGGAATATGGCCATTGTTATATTATTGTTCGTTTCTGTGTGTGTTACATTTTAACGTTGCGTCGTTTGTTTTCTCTTATTTTTTAGTGTAATTTCACATTGCGATAAGACGTGTCACGGTACTTGTCTATCCCAAATTCATGTATTTGGTTTTGATGTTATATTTGTTATTCTCGTGGGATTTTGTCTGATGCTTGGTCCGTGTCTGTGTGTGTTACATTTTAGTGTTGTGTTAGTTGTTCTCCTCTTATATTTAATGTGTTTCCCTCGGTTTTAGTTTGTTACCCCGATTTTGTTTTTTGTCCATGGATTTATGAGTTTTGAACAGCGGTATACTACTGTTGCCTTTATGTATACTCTAAGGTTTTTTTTACTGAACATTTATACCCCTTGCAAATTTAGAGCCTTAAACCTGAATGTGTGCTATTTTTAGCTTTTCCCACCCTGACAATATGCTTTCATATAAAAAATGTAATAAATTGTTATAAATGCACAGTAAGTTGTTTCTGTGGTGTTAAACATTTAAACATAGGTTGATTGCTACCCCAAAAAAATTGTCGTCATGAAGATTTGATGAAATTATTTGATTTTTACCCCTTATATCATTGCGGCATACCATGTATATATGGCAGTTAACATAGTCTAATACAAACACTGCATAAACTCAAAAAAATCTCATTTATTATCCAAAATGAAAGTTTTATACTTTAAATTTTATTGTCTGATAGTAAATAAAACAGTTAAATGACCATGACTGCACTTTTGATCAGTTAATAGTCCCATTACTGACACCAGTTGTAAAAAAGGGGGGTCAATATTCCTTGACTCTTCAATACCTTGGATTTTTTTTATTAAACTCATTGTAAAAATTGTGGAAAGTCTTTCAAGCAGTAGAACAAACAAGGAAAAATCAACAAAAGCTGATCTTGATATTGAAAGTTTATGTTTCTCTAGTCCAAAATGAGATTTTCAAGTATTTTCTATCAAAGGCTTACATTACAGTCAGTTTAAATTGAGCTGTGAAATTTGTTATATGAGTCGCATTATGCTCAGAAAGGATGTTTTTAACTTCAAATTGACTACGGATTAAGAATAAACAAAACAAAAGATTTCTGATCAAATTTTTTGGCTCTTTATGTGTCAGACCACCAATTACTCCCTCCAATTTAGAACGTATGTAAAAGTAGCCCTACTCTGACACAAAATAGTGCTTTTGATGTCCTTGTTTACTTAAACTAACCAACAAATTTGCAGAAATGAAACTTTTGGTGAAAGAAAAATATATCTAGATCATTTTGAGCCAAAATTTACTTGTCTATGAGTTTTCATGTTTGATGGTCAGTTATTTTGTTAGAAGTCTTTAAAGGTATGGTGAAAATTGGCATGTAGAAAGCTGATACATGTACAATTAAGGATATACCTGGTTTCTATGCAGTTAAACTTAAGGTAAAATATTTAGAAAGCTGTGAAAATTGCAAAATTTGGTTGAACAGATAGGGATTTTTAATTGGTGGTCTGACACCTTAAAGAGCTTTCAAAGTGCCATATTTCCACAATCAGACGTCTGAGAAGAGTTTATGGACCATGAACTGCTTGGTTGAAGTCCCTGCTCTAATGACAGTTCAGGTTAGGCAGTTCAAAAAAGGTATGGAGGGTCATACGGGCCATCAAAGAATTGTTGTCGCCATCACGCCTACAGGCGGGATTGGGGGTTAAAGGGTTAACAAATATGGCTGCTCATTTAATGCCGTGTTTTAAAGCCGAAGTTTACCTATTGTTACCTTATAGTAAACAAATAACAAAAAGCATGGGTATTGAGCACGTGTTTAACATGTACAATCAGATAATTTTTTATTCTAATGACAGATCCATGCGTATTGCGATCGCCGGATTTTTACGAGGAGGGTTACGCTCTAGGTCACTATGCATACGGAAAATATGTCGGCGAATTGCTTCCTGGAACCAAGCAATTAAAAATAAATAAACTTCTTCTAAATGTGGACAAATTAAAAAAAAATCCTCAGAAAAAAGTATGTGTACATAAGTTGTATAATGAAAACTATCCATTTAGTTAGAAAAAACATATGCATGATTTTTTTTAATTTGAGGTTTCTTATGACTTTAACAATGACTATTTAAATGCTATAAAAATCCAGCATCATGCGTTATTGGTAAAATAATATTAAGTAATCCCTTCTTCTAAACTTCAGTTAAATGTTGAATACTTTTTTTGTAGTTTTATTTGGTTGTAATGACGGTTGCTCGAACCACACTTACTAAAAATGTGTTCACGATTAACGCTTTTACAACCATAACAACCTATAAAAAGAACCATTCAATCCTCATAATTTCATTAAATACTGCTACGTATACCATTAAATTAAGAGTTAAAAGCTTTTGGTTTGCTTTTTATCTATACACTGTTGTACTGTTATCACGGATAGCATGTGCAGACGTAGATTTATGACTTGAACGTGTGTCTTACCTAGCTGCTATCAATATCTTCAAGGCGTAGCAGCTAGGATAGCTACACGTTCAATAGTCATACATCTACGTAGCCCTATGTTGCCAATACGATATTGAATGCAACCCTGGTGTATTTCATTCGGAAATAATTACATTAGATGTATGTTTCATTATAATACGTTATTCTGATTGGCTAACTGCAATTTCGCGTTATTTCATAATCAGCTTCATTACACAATGATATTTATCATTCATGATCACACGAGATCCCGCAATAAAGTGCACAGGTAAATAAAATAAAACTTGATAACAATCGTGTTTTCATGATCCTAGCTGGCAAATGTAATTGTAAGTATTGGATGCTTCTTTTTGTATCTTAATGGGATTTTAAAAGTGCTCACCGTGTGCAAATTTTTAGAAAATGTACTTCGGTCAACGCTTTGACACTGCAATGAAGTTGATAAAAGATGCATTCAATTCTTGAATACAAATTAAGATAGAAGTGCCTCACGATTACTGTTAGGAAATCAAATTTACGGATGCTACTGGAACATGCAAAGGGAACTATACGTGTGTTGACTTTGTTATAAAGATAAAAGTTTACCTGTCCATGCGGAGACAGCGTCCTGAAAAAGATCCCTTTCCATAGGATAAAACCAAAAGAAATAGTTAAAACTTATAGTAGTATAACCATAACTAAGGCAATGTATAATATTTTTTGACGATTAATTGGTTTCAGTAGGAAACAGTTTTATAGTCCAAAGTGTTACAGGATATCAAAATGATTGGGCCGTGTTTGTTATACTTTCCTGTTTAACATTAGAACATTTGATTAGAAAATAAAATATGATCTATCGAAATATCAATTGCATATGTCACGAATTGCTTGTTTATGTTTAGGAATGCGTGGATCCAATAATAAATACCAAACGTGGTTGAGTAGCATTTTTTTTACAAGTTGAAAATATAACCAAAAACAAAACATATTACTTTACTAATTGATAATAGAAAACCAACATGTAACCAAAAGTGTGTGTGACTATTTGCGATCAACATGTTGACCTTATTTCATTGTCATGATACTTTTAAGAATAATCAAAAATGAAAATTGGGGAATGAGAAAAAGAGACAACAACTCGGCTTACGAGCAGGAAACAGACAAATGGCACCAATGGTTCGATGCGGGCCTTAACTGACCCCAAAACATTAACGTATACAAACAGTGAATTGATCGCTACACTCAATTCCGAAACTTCAAATGAAATAAAATAAAACAAAACAAAACATATAAAACTAGATAAAAAAAAAGGCTTGAGGTTCCTAACTTGGTACAGGCTAAGGAATACGCCGGAGTAAACATATATTGTGAAATCTAATTAATCTCTCTCCCTATATATCTAGCCAGTGTCGATAAAAACCCACACAGCAAAAAACGCACCAGTCCGAGTATGATGTTAGAGTAGGTAACATATCAAACTTAATAAGATGCAATAAAATTAACGGTACCAATTTTCTTGCACCAGATGCGCATTTCGACAATACATGTCTCTTCAGTGATGCTCGTGGCCAAAATATTTGAAATCCAAAGCTTATATAAAAGATGAAGAGCTATAATCCAAAAGGTCCAAAAAGTATAGCCAAATCCGTGAAAGGAATCAGAGCTTTGCATGAGGGAGATACATTCCTTAATTTATAATAATTTCTAATATTTCGTAACAGCAAATTTTAATAACACAAAAAATCCGTATTTTCATACCAGTACCGAAGTACTGGCTACTGGGCTGGTGATACCCTCGGGGACTAATAGTCCACCAGCAGAGGCATCGACCCAGTGGTAGTAATAAAATTAACGGTACCAATTTTCTTGCACCAGATGCGCATTTCGACAATACATGTCTCTTCAGTGATGCTCGTGGTCAAAATATTTGAAATCCAAAGCTTATATAAAAGATGAAGAGCTATAATCCAAAAGGTCCAAAAAGTATAGCCAAATCCGTGAAAGGAATCAGAGCTTTGCATGAGGGAGCAAGTGATCAGCACGAATTAACATAGGATCGCTTACAGTTACTGAAATGCAAGCTGCAAATCTCCATTAGCATGATTAAAATTATTGAAATAGTATGTCTTCATCATATGGAAATCAACCACAATTGTCTCTTTAGATTATGAGCATCAAGGCGTTGTAAATCAAATTTATATTAACTTAAGTGCTTTGGTGATTGTTAACAAACACTAAGTCATGTAGATGTGACTTTTGTAAGGAACTGAACATTGGAAACAAATAAATTGGCAATGTTTCATATAGATAGGTGTAGTTATTAGTTAGGTAAACATGGCCACGGACACAATCAATGTCGTTTCATATCTCTACTCTGTTTACAATATTGACAATGCGGATCGATTGGAAAATAAATCTTGACGACAAATTTAATGATTCCAATTTTCAACTTTCAAATTTTCAATGTAGTTATATCACCTTCTCTCCATAGAGACACAGATGTTTTGTTTATTTTTTGTATATACATATGCTTCCTGTCTAAATTGATCGAAATATCAGCCACAAGAAAAAATAAATTATAAATTCAATAAATATTTTATCTAATAACAACTGTATATATATATATTATAAAAAATGGCAATTATATCAAAGACAATCATGAACGATATATAAAAAATAGCAATGAAATAACAAAAATAACATATCACAGATGAATATATTTACATGAAAGCCCATTTGTTCAATGTATGAAATGTGTCCCTTAAAAATATTTGTATTGCACATAATTACATAATGTCAAATTATCCACATTTTCATCAAAAGCACTTCCTGTGGACAATACTGGGTCCACATTCATCATATTCCTGTTTAGATATCCACATTTGTCCAAAAGTAGATAGTGATCCTAAAATAGATCCTCCAATCCATACCGAGTACTTTCGTTCTGGGGCGGCAACTATTTTTGTTTTCATCGAATTCGGGATGATTGCGTCCATTTCTTTTTTCAACCTGTCTGCAATTCCTGAAACCAATAAAAAAAAACATAAAAATCATTTCGTAAAACCACAAACTGTATCCGAGGACATATGGGCCCGTTTGCAATATATTTCATTGTTCAATGAACCGTTCAGTTAAGGTCAAAACTGTTATTTGGCATAGAATTTAAAATTCTTTGAACTATTCGGTAAAAAAGGAACGTGTCAGCGATTTTTTTTCTCTTTTTTTTATATCGTGAGTTGAACTGTTTTTTTAATACTTGTTCATCCGTGAACATAAACCCCCTCCCCATTATTTTCTTTCACGGCTTTCTTTGGTTGGTTAAGTTACTAACCTGGATACATTGTTGATCCTCCGGACAGAACGATGCTATTATACAGATCTCGTCTGATGTCAATATCTGTTGATGTGATTGAGTTATGGAGCATCTCATGTATACCGGCAGCCTCCATTCCAGTAAAAGATGGCTGAAACAGGACTTCCGGACATCTGAATCTTTCGTTGCCTATTGTGATTACACCACCATCTGGAAGTTCGTAGCTCTTTTCTATTTGAGAAGATTTTGCAGAGGCATCTAGTTCTTGTTCGAAATCAAGAGCAACATAGCACATTTTCTCCTTGATATCTCGAACGATTTCCCGTTCAGCTAAAATAAAAATGATTATAAATTCATCTCGTTCAAAGTTTTGAAATGCAAAAATAGTCAGATGTTTGCAATGCAAAGTTTTTAATACTTTTAGACTTCCGAATTTATGATTAAATTTTGTTCTGTTAAAATTGTGTTTATAATAAACCAAACTACTAGTATACACAATATTATGGTTTTTAGTGATATTTTAGAAAATTTCAACTGGACATTATTCATAGAAAATCATTCTATACAAGCATATTGGTAAAATGTATACTATTATTTTATGCTAGATCGCTTATTTGTATACACATTGGGTTTTATATATGGTTTTCCTATATTTTCTTGATCTGTTTGCCACTGGACATCATTTATATACATATAGTTATATTAATCATGTGTCTTGCTTTTTAAACAGTATTTTGTATAACAAAACGAATTAAAACTACTTACAAGAATTGTTAAAACAGTATCCTCTTTCACGAAGAATCCTTTGTAGGTAGGCTGTCAAATCTCGTCCCGCGAGATCTAGTCTCTTAATGGCATGAGGTAAAGCATATCCTTAAATATAAACAAACAAAATTAAGTATCATTGCTTCTGATGAGTGTTTAACTTTTTTAGCTTCACTTTACTTAGTGAGAATTATAAATTTAGGTGAGCTGATAAAACACCAATGATGGTTTGAAAACAAAGAAAGAAAAAGATGAGCTTGTATCGTGATTTAAAAATTTACCTTAAAATCATGATTTCAAAAATGATTTTTCTACAATTATGTTAAACTCCAATATCGATGTTTATGTTTTTATATTAAAGAATATTGGATGTATTGGTGTATAACATATTAATAAGGTACATATGTAATCAATAAAACATAAAAATTTATAAAAGGGAATATCTTTTTAAATGTCAAATCATATTTTGTTAATTTTAATTTGTGTACCTTCATATATAGGAACAACATGAGAAACACCATCTCCTGCATCAAACACGATTCCTGTTGTTCGTCCTGATGCATACAGAGATAAAACAGCCTGGATACCGACGTAAAATGCTGGTGTGTTGAAAGTCTCAAACATTGTCTGAAATCAAAAAAAATATATCTCATAAAATAATCAGTAAATTTAAAAATACAGGAATTTCTCTGTATCATCTGCAATTAGTTATAATTCTGGTATGATTCTTTTATATCAATTATATTTTGAAATTTGTATTCAAAATCAAACTGCTTCATGTTTTTATTAAAGAAATTTACGAATGTCGTCCCACATCGTTAAATCGACATTAGAAACATAAACCAAATATTTGAATTGAGTTGTCTCCCGTTAAACGTGTTTAATTTCACTATAACCGAAAGGGACAAACTTAATAAATACGAATGAGTGTATTTTTGGAAAAAGAAATGAAATAAAAAAAAACTACGGCAGCCGATAGTTTCCATTTTTTAAAGTTTGAAAAAATGATCCAAAGACAATTTTAAATCCAGTAGCTTCTGAATCATATGATACGTTTAGCGCATTTGTTCATCAATATTCGTATTTAATACTTCATTTCTTGATGTGTTACAACAACAGTTCACTCAAGGATACCATTGACGTAAAGTGTCTTTCTGATAGTTGTTTATAGATAAAGGCAACAGTAGTATACCGCTGTTCAAACTCATAAATCCATGGACAAAAAACAAAATCGGGGTAAAAAACTAAAACTGAGGGGAACGCATTAAATATAAGAGGAGAACAACGACACAGCACTACAATGTAACACACACAGAAACGGACCAAGCATCAGACAAAAACCCACGAAAATAACAAATATAACATCAAAACCAAATACATGAATTTGTGATAGACAAGTACCATGACACGTCTTATCGCAATGTGAATTTACACTCAAAAATAAGAGAAAACAAACGACGCAACGTTAAAATGTAACACTAACAGAAACGAACTATAATAAAACAATATAGAATAGAAAGAATCATAACTTTGGGATGTCGATGAGCAAAATGTAATTAAAGATTTGTTATTTCTCTGTTGATTTCAACAATAAGTTGCTCTACTGTACCTGTGTCATTCGTTCTCTGTTTGCCTTCGGATTTAAAGGTGCTTCAGTCAACATAACCGGATGTTCTTCAGGTGCCACTCTCAGTTCGTTATAGAACGTATGATGCCAGATCTTCTCCATGTCATCCCAATTAGTCACTATTCCATGTTCGATGGGATATTTCATAGACAGTATACCTCGTTTACTTTGGGCCTCGTCCCCTAAATAACAGTCTTTTCCTCCCATACCCGCCATTACAATCTGACAAAATAAATATGGTTGGTTTGATTTATATACGTAAATTTTAGCGAATTACATCGGTTTCGACCTATCATTAGATATCAACGTTGCATCTTAACAACAAACAGTAATTAGAATTTTGTTTGAAGACATCTAAATTCAATAAATACAATGCAAAACAAATGATTTGAAGATCCTTCACTTCTTTGACTGCTCAAGTTATCTTTAAAAAAATCTATCAGAAAATTAAAACATTTCGACGTGCTGTATTATATCCAAAAAGTGTTAAGAAAAAAAGCTTCAAAGGTAAATGAACTATTATACATTTACCTGATATTTTGGTCTTCCAGTAACTGCGGGGAAAACGGACCTCGGTGCATCATCTCCGGCAAATCCAGCCTTAACCATTCCGGAACCGTTGTCAATAATTACTGCGCTGATGTCTTCGTTGAAACTCATTGTTACTTTTTATAGTTGCCTGTGATCTAAAATTAAAAAAAAACCCCGATATTTTAGAAACTAAATTGTGATACACTGTAACAGCTATTTAATAATTAAAAAGTGATTCCATGCTTTCGCATTACATCATTATTTTTTTTGGCAAAGAACGATTCATTTCTGCTTTATTGTACATGAAAACATCTGATTTGCAACTTAGGCCTCTTAAAGCAATATGATATCAATAGGACATGACAAGACAAGACAATTTATTTACAACTTAGGCACACGTATGGTTATAATAGGCAATTACTTTGCAAATTGCATAGACTTTTATTCTTTGCCAAAATCGAACGAAATCAAAGGAATTGTTTTGGCAACAAATGCAACATGTTAATATTATAGCTTAACTACATGTATGCTAAAAACTTTTTTTTTTAATTTTTCGTAATTCGTATTTTTTGTGAAAGTTAAATATGTTAAGAGAAAAATATAATTACTCAATAAACAAAGAAAATAAACTTGGTACTTACTTGTTTTTATTCCTTTTACGATCTCTTTCGTGTTTAAATTTGTTATGATTATAATTTGAAAATTTTGTCATATTTCTACTTGGGTAAAACTTTTTCCGAGAACTCAGATTAAATTAGAAGAAAAACGTTTGTAAGCTTGTATTAAGTGTTAGTCATCGAAATCAAACATTACCTAAGGAGATTTCTTAACGGTTTATATGTATAAACATAGATTAAGATAAATATAACTTGTCGTTTAACCGTTTAAAGGGACCTGTAACTGTAATAGCTTAAAATAGACAATGATTTATCAAATACGAAATCCTATTTTTAGAGAGGACATTTAAATAAACATAAGAATTACGCATACTTTGTGTAGCAACCCTAATTGGGACGTTTGTCCAGCTGTTTCATATAAACAAGGTTGTGAAATACGAAATTGTCCAAACAGCTAATAAAAAATAAAAAAATATAGAAATGCCATTTTATAATAATCTAAACGATCACAAATCACAAAGAAACATTATTTACAGCAACTCTATATTATTTTTCTTCAATGTATCATCATGTTATGGAAAGTTATTTTTTTTTTGTGTCAACAGCAAACAATTTAATACAAAAAATGAAGATGTGGTATGATTGCCAATGAGACATCTCTCCACAAGAGATCAAATGACACAGAAATTAACAACTATACATTGTATGTCACCGTACGGCCTTCAACGAATGAGCAAAGCCCATACCACATAGTCAGCTATAAATTTCCCGAAAATGACAAATGTAAAACAATTCAAACGAGAAAAATAACAGCCTAATTTATGTACAAAAAAATGAAAGAAAAACAAATATGTAACACCTCAATTGTACATCAAACGTTTTTTTTACCATAATTGTGAACGCAAAAGCACGCGACGTTTTGCGTGTTGAATATAATTTTTCCGCAGGTGAATATGCTCATTTATTTAAATTCCCATTCATATAGAAATCCTACTAAAGTTTTATCAATATGGAAATAATTGTATTATATGCCTTTCGTTGGCCTCAGTATTATTACTGTTTTCAAAAGTAAATAAAACCACCACACCTTTACCTCATCAAAATACAGTATTTTTTGTGTTATATTTATTAGATGTCTCTGCCAGCAGTAAATGTATCAAGCAAAATATATATATAAAGACAGGCGCTGATACAAACAATGTTAAATTGCGAAAAATCTGTGAATTTTTAGGCAAATAGATTATGATGCAAAATAAACACTACCATGGTTAAACTTTAAGATGTATAAAAAATATAACCAAAAGGTCGTTCACATTTGTCATAAGAGATAAATGAAAACCCATTGTTCTTATGTGTAGAAATAAGATTGAGAACACACAATCTTGATACTGAAAAAGGTCGAAATTTAGGTTTACCTACCGATGAACGAGATTGTAATGACGTTACGCACGATACTGGTGTCACTTCTTACTTTGACGTGTATTAACATTTGGATGGCGAATATGTACTTCAGTTAGTAAAACAAAACTGTATCATTATATACCAAAATATTCCGTTTTAATTGTATTTTATCATTATTAAATTAGATAGTCGTTTTATAAAATGTGTGTTTGTCAATCCGCCTGTTTAAACCAAAATTGTTATGAAAATAACTTGTAAGATGTAACAAAATTTTACCGTAATCACTCTAGTAATCTCTTAAAAATATTGCAAACATTGCATAAATTCCGCCAAATTTCACTGAGTAACGTCATAACTAACAAATTAATTGTGACGTCTTTTTTGGCGAAAAAGTCATGTCAATAGGCAAAATGGTGGCGGAAAACAATAAAGGTAAGCATTGTAATCATTTGATTTTAACGTCACTAGATTTGCATATAAAAGTTTCTTCTCTAAATAATTGCAATATTTTAAATGACTAACACTATTTAAAAATATAGAAAGACGGCTCATAAACTATACCTCAACGTATAAAAGTTTGCTCAAAATCGTGTTTGTTTTGAAAACCAAACAAGCCATATTTCTCAGTCTTACAAAATGTATGTAAGGGACGACATAAAAAAAACCTATCCAGGATAAAAAAAAAAATGTATTCAATAGTTTGGTGGGGTGGGGGGAGGGCGTAAAAATTACTGCAAGTTATGTTTAATTGACATTGATTTTATATATATCCTTATTGGTCAATCAATTTTTCCCAAATTAAGTTAAAAAGGGGAAAGAGGGTAGCGGGTCAGTGAAAAAACAATATGAATAAAGTTTTTAATCCTACATTGAACTTTTGATGTCGTCCCTCAATCGGGTGAGGTAGAAGATGAAAATCACTTTTTTATGAAATGTGAAAAAATTTCTCTAACTACAGAATAAACTTTGAAACTATTATATTAAACATGTTAGATATAATACTTCCTTGACGTTAAGCAACCAACAATCAATCAATCCTACATGTTGTAGTGAAAATCAGCTAAATATGAAAAGTTGCACTTATAGCAATTCTTTAAAAGTCCTAAAAGTGACAAGTTCTTATATACATAAATGTCTGTTATATAGAAATGAGATTTAAGATTCTTATTTACAACATATTTAATTATGCTGTATTCATTGTTATAATTTACTGAAATATAGACCTTTGCCAATTCTTGTACCGTAATTGTGTGTGTGTGTCAATAACATATTTGTATTTGTATTCATCCTTTCAAAGTTCAAAGATAAACTTCAACGATTTTGAAATGAACATTTTGCACAGTTGTCAAGAGGTTCTTGAAATAGAAATTGAGTTTGAACTATCATAACTTAACGCTTTGAAAAACATCACATACGACCTATATATAATTATGCCGAAATATAAAAAAAGAAGATGTGGTAAGATTTCGAATGAGACAACTCCCCACAAGAGACCAAAATGATTCAGAAATTAACAACAATAGGTTACCGCACGGCCTTCAACAATGAGCAAATCCCATACCAAAGACCATATTAGAACATATCTCTTTGACAATTTTGAAAACCAGTGCCTCAAATGTGTAATACCACAAACATTTATGCTACATACATTTTTGCTATATATATGTCATTTGTTATAAACTCACAAAAATGAAGAAAAAAAACATTGGACAGACGTCCTAATTAGGGTTGCTACATAACTTATGAGTAATTCTAATTAGACTTTTATTTAAATGTCTTTTCTAAAAATAGGATTTTGTATTGGGTAAATCATTGTCTATTTTAAGCTATTACAGGTACCTTTAAACGACAGGTATTGTTGATCTTAATCTATTTTTGTACATAACCGATGAGAAATCTCCTTTGGTATTGTTTGTTTTCGATGACTAACACTAAATACAAGCTTACTAACGTTTTTCTTCTAATTTAATCTGAGTTATCGGAAAAAGTCTTACCTAGGTATAAATATGACCAAATTTTCAAACTATAATCATAACAAAAAACACGAAAGAGATCGCACAAGTAAGTACAATTTTCCATTGTATTCCCTTTGTATACAATGCATAAAGAGTAATTTGATTTATATTTCATCCAAAATAAGAAATTTGTTGTAAAAAATATTTTATCTAAGTACACTCAGCTATTTTGTAAGTCTAAGAATGAACAAGCAACAGTTGCAATTTTTGACTTTTTAATTTCTCAACTTTCGTTAGATGTTGGCAAATGCTTTAAGTCCGGTGCAATGTAATGACATGTAATTGCCAATTGTCAATTGATATCATCTTTCATTCAAAGGTTTCTGATCGTATTTTTGTATGCAGCAGTACAATAGCGAAATGAAGTCTTCTTCGCAGTCAACTATCTGTTATCATCTTTAAGTAAGACCGTGTTTTTTTTTGTAATTGTAGAGCACACGTGACTATTAAAAAGTAAAAATGAGTTTCAACGAAGACATCAGCGCAGTAATTATTGACAATGGTTCCGGAATGGTTAAGGCTGGATTTGCTGGAGATGATGCACCAAGATCCGTCTTCCCCGCAGTTACTGGAAGACCAAAATATCAAGTAAGTGTAGTTTATTTTACTACTTACATGTGAGTTCCCCATTGTTTTCTGATAAAACGTAAAATTTGTTAGTCTTCTCACAGTTTTTTTTAAGAAAACTATAAAGCATTCAAGGAATAAAAGGATCATAAAAGGTTACATGATTCGAACTTGTTGAAGTGATTTGTTTTCCATTCCATAATTCTAATTTGATAAGTCTTTAAATATATAATTCTAACCAATGCATACTGTAAGATGCAATCCTGTTGCTCGTAATACTTATGATGAACACGAAGTCATTCTTTAAAACTTAACGTATATATCAAAACCAATCATATTTTATTTGTCAGATTGTAATGGCGGGAATGGGAGGAAAAGACTGTTATGTTGGAGACGAAGCACAAAGTAAACGAGGTATACTGTCTATGAAATACCCCATCGAACATGGAATAATGACTAATTGGGATGACATGGAGAAGATCTGGCATCATACGTTCTATAATGAACTGAGAGTGGCACCAGAAGAACATCCGGTTATGTTGACAGAAGCACCGATGAATCCAAAGGCAAACAGAGAACGAATGACACAGGTACAACAGAGTCACTATTATTGAGAGTTCCGGGGGGGTATTGAGTTAAAGTTACATTTTATATAGATATATAAGTAATGTTTAGGTAAAGATATAATTCTTTCTATTCTGTGAAAAATAATAAGAAAGAAACATTACATAAACCCTTAGTCTGTTTCCTGCCGAAGGTCAGTGATTCTTTCTGCCCTCGGGACAGTCCTACTTCCAGCAATAATTGCCTATAGTTTTTAAACTGGCATTAAATATAAATTATTATATGATTGATGATTTAGTAATTACTGTAAAAATGTTTTCGAACCATCACTATTGGGACGACAGCCAGTCGTTATTCTCATTTGATTTTGGAAGACATATGCGCAATCGTATTTAATTTTGGTTTGTTTCTGTTTTATTGACGTTTGCCATTTATTTATTTATTTTAATATGTTCCAAGAAAAGAGGGGTACATTTGTAACTCAATTTAAATCCTCTATATCAATATTTTGAAGTCGTAACTTTTCTTCGAAATACAAATTCAAAATGTCACTTAAAAAACTGAATCAAATCGCAAAACTTCTCAATAAATAAACTCATCATAGATACCATGCAGGACTAAATTTTATATATACGCCAGACGCGCGTTTCGTCTACAAAAGACTCATCAGTGACGCTCGAATCCAAAAAAGTTATAAAAAAAAATAAAAAAAAAATAAGCCAAATAAATTACGAAGTTGAAGAGCATTGAGATCCAAAATGACATCTAAAATGTTTAATATCAAGTTTTGTATTTTTTTTTTTTGTAAGTATTTTGCTTTTAATTGATATCATTTGTTCCCTTCCAGCTTAATTGGCAACCGTTAAATTACTGCAAATCTTGTAACCGACGTGGCTTTCAGATTAAATTCGTTTTGATTATGATGTATCATTTTAATTTCAGACCATGTTTGAGACTTTCAACACACCAGCATTTTATGTCGGTATCCAGGCTGTTTTATCCCTGTATGCATCAGGACGAACAACAGGAATCGTGTTTGATGCAGGAGATGGAGTTTCTCATGTTGTTCCCATATATGAAGGTACACATATTCAAACAATTATATATTATTTTAAATTTTAGCATATTTCTTTTTTTAATCAATTGTCTATCCTTTATAATACAGTCAAAGTTCCAATGCAGGCTCCTCTTTTTATTTATTCCCGGACATTCCTTTCAATAATAACTTTCGTCCTTTACATTCAGACTGAACAAAAGAATGACTTTGAGCTTAAAATTCACCACACTCTCAAAAGCAATGAAACATAATTATGTCGTTTGTATTTTAGGATATGCTTTACCTCATGCCATTAAGAGACTAGATCTCGCGGGACGAGACTTGACAGCCTACCTGCAGAAGATACTTCGTGAAAGAGGATATTGTTTTAACACGTCCTGTAAGTAGTTTTAATTTGATGAGTAAAAACACATTACTTTTCTAGTATATTTATAGATTTTTTTTCTATGATTAAAGTCCAGTGGCAAATATTTAATGAATACAAAGGAAAACTACACATTATATAGATGGGTTGAAAATTATAAATCAACTTTTCTAATAAAAAATATTAATCAACAGGAGAAACACCCAGACATCAAGGCTCATGGCATAAGTTTTTTCAAAGTGTATTAAATAAATCTGTAAAGCAACAATTTGACTTTTCCACATTTATAAATTTCGACAGGATTTTGAAATTGTTTTTTTTGGTTATTTTAGCTGAATGTGAAATCGTCCGAGATATCAAAGAGAAAATGTGTTATGTTGCTCTTGATTTCGAACAAGAACTAGATGCATCTGCCAAATCATCTCAAATAGAAAAGAGCTACGAGCTACCAGATGGCGGTGTCATCACAATCGGAAATGAACGATTCCGATGTCCGGAAGTTCTGTTTCAGCCATCTTTTACTGGAATGGAGGCTGCCGGTATACATGAGATGCTCCATAACTCAATCACGTCCACAGATATTGATATCAGACGAGATCTGTATAATAATATTGTTCTGTCAGGAGGTTCTACAATGTATCCAGGTTAGTAACTTAACCAATCAGAGAGGTCGTTAAAGAATGGAGAAGGGTATGTGCTCGGACGCTCAAGAATTAAAAAAACGTTCATGTCATGATATACATACATGAATGAAAAATAAAAATAAAAGAAGAAGAAATTAAAAAGAAAAAAAGCGCTGAGACGATGTTTTTTTTTTTATCAGTATGCTAATAGAATTTAAGATGCTATGCCATTTAATTAATAGTTAAGACCTTAACTGTTAATTGTTCATTGAACAATTGCAATGTAATGCGGGCAGGGCTTAATGTTATCGCAATCATTTTCTTTGTGTTTATTGCAATTCGAATCTTTACTCCTTTCTGCCTATAGAATACCAAATATGTAAAAGAAAAAAAAATAACAGATCTCTTTCAGAACCTGGAAAAAAACCAATATAAGTAAAAATTAAAGGGTATACACAGTTGCTTTTAAATACAGGTAGAATTAAATAATTATGAATGTAAAACTATGGCTGATATATTTTTATATTTTTTTTGTTTTGTTTTTGTTTCAGGAATTGCAGATAGGATGAAAAAAGAAATGGACTCAATCATCCCAAATACGATGAAAACCAAAATAATTGCTGCCCCAGAACGGAAGTACTCGGTGTGGATTGGAGGATCTATTTTAGGATCACTATCTACTTTCGGACAGATGTGGATATCTAAACAGGAATACGACGAATGTGGACCCAGTATTGTCCACAGGAAGTGCTTTTGATCTGGATGTTGATAATTTTACATTATGAAATTATGTTTTCAGTGCTTTGATCAGTCTTAATAGGTCTTAATACCAGCCCGGAAAGAGCCAACAGGCTCTAGGGATGATTTTACTTAAATAAACATGCCAGTGGCGGACTCCGAACTTTTTAAGGGGGAGGCAATGACTGACTTTCCTAAAGGGCCAACTTCTATCATGCTTCAGTGATTCCCTATAAAATCAACCAAATCCCCCTTCTCCCCCTGGATCCGCATCTACATGCGGCCTCTAATGATTTGACAACATATCTGCACATTAGTTTATTTCAGGAACACTGGGAGACGAGTTCGTTGGGAGAGATTATAAATACAGACGTTTTGAAGAGGGGTCCCATGTTAATAATGTTTCAAACATCTATTTTGATAGAAAAGTACATAGAACTTTGACCAAATCGTCATTATTATCTACATAATACATGAAAAAAGCAAACCAATACTTCAGAAAAAGTTATGTATACTAGTATTCGAGATAAGTAAAATAACAAAAATACTGAACTCCTATGGAAGTTCAAAACGACAAGTTATTTATTAAACAGTAAAACCAAAAGCCCAAACATATTAAAAGAATGAAAAACAACTTTCATATGCCTGACTTTGTACAGGCATTTCTCGAAATAGAAAATGGCGGACTGCACCTGATTTTATAGATAGCCAAACCTTTCACTTGTTTGACACGTACATAATTTCATAAGTATATTGAAAACAAGGTGAGAGCAAAACAGACATACTAAGGCAAACATGTAAAAAAAAAACCAAAACAATGGTACAGTAATCAACATTGTAATTTAACCTTTAGTTAGTTAATTAAGATAAAAACAAACAGCTATTTCAACAAAGAAATTTCGGTCGATGATAGAACCCGAAGCATTTGAAAATTTCTTAAACCTGTGATTCATCACATTTATTGATTTGAATATGTTTGAATAATAAATTTTCTCGATAACAAGCTACTTTTTATTTTATTTCATTCATTTTTACACAGATGTACATGTATCGGTCGATCCCAATCCGATTAGCGTTTGCTCTGATGTAATATTAAAACAAAAATAAACGTACTGTTTTTTTTTCGTTTTAAGTTTTGACAAATGCGTGTTTGGATTCTAATTGTGTTTATGAATCCATCCGAAATGTTTGCCTTGTTCATACATATCTACATTGTAAGTCAGGAATATGTTATTCAGTGGTTGTCGTTTGTTGAGGTGGTTCATCAACAAACAAATGGAAGTTTTTATCCGTCACTGCTGATTGTTTGTCTTGAAAAATATCACATACAAATCTAGACGATAATTACATGTCTATGGTATTTACGTAGTGAACATGCTATACACTATATTAGTGAAAAATCAGTTTCGAAAAATTTAAAAATATGCTCGTGGAATATTTCAAAGGGCTTACTACGTAAATTAGCAAACGATGAATTTGTAAATATGTTGTGTGAATACGATGTTATATGTTTTAATGAGTGTTGGGTCAAATGCCCTAAGGAATTCGATGTAATTGGATATGAAAAGAAGTATTTATCTAGAGAAAAGTGTAACGGGGGTGGCGTAATAGTGTTCTATAAGAAATGGTTAAAGTCTTATTTGGAAATTATCGATTGTTGTATTGATTGTATGATATGGATTAAAATTGATAAAAATATAATGTTCGACAATGAAAATTTCTTTATTTGTGCTATATACATACCACCCGATAAAAATGTATATTATAGAAAGTATAATATTGACGTTTTCGATGTTTTACAACAACAAATTGAAATTTATTCAAAATTAGGGAACATTGCCGTTATTGGTGATTTAAACGGTCGAGTGGGTAACGAACCAGACTATATTTTACAAGACGGGTTAAACAAAGAATTACTGGATAAAGTTGACAATTTAATTGACTATAATGCGGATGTACCGTTAGTTGATAGATTGACTGAAGATTTAAAAACACCGAACTCTTTTGGTAAACGCATATTAGATTTGTGTAAATCTGCTGGTCTTAGGATATGCAATGGACGTTTCGGTGACTCAAGTAAACAGTTTACATTTCAAAATAAAAATGGTTGTAGTGTTATAGATTACATGTTGTTATCTTGTAACTCATTTTCAATTGTTAATAGTTTTATTGTAGGAAATTTTACAACATTTTCATGTCATGCTCCATTATTTGTAGATATTAAATTAAAAGGTTTATGCCAGAAAACTGTATGTACATGTAAAAAAATAAAGTATAATACGATACGATGGAATGAAGAGTTTAGGGATGAAGTCAGAGAAGATCTAATACATAATGCACAGAAATTCGAAGAACTGCACAAAATTATTACAGAAGACGCCGATGCTATAAATAATGCTGTGAATGAAATGAATGCTATTTTGACAAATATTTTTGAGAAATATACACATAAAGAAGTAGAACGAACAATACGCTGTGATAATTGCACTGGTCGTAAACCGAATACAAATTCGAAATTTAAACAAGACAAACCATGGATAACAGACGATTGCAAATTACTATATAAGAACTATAAACATGCACTTATGCAGTTTAACCGAAATCATTCCGAGGAAAATAGACTAAAACTGAACTTAGATAAACAAAAATATAAAGTTAAGGAGAACAAACTTAAACGAAATTATAAAAACAAACAAGGAAACATGTTTAACGCCATGAGAAAATCGAATCCGAAACGTTTTTACCGAAAATTTAAAAACCGAAAAAAAAACTTTTTCAAGTATCATTTCAATAGAACAGTTTTTTGATCACTTTAAAAATCTGATGTCTAAAGATGACAATGACGCAAGTGCTGAGGATCAGATAGAAGGAGATGACGTGTCTATTTTCGAAGAATTAGACAGAAATTTCACAGAAAAGGAACTTGAAGACAATGTTAGAAAATTAAACAAGAATTGGAGTGGACAATATTGTGAACGAATGTATAATTGAAAGCAAGCCAGTTTTATTACCTTTATTGTGTAAACTCTTTTAATGTAATTTTATGTACTGGATTCTTCCCAGAACTTTGGATGAAAAGTATTATAGTGCCGTTATTTAAAAAAGGTCCAGTTAATGACCCTGGAAATTACCGAGGTATATCATTAGTGTCTCATATAGGAAAACTTTTTACAGCTACTATCAATACGAGACTGTTGAAATGGAGCGAGGAACACAGTATCATCACAGACGCACAGTTCGGATTCAGACCTGGCCACGGAACTCATGATGCCATATTTGCTCTTCATTCCATCATATCAAAATCTTTGAGAAACGAAAAAAGGTTATATTGTTGTTTTATTGATTATAAAAAAGCTTTTGACAGTGTTAAGCATTTCAAACTTTGGATGAAATTAGCTAAATGTGGTATAACCGGAAAATTGTTACATTTAATAAAATCAATGTATTCTAACTTGAAATCATGTGTTTAACATGAGGGAAATTTTTCTGAGTTCTTTAACTGTGATATTGGTCTAATGCAAGGGGAATCCTTGTCACCTTTTTTATATGCTATGTATGTCAATGATATTGAAATAGAATTAATAAAACAGGGTTGTCAATCATATGACATGAGAATGCTCAATCTTTACTTATTAATGCATGCTGACGATACTGTTATTTTCAGCGAAAATACATGTATAAACGATCTTCAAAAAATGATAGATGTTGTACAAATATGTTCTGAAGGGTATAATTTACATATAAATATGTTAAATACTAAGATTGTTGTATTTAGAAACAGAGGTGCTATCAAACCAGATGAAAAATGGTTCATTAATGGAGAGAATATTAAGTTATGTGATGAATTTATATATCTAGGTATGCTGTTAAATTATAATGGTATTTTTACGAATACTCAGAAAATGTTGTCAAATCAAGGTAAAAAAACTGTTTTTAGTCTATTCAGTAAAATTCAAGAAGACTTTTTTAATACAGAAACACTACTGTCTTTGTTTGATACATATGTGTCAAGCATAGTGAATTATGGTAGCGAAGTTTGGGGATATCATAAAGAAATTGACATTGAAACTCTTCACTTATATTTTTAAAGAGGATTTTGAAAGTTAAGAAGGGTACTACAAATTACATGGTGTATTTTGAACTAGGTAGAGTCCCTATGTATGTACAAAAATACTGTAAAATGATGAAATATTGGTGTAAATTGTTAAACACTGAGAATTGTATTCTGAAAAATTGTTATGCAGAAATGCTGGAGGCTAGCAATGTAAAAAGTAAAAATAAATTGAATTGGTCATGTAAAATACGAGATTTATTATGTAATTATGGCTTAAATCATGTCTGGTTGACAAAAAATGTTTTAAATGTAGATGTTTTTATAGCTGATTTCAAACAGCGTGTTACTGATAGGTTTATATCTGAAGCAATGTCATTTTTTTAGGAGTCTTCTAAATGTCTGTTTTACAAATACATATATGACAGTCATGGTTTGCAGTTTTAACTGAGTAGACCTGTTAATTTTAGATATAAATCATTAATAAGCAAGTATCGTATACATGCACATAATTTGAGCATTGAAACTGGAAGGTTTTTAAATATAAACAGAAACGATAGAATATGTAATGTGTGCAACTGTGATTCTGTTGAAGATGAATATCATTTTATTTTGGAATGTATTGGATACACAGATATTCGTATGAAGTATATCAAACCTTATTATTGGAGAAATCCATCAGTATTTAAACTTATACAATTGTTATCTGTTCGTAATATAAAAAAACTTAATAATTTTGGAAAGTATTTATGTATTGCCGAAAAAATTCGTAATCGTTGAATGTGTATATCATACTTTAACTAAGATTGTTAAATAATGCTAATTAATATCATGGTCCTACATTTGTTTTCAATTGTATTAATTGCATATTAATGAATTACCTTATTGTAATATTTGTTGCTTATTATATTTAATGTAATATTTATTGTACTTGATACCTATAAGCAGTATTGCTTTTGGAATAAAAAATATAATATTAATATTTTCATAGACCAACAAGCTTACTTCATTTTCATTGAGTCATCCGCTTAAAAAACGAAAGAGACATTTTTACAAACAAACCGACAATGCCATGACAAAACACGAAAGCCGTTGAAAAGACAAATAGCAGTACACAATCCACAATATAGCAATTTAAAGACTGAATACTGAATAATACGTTCACGCAAAAGACGGGGATGGAGGGATTTCAGGTGATCCGGAAGGGGTAATCAAATCATGCAGCTTCACTAATGGCACCAGTCGTGTTACACATGTTAGTAAAAACCTGGCGATAAGTTTGAATAGTATGCCATATTCGAGGAGTGTGGTTAGGGCAACTGGGAACTTTCTGCCGTCATCTGTAATATTCTACAATGGCCAACTAACTCGCGATGGCGTCTGTTAATTTTTCGAAGGGATGATTTGAACTATACCGCTTGGAACTCTGGGTTCGTTAGCTTCTTTGTTAGCATCCTCTCTTTGTCAACATAATCATGATAAAAAGTTCTGGAATATCATATTAACTAGAAGATATATACTCTATATGTAGGCGCTGCTTGAATGTTGCTTATTAATTACGGAGAGTTCTCTATTGGGAAGTTTTGTTCTCAGCCGACCCTAATTGTCAATTTCTAGATGTTAGTCAAGATGTGAAACCGACTTAGCTCTATCCGATGAATCCTTTATTTCAAGGTTGATACGTTTACCATATTCACCTTACTTTGAATCATTCAGTGAGAGGACGTAATCTATATAACGTAATGTGAAAAGTCCTGTATCAATTCAGCCTAATAAGAATTAGGGAACAAGATAGCAAGATGAGGAGCACAAATGGTTCCTATGGGAATTCCGATCTTTGACGAAAAAAACGTTCTGCAAACGTTATAAATATGTTTGAAATCTAGAACTCAAGCATGTTGGTAATGTAATTTTGAACAATGTTTTGTATGATCCGAGTGATTGTTTACAGAGTACTATTGTGTGTGTGCTGACAAAAAGAAGCTGGAATCATGAAACTGAAATCGAGAATCTACATTTTTTTCACGACTTGTTTGTGTTATTTGTGGTGTATAAATATGTAATTAAAGCTTGCATTCTATTTTCAGGAAACAGTCAATTTTGCATACAAGAGAGTAATTGTTTAGCATGCAGTCACATAGTACCGAGTGGATTGCCGTACAGGGACATCAACCATGCGGACTTTATTCCTGTTCACCAATTCACGGCACCTCCAAATGTAAATGTACAACCGTTGATGGGTAACAGTCACATAATAATTTATAATGCAACTGAGGCTCGATTAGTACCATGTGGCATATTGTATAGTTATCAATCAACGGAACCATTTGATAGAAGGAATTGCAAAATCATTCTCCCTCCGATCCAGCAAGAGAAAGTAGGAATACAAGAATCAACAAGACGGCAATAGAAATCTTTGGTTAATAAATATAACTTTTGCAACATAATTTAATAATAAAAAAAATGAATACAAAACGAAAATAGATAATCATAAACACGAGACAAGGGACCATAGCTTAGAGCATGCAGCATCGATATACTAACGTACTGTACAAGATCATAATTTAGTGTCTTCATATACATGCATCGATGAGTCCTCATATGAACATGATGAATTTATAAACATTTCGATGAGTTAGTTATTCTATGCGTGTTATCCTTATATATATAAACACATGATAAACCAAAATTTACAATATCTTGCATGACATTTATAGACATTGCCTTTGAAGGGTGCACGTGGTTTTCCCTAACCCTGCGATCTATACAAATTACTCACTACTTGTTTTTGTTTATTTATGTTATGTTTGGTCTTTGCTCAAGATCATAAACATACATGACATACAAACATATTCGAAAATAAAAATCTGCAGTTATTCAGAATTATATATACATGTTTAAAGAAAAACGATATAGATAAATAATAGAAAAAGAGTCTTGTGAAGAGGAATATTAGGAATCATGTACTGGAAATCAACTATAAGTAATCATAACCAAAGAATTAACAGCAGAAATATCACCACCAGAAAGCGCCTTGTTACGAAGAAGTAAATCAGTATATCATGAGTCTTGTGAAGTCAAGAGGAACCGTAGGGACCATGTACCGGAAATCAACTATAAGTAATCATAACTAAAGAATTAACCGCAGAAATATCACCACCAGAAGGCGCCTTGTTACGAGGAAGTAAATCAGTAGATGTCATGCTGAAACTTTCTTCGTTAGCCCTGTTAACATCACTTAATTCAATTACCATTAATATTGTTTCTGTTTCTTACCCAATGGTTTGTTTATTCGTGTCTGCTTAAGCATGACCATTCAATTCACCAGCAGTTACAGTGTTTGTATCATCTCTGACATTGTTGTTTCAGTTTCAAAGACTGTCTCGGTAAAAGTGTCTTCACTATCTGTATTATAGAATACAAATTTTTCTTCAAATATTGCTTCTAAGTCTTCTTTTGTTTGAATACAAGGTAATAATACCTCATAATGTTTATTGACCTTTGCGTGTATTTAAAAAGCCTTTTATAACATTGTATAAGTAATTATAAAAACTATGTATCTTGCTACTAACTGTATTTAAAAGGTATCAAACCAACATAAAAAGACAAAAACAAAAACATGATGAAAATATTATTGAGGTTAATGTAATTATAGAAACATATTTTTATTTTCAAATTTTGTACAGGTTAAAACCATTTTTAAGCAATATTTTGTACATGTTATTACCTGTATGAGGTACTTTTGTACAATGGTACATGTTATAACTTGTATTTTTGCATTGTACAAATTATAACACGTACAAAAGTTTTGTACATGTTATAACCTGTACAAAATCACAACTTGTACACGACCAATACATATAAACGCAGATAGAATAAACAATTGAAAACAAGAAGAAGCTTGAAAACAAACCGAACACATGTTAACAAACTTAGGGAATAAGTAAGTTTCAATGGTTTGTGTTACGTTTTAACGGTCTGATTTTCAGATTTAATAATTGCATTGATTAGTACAATTCTAACTGAAACACAATTGACTGGCTTAAATACAAAGAAAAAACCCAAGCATAAACCTTATAAAACATATCCGTCTTAGAGATCGGACCGGACCGTTTTCTAATAAAGTTAGAATATCGTAAAAGAAATGATTACATGTTTCGGTGACCGCCCTCGCCCCCATAAAAACAAACCAACAAATCATAATAAATCCGGACTATGATAAGATGTTTTGTTGTTCTTGAATAACTTTTAACAGTTCTGCTTATTCAATTGTATATGATGATTGAAAACGGAAATGACAGTTCTATTTTTCTTTTTCAGATCTTATGCTACAGAAAATAAAGAAACTGGATACTAAAAAGACACAATTTTAATGCATCTATAGTTTATGAAATTGATCATGTTGATAACTGAAACATACTGAATACTTATTTTGTACATTCATATTTAATAAAAAAAAAATCACATTAATGTTTGATTGTCTTGATAAATAAGTATTTCAGAAGCATTTGTTAAACAAATATAATACACAAGGAATAGAAGGAATCATTAAACATATAATATAGTACTAGGCATATATATATAAACCAACAACACTGCCTTTTCCAAAAGTTATCAGTCGCACATACGAAGACAAGGTCAGAAAACATGCCTTGATACATGCACAATATTATGCTGGTTTCAAGTCAGTTATTTTTTCAACCTCTCCATTCCTCTACCTTACCATTTACCGTGAAAATAAAACACATAATGTTAACCAGTCAATAATTTTGATTGCATGGTCAAGATGTGCCGCTACAGGAATCGTAGTACAACAAAACTAAAAGCAGATAGTCACATCTGTTCAAAGTATTAGTGAACATTGTTATCAATGCAAGATAAGGTATAGTTTTAAAATGTGTAAACAGTGAAATAACAAAAAACAGAACTGCAAAAGAAATTTAGAACGAAAAGTCATTTATAAAATAGCAAAATGAAAAGGCTAAACATATGTAAAGAATACAAAACAATTATCTTATTCCTGACTTGGTACAGGTTTATATACATCAATGTGTGAACAAGTCAGACATGAAAGGTAAAAATTTCAAAAATTGTGGATATAGCAGTCAGCTATGTGTTATTACCGGAATCATTATTAAAACTCAATTTTCTTATCCAATTTATCAAACCGACATTTTTCTTGTTTCCCCACATATACCATGTATACCTTTAGATACGAAAAAGAAAATAAAACTTTGTGTTCTTTTTGGTTTATTCAAATGTGGGTTGAACCGATACCAACCCCATGCAAATATTTAAATGATTGGTTTTTTTTTAAATATTGTGGACCTAAATGGCAGCCACAATTTTTATATAAAACAATTGCCAACTTGATCAAAAATTAAAGCGGTGATTATAACTTTTATCAATCTGTGTCCTCCTATGCAATTTATTATTTAACACTATCCGAATGATTTGACTTTGTCTTTCGAATTCATTTTGTCTGTTCGTACTAACGTACATTTGTTATGTCTTTTTATTTCTGAAGTAGTCGGGAAAATATCAGTGTGTTTAGGATTAATTCCCTTGTTTACGGTTGTGTAGGTTATTTATTTTTAGAAGACACATAACTATGTAGTCAGAAGTGGATATTTGTTTGATATTTATACTTTCCGTTATAAAGTTGAAAGTACACAAACTATGTAAGTATTATTATAAACGAACAATACAAGGGCAAAATAAAGTTATAGCAATACCACGCTCCCCAATATAAACTTATTACTATATATAATATGTAATATATGAATGTACGGTACGATAAACACTTCATCAATATAATGATACGGTCTACAAGAATGAGAAAAAAAATGATACGGTCTACATGGTCTAGTGAATATAGAAACAAGGTAAGATTTATTTCACATCATTCAGAAGCTAATTCACAGAAACATATAGAAAATAAACATGATAAATAATAAAATATTCATAAAGTAATAAAATTAGGAAATGATTATTATAAAAGTTAAATTTTTAAACAAATACTAAGAAGCAGTAATAATAAAAATGAATACACGAAAACATATCGTATCAACATAATTCCTCTTAAGGAGTGCATACACGAAAACATATATCGATTGGTCCTTTTGTTGAAAACTATAAAATATTAAAACCTTTTTTTTTTGGAAATTGAAGTGGTCTTGTAAATAGATTATTAGTATTTAATTTACAATCAAAGGTACCAGGATTACGCCAGTCGCGCGATTCCTCTTCATAAGACTGCCAGTTACACTCAGATCTAAAGAGTAATAAAGCCAAACAAGAACAATGTTGAAGCGCATTGAGGACTCCTAATTCCAAAAGTTTGTGCCAAGTACGGCTAAGGTAATCTATTCCTGGGATAACAAACTGCTAAGTTTTACGAAAAATTAAAAATTTTATGAAAAGGAAATTACTAAAATTACCATATACTTGATATCCATGTCAACATCGAAGTGTTGACTACTAGGCTGGCAGGGGCGTAACTACAAAGAAACGATGTGGAAGCAACTACCGCCGAGCGGAGCGAGGCGCAAAAAATTTGGGACCCTATTACATGTATTATGCAGAAATTTATTATTTTTCTGTTTTCGGTCATAGGACGGTTAAAAGAGGAGCTATATGTAGATAAAAATTTATGAATGTAAAACTATTGATAAATCTTCTGAATATAGTAATACCATGGAAGTCTTATATTGACAGGAACTCCAACGAAAAATTAGCACATTCCCATCACACTGATTTCTTTGAGAAAATAAAAGGTTCCGACTCAGTTTGTCAAGTACGTGTTAACTCTTTTGTGGGGTATCTGTGATGCCGCCTTCGCCTGTTCCTTTAAATGAAGCTGGTCTTATCACGTGATTTGATATCGATTGTCTTATCTACCTTCCAATGTAAATAAACACGGAAACTCCCGTGGTTATTTGTGAATCGCCACATGAATAACAACACCTGTTTCCGTTCAATAAATGAAGAACAACGCTGAAAAGATTGAAAAAATCGGTCCATATTTAACAGAATGACATAAGAAAATTAACTGCATTCGGAAAGAGGGCAAGCTTATTTTTAGTTTTGTTGAGTATGTTTTAATCATTGGAACTTGGAAATCGGGAAATATCCGATTATGAAAATTACACGATTCTGAAGCAGAGTGTTTGCAAAAAATAATGTGATGCGATTGTAATGTGCCAGATGGTGCCAGATAACTCAAATTTTAAGTTAAAGATTGTAAACTTTTATCGAGTGTTACACAAATATTTATGGTTTTCTCTATCGTAAAATGTTGTTAACTTATTTATCAAATATGTTTTAAAGACTAAAAAAGGTTAATAATTACACGCATGTGATGACCTCTACATAGCAATATCAGGTTACGAGACATGCAGATGAATTGTTACACCTTTTATGATAATTCCAAAGTTCAACAACCTTAAACATTCAACCTAGTATCTGACGTCTGACAGATTTATTTTTTACGGATGGCTTTTAATATTTCTGGATGCATTTAAAGAACGATCACCATGCTAGGCAGTTTAATTTTTTTTTATCATGGAAACCAAATTAGAATTTATTTATGTGTTTAAAAGCTTAACAGTTCTGAAACATCTTACACCGTATGCTAAGCAATTTCTGTTTCTGTTTCTTGTTTAGTTGCATGACATATTTGCCATTGGACTTTCATTAAACCATGAATAAAAATATGTGATTTTTTTTTCGGATCAAAGCTCTTAAAACCCCGTCACGAGGTTCCAAAAAATTTGATCGGAACCCATGCATCCATAAGACATGTCGAGTTAATTAACAGATACTTAACGATTTTGCGGCATCGCACTATAAACGTTTGAAGTCCGCTTGTTGGAGTTCCTGTCAATATAATACTTCCATGGTAATACTTAAACAACAAATATTTGTGATACAGAATTTACTCAAAATTGTCTAAAATCTGCTCTTCGGGTCTGGACAGAAACAAACTTCTCTATTACTTTGTCAACATTCACACTGAAATCCCGATGAATATGCAGTAATGCTATGTAACTTTCATTGTTAATTGTTGATCGTACATTTGTTTTCAATTACATACGTAGTACCGTGAATGATAGATCTCAGGGTCATCATGGCATCGTAGCACTCGCGAGATGTTATAAACCAGCGTACGTGTTCGGCATCGAGCGACCTCCCAATTGAATTCGTCAAAATTACATGCTAGGTCAGTTTCGTATGTTCAGACAATATTGAGATTTGTTTGTTTGTAAAATTTCCTACAACACGATGAGCAAAGCAGATACAGCACAAAGAAGCGATTTTCTGATAACTTGACGCGACTCCACTCTCCAGTTGCCTTATCATATGGTCTATGAACGCAAAAAATAATGAGACTTTCCAATACTGTTTTGGCGTGGTTGCAGGGTGATTGGCACCGGTAGTCTGTCAACCACATCGCCTCGGCATATTTTCAACGATATCGAAGGGATCTGATAATTCTTATACATCTCATTCCAAACTGATGAACTGTACACTGTAAAATGTGCTACAAAACTACATATCCTAGACTGAGTATTACAAATTCAAAAGTAAATATCTTGTAAAAGATACAAGTAACCTTCCGATTTTGTCATAATCTCCAAATTTTTTTTTATTTTGAAACCAAATGTCGTTATTAAATGATATTTCATCAATTAAAAAAAGTGACAACATAGGTGTTTCCTTTAACATTCAATTTATAAATTTTTATTTTGCCATTTCTTTTTTTGCATGCCGAATCAATGTGCACGTAACTTCGGAGCTACGATCTTTTTCTGAATGAACAGCTTCATCAACACTTGTAACTAGGTTGTCAAACTAATATCCGGGATAGACGGAAAAGACACCAACGGTCTCCGATTTCGATTGACAAACTCCTCTCTCTCTCTCTCTTTTTTTTTTTTTTTTTTGTGAAAACGACGTGGATGCACGTGCTGTCGTGCCTCCGGGTAGCTACGCCCCTGGCTGGTGATAGATGTACACTCTGGGACAAAGCGTCCACAAGCAGTGGCATCGACTCAGTGATGTACATAGCTAGTAAAGGTACCATGATAATGTACGCTTTGTCTTGATAAAACTCATCAGTGATGATCAGATCTATGAAGGTATAAAACCAAAAAAGTACGAAGTTGAAAAGCAAAAAAATTAAGATTGATATGTAACTTGAAATTGTAACTAGAAAAACGACTCGGACGCATTGAATTTACAATTTCTTTTTAATTTTTTCCCTTATCAGTGTAAAAGTCGAAACAATCTATGACACTTACTATCCATTCGTATGATGTTTTTGAGCATTTGATTTTGCCATTTGATTACTGAGTTTGATTAGGGACTTGTCGTTTTGAATTGTTCGGTATTTTTGTTATTTTACTTTTTAGAACCCCGACTGGTGTGTGTGTGTAGTCGATTCTAATCTTAGTTCATTAAGTTTGTCAGTTTTCCTATTTAAGGTTGTTGGTTTTTTCCGGATGCTTTGTCTTTCTCCACCAATAAAAATTGACAGCCACAAAAAAGACCAAAAATGGTGCTTAAAAGTAGCGTAGAACATAAAAATCAGCTTCAATTCTATTGGTCGTTACTTAACAGTGATACATAATAGTAGATACCGTAAAGTAAAGTTGTGATTTTTTATTACATCGTTTTGTTTTAGTACTTGATCGTAAATCGTCTTATTGACATTTATAGATACCATATCTCTTTCGTTTTGGACAATAATTCTACAGTTTATATTGATGGAGTCATTGTATAAAAATTGTGATTTTTTTTTCGGATCAAAGCTCTTAAAACCCCGTCACGAGGTTCCAAAAAATTTGATCGGAACCCATGCATCCATAAGACATGTCGAGTTAATTAACAGATACTTAACGATTTTGCGGCATCGCACTATAAACGTTTGAAGTCCGCTTGTTGGAGTTCCTGTCAATATAATACTTCCATGGTAATACTTAAACAACAAATATTTGTGATACAGAATTTACTCAAAATTGTCTAAAATCTGCTCTTCGGGTCTGGACAGAAACAAACTTCTCTATTACTTTGTCAACATTCACACTGAAATCCCGATGAATATGCAGTAATGCTATGTAACTTTCATTGTTAATTGTTGATCGTACATTTGTTTTCAATTACATACGTAGTACCGTGAATGATAGATCTCAGGGTCATCATGGCATCGTAGCACTCGCGAGATGTTATAAACCAGCGTACGTGTTCGGCATCGAGCGACCTCCAATTGAATTCGTCAAAATTACATGCTAGGTCAGTTTCGTATGTTCAGACAATATTGAGATTTGTTTGTTTGTAAAATTTCCTACAACACGATGAGCAAAGCAGATACAGCACAAAGAAGCGATTTTCTGATAACTTGACGCGACTCCACTCTCCAGTTGCCTTATCATATGGTCTATGAACGCAAAAAATAATGAGACTTTCCAATACTGTTTTGGCGTGGTTGCAGGGTGATTGGCACCGGTAGTCTGTCAACCACATCGCCTCGGCATATTTTCAACGATATCGAAGGGATCTGATAATTCTTATACATCTCATTCCAAACTGATGAACTGTACACTGTAAAATGTGCTACAAAACTACATATCCTAGACTGAGTATTACAAATTCAAAAGTAAATATCTTGTAAAAGATACAAGTAACCTTCCGATTTTGTCATAATCTCCAAATTTTTTTTTATTTTGAAACCAAATGTCGTTATTAAATGATATTTCATCAATTAAAAAAAGTGACAACATAGGTGTTTCCTTTAACATTCAATTTATAAATTTTTATTTTGCCATTTCTTTTTTTGCATGCCGAATCAATGTGCACGTAACTTCGGAGCTACGATCTTTTTCTGAATGAACAGCTTCATCAACACTTGTAACTAGGTTGTCAAACTAATATCCGGGATAGACGGAAAAGACACCAACGGTCTCCGATTTCGATTGACAAACTCATCTCTCTCTCTCTCTTTTTTTTTTTTTTTTTTTGTGAAAACGACGTGGATGCACGTGCTGTCGTGCCTCCGGGTAGCTACGCCCCTGGCTGGTGATAGATGTACACTCTGGGACAAAGCGTCCACAAGCAGTGGCATCGACTCAGTGATGTACATAGCTAGTAAAGGTACCATGATAATGTACGCTTTGTCTTGATAAAACTCATCAGTGATGATCAGATCTATGAAGGTATAAAACCAAAAAAGTACGAAGTTGAAAAGCAAAAAAATTAAGATTGATATGTAACTTGAAATTGTAACTAGAAAAACGACTCGGACGCATTGAATTTACAATTTCTTTTTAATTTTTTCCCTTATCAGTGTAAAAGTCGAAACAATCTATGACACTTACTATCCATTCGTATGATGTTTTTGAGCATTTGATTTTGCCATTTGATTACTGAGTTTGATTAGGGACTTGTCGTTTTGAATTGTTCGGTATTTTTGTTATTTTACTTTTTAGAACCCCGACTGGTGTGTGTGTGTAGTCGATTCTAATCTTAGTTCATTAAGTTTGTCAGTTTTCCTATTTAAGGTTGTTGGTTTTTTCCGGATGCTTTGTCTTTCTCCACCAATAAAAATTGACAGCCACAAAAAAAGACCAAAAATGGTGCTTAAAAGTAGCGTAGAACATAAAAATCAGCTTCAATTCTATTGGTCGTTACTTAACAGTGATACATAATAGTAGATACCGTAAAGTAAAGTTGTGATTTTTTATTACATCGTTTTGTTTTAGTACTTGATCGTAAATCGTCTTATTGACATTTATAGATACCATATCTCTTTCGTTTTGGACAATAATTCTACAGTTTATATTGATGGAGTCATTGTAGCGAATCGGATAATCTTTAATTGGACATTTGCGCCACAATAATATTTCTTCTGTTTCATGTGCATGCACTATTGTCCTAATATTTATATATTTTTTTTGTTTTAAGAATGATTAAATGTTGAAAAAAACAACACTACACATATTAAATGTTACAATTATTTTCAGAATGTCTGATTATGACGATAGTTCACCCGTGGTCATTGACAACGGTTCAGGTACGATCAGAGCCGGTTTTGCTGGTGACGAAGACCAAACATGCGTGAACAGCTATAGTTATAGGCAGACCAAGGTCATATACAAAATGTGAAGTAAGAATTATATATCGTTTGAGACGAAAGTGTATTTTTGTTACACAGGACAGTCTTAAACATCAGTATCTGATCACACATCAGGCGAGACTCAGATTGAAAGGAGGTTGCGGTTAGGGGTAGGGGGCGTGTTGTTGGTAAAATGGTATTCAAAAGAAAATATATCGTTTTCGTAGCAAACCAGCGATCTTTGAAATATTTAATATTAATATAATACAATAAAGTGCAAGTTTTTCGAATTTCAGCGTTAGCCAAAAAGTAAATAAAATTTATTCATTTATATGCTACTGGAACGCCATTCTTGATTTACTTCCAACGAGAACATTAAGAGCAAAACCGTTTAGATAATTAACGACCCGTGTCATTTAAGAGCTTAACGACCACAGGACATAAAAGTAAAACTTAAAAACGTCAAAGATGAACCGTACCAGAGCGGATCTGAAAATTAGTGTCTTTCTAAATTTATCAATCAAGATTTTCGAGAATGTGTTTTTTATGAATCATTCCAGTACAGCAGTAATGACCACTACGCTGATGATACCATTTATAGAAACAAGATAGACAGAAATCATGGCTAGTAAAAATTAATTTAAATTTTACAATTTCACTTGATCAAGAACGTTCAAAAGATAATAATTTGAAAGCCGGATGGACAAATAACGAATAAGGCTAATTAACGAGCTACACGAGATCATTAAAGCTGTACAGTTAAGCTAGTCTAAAGTCCCGAAACTGCATTGCCTTATGAAATGTAAGAATCTGTGTCGAAAGGCAATTGGATACGTGTTTTAATGCTTTTTATCTATAAAGAGTATAGTAATTTCTCCCTTTTCCCTCTATAGCAATGTTATTTTTCCATGTTTTTATCTCTTTCCAGGTTATGGATTCTAAAGATTGCTATATAGGAGATGAGGCACAGAACAGCCGTGGTGTGCTTTCCCTTGATTATCCAATAGAACATGGAATTGTAACAAACTGGGACGACATGGAACTAATATGGCATGATATTTACGGGAGTTATCTAGAGGTACCACCAGAGGAGCATCAATGTCTTCTTACAGAACCTCCACTTAATCCAAAAAATATCAGGGAAAAAATGGCACAGGTATGCATACAACGACTGAAAGATTATAAGTCGTCAACGTAATTTTCAACTTAGAAGTCAGTGGTATGCGTCTGTCATAATAGTTATCAAAGGTACCAGGATAATAATTTAATACGCCAGACGCGCGTTTCGTCTACATAAGACTCATCAGTGACGCTCATATCAAAATAGTTATAAAGCCAAAGAAATACAAAGTTGAAGAGCATTGAGGACCCAAAATTCCAAAACGTTGTGCCAAATACGGCTAAGGTAATCTTTTCCTGGGATAAGAAAATCCTTAGTTTTTCGAAAAATTCAAAGTTTTGTAACAGGAAATTTATAAAAATGAACCACATAATTGATATTCATGTCAATACCGAAATGCTGACTACTGGGCTGGTGATACCCTCGGGGACGAAATGTCCACCAGCAGTGGCATCGACCCAGTGGTGTAAATAGTTATCAAATGTACCAGGATTATAATTTAGTACGCCAGACGCACGTTTTGTCTTCATAAGACTCATCAGTGACGCTCATATCAAAATAGTTATAAAGCCAAAGAAATACAAAGTTGAAGAGCATTGAGGACTCAAAATACCAAAACGTTGTGCCAAATACGGCTAAGATAATCTATTCCTGGGATAAGAAAATCCTTAGTTTTTCGAAAAATTCAAAGTTTTGTAACAGGAAATTTATAAAAATGAACCACATAATTGATATTCATGTCAACACCGAAGTGCTGACACTGAGCTGGTGATAACCTCGGGGACGAAATGTCCACCAGCAGTGGCATCGACCCAGTGGTGTAAACAGTTATCAAAGGTACCAGGATTATTATTTAATACGCCAGACAAGCGTTTCGTCTACATAAGACTCGTCAGTGACGCTCATATCAAAATAGTTATAAAGTCAAAGAAATACAAAGTTGAAGAACATTGAGGACCCAAAATTCCAAAACGTTTTGCCAAATACGGCGAAGGTAATCTATTCATGGGAAAAGAAAATCCTCATTTTTTTTGAAAAATTCAAAGTTTTGTAACAGGAAATTTATAAAAATAAACCACATAGTTGATATTTATGTCAACACCGAAGTGCTGACTACTGGGCTGGTGATACCGTCGGGGACGAAACGTCCACCAGCAGTGGCATCGACCCAGTGGTGTAAATAGTTATCAAAGGTACCAGAATTATAATTTAATACGCCAGACGCGCGTTTAATCTACATAAGACTCATCAGTGACACTCATATCAAAATAGTTATAAAGCCAAAGAAATACAAAGTTGAAGAGCATAACCTATTGTGTTCATTTCAAAAACAACAAAATACGCGACTGCCATGACGAATGGTGTTCATATCTAGAATAACAAAAGAAGAATCCAAAATTAAAAATCCTTTATGAAATGACAAAATCAGCAGCTGAAACACATCAAACGAATGGAAACTTGATCCATACATTTTCTAATGTATGATATGGTGGATTTAACCTGGTTTAACGAAAGCTAAATAACAGAAATATACTGTGCTCAAAATTCATAAATCGATAGAGAAAAAACAGATCCGGGTTACAAACTAAAACTGAGGGAAACACATTAAATATAAGAGGAGAGCAACGACACAACAGAAACTCTGAAATGCTACACTAACATAAACGAACTATAAGATAACAATAGTCATTCTCCTGACTTGGTACAGGGCATTTTAAGAACAATGGTTATTAAACTAAGACTTGTATTTCATACAGATAGAAGTTCAACATGTTGACTCGAGTACAATGAGAGTGTGTTCGTTTTGTATTTTTATTTTTCATTAAAAATATGACGAATATTGTGCAATGTGCATATAGTAAATATATATTCTACCCGTGTATTGAGTTTGATACGTTAATTGTCCACTTGAGAGAGTTATATTTAGAATGTAAATATTGAGAGTGGATAAATATCGTATTGAATGATATTTGGTTTGTGCAATCTGTTTCTCTAATGATTGTTGTACCATATGAAATTAATCTAAATTTGTTTTTCGAACGGAATGCACAAATATGTGTTATATTTTTTGCCGATGTCATCGAACATGATTGCCTTTTACATGACGTCACTATAGGAACTACACAGGAACAATAAAATTTGACTAACTGAGATAAAAGCAACAAAAAAATGTAATCAACGTGTCAGGGAAAGTATAGTTCGAGTAAGAATTAAAGAGAATAAAATATAACTGAAATCGATTTAACACTTCAAATTTCTTGTACTATTAACTATTGACGTATGATATTTCACTAAGTTATCAAGTATAAGTTTCAAACACTGACACAAAGAACAACCTACACTGTGTTTACAATTATCGTCTTTGTCTTATAACACGATAGTTATTTTAATGTCAAGCAGGACATGTATATCATATACAAATGTTTTCTTTTTTTATTTAGTTATTTTTCGCAAAGTTTAAAGTACCTGCATTTTACGTGAGCATGCAAGGTGTTTTGTCAAGTTACTGGTCGGGGAAAGGCTCTGCAATCATGCTAGAAATTGGAGATGGTGTGACGCATATAGTTCCTGTTTGTGAAGGTAAAATGACGATATCTAATACGTTAGAAATGTCGGCCATTTTGGTGACCTAATTATCACAGACATGAAAACGCAAGGTGATAAAACAGTACAATCAAAAAAGAAAATCAATTTCAACAGGGTGACCTTTCTGGTAAAAACAAGTTGATCAGATTATGCATCACTAAGTCACCGAAATAAACAATTGTTCAATGGTACAGATAATACGCGTGCATTTCGTTGATTGTTTACCGAGGTGGCAATCATCAGACGTCGGTTTCAAAACGTGACTTTTACCTAGCTGCATCATCAAAACAGGTTGAGTCAAATATTTTGGTTGACGATTAGTCGATATGGATGCGTGAAAAATAATAAAATCGTGCACAGAAGACTAATTTTATGATATATACATGCTTCGGTTCAAGAATTGAATTAACATTATTTTTCATCAGTCACTTATTTATATTATATGTGTCAGATTAAATTTGCTTGAGGGGCAAAACAAATCAAGTCATTGCCTTCATGAGTAAATCAATAATATTTTTCAAAGTAGAAGAAATTAATGATCTTTTAGGTAAACATTCCCTCCGTCTTATTACTCTATATTTGTTTTTTTCTTTCACAGGATATTGCATACAATCTGCCGTTAAGAGACTAGATTTAGGAGGCAGAGACCTTACATCCTATTTACAGATTCTGCTGCCCGAAAAAGGACACGATTTTGTAACAACTGGTAACATATAAGCATATAACTATTTGCATATAAATATACATATATCTCATGCAATTATCAATTTACAGATACATGTAAAGTGAAACATGCATCATACGGACCTATATCTATGATTGATATTTTAATTTCATTAATATTTTTTTTTGGGGGGGGGGATTTACATTTAAACAAATAGAGATGAATTCAATTCTTTCACTGTGAACACTATATTTTCGTTAATCATCTGAATACGTAGTGTATTTGTCACAGATTAAAAGATGGTCCAAAGTTTTTTAATTTTATTATTTTGCATCTTACTGTACATGCTGTTTACAAGGAAACTTTTGAACCATCTTGTAAAGTCACTTTTTGAAATACAGGATTAGACAGGAGCTATGATTTGTACAAATGTATAAATAAAGTACTCTGAAACTAACACAACAAAAACTTTTTAAATTTACAACATGTATGCTCCGGACACTAAGGTTTTGCGTTGCTTAACAAATACCACACACATATTTATTGCAGGTGATTTCGAAATTGGTAGAGAAATGAAAGAAAACATTTGTTATGTTGCGGAAGATTACTCAAAAGAAATTACGAAGTCGGAATGTTTCCCTGATATTGATAAATCCTATGAACTTCCGGATGGAAATTTGATTACTATTGGTAAGGAGAGGTTCCAGTGTCCAGAGATGCTGTTTCGTCCTTCAAAAGGTAAGGTAGATTTGTGAAAAAAAGGAATACCAATAGTTCAGGAACTGAGGACTAATATGAGTTGCTAGTATACTTTTCTCCCTAAAAAGATGAACCGCAATAATGAAGTGTAGTAGCAACGAGTTATTAATTTCATAAATGTACCTACAAATGTTATGTAATATGTAAGTTAAGTTAATAAAAAGGGTTGTCCAAATCATTTTCTGGACTGGTATAAATGATTCAAATTTCTGTTCAGTGATAATAAACAAAAAAATAGGTAAGAGAAACGTTAGCATACTCTATAACACAATATTGACTGCTGCTCCCCTATGATAGTCATTTTTGCGTATGTCTGTTTCTTTTTTTCACACATCGTTTTTAATTTAATGAAATTATTGACGACTGTTATTTAAATGAGAGGTTAAGCTAGGTATAAAAGCAGTTTTGATCAAATGATTTCTAAAGAGGAAAATGCCTGTACAGGGATAAGACAGATGCTATCAGATCGTTTGTTGTGTTTAAGCTTTTGCCATCTGCTTGTGGAATTTCCGTGTAGAATGATCTTAGGCGTTTGGCATTTTTGTTTTTTTTATTCATTTCGGACATTTGACGTCCTTTCTGAATCCAATGTCATCAGGACCGCTTAAACACAAACACTTGAATATCAGTGATGTATAGATACGTAAAACAACATCAACCAGTCAATATTCATTTCCGATATTTAAACGGATGTGATGTATGTATCTGGTATGCATCTTTTTGTTTGAATATTTATTTTAGTTATAACAAACAATTTAATGTAACGTCATCACTGCATAATGCGTCTTATTTGAAGGAAAAAAACATGTTTGATTAAAGAATTAAGGAGCAAAACTTGTAATGTTTTCTTAAAATTCAGTAGACAGTTTTTTTTAAAGAAAATGACAAACCAAAGTCAATCGAAATTACACTTCTGACGACCTTTCCGAATTTTGCTGTAACCAGGAACACTCAGACATTTGAAAGGAGTCATTCAATATATTTTTGATTTTTTTAAGCGTTCATGGTGTACGTTTTTGGTATTCATCTGCAAATTTTTACTTTGCTTTATCTGGGACAGTATAAAACTTTTTAAACCCAACTGCCTCCTTGTATTGAAAGACAATGATTCAATCTAAAGTTGGTCTTTTAGTTGAAGATTGGTTCCGGATCTGATAAGTATATATAGCTATTAAAAATTATTGAAATCTCCTCAAACCTTAAATCCTGATTTGAAACATTATTTTATTTTTTTCCTCTGGTGCTTTAAAATTCTTATAAATTCTAACTTTTGAAATTAAATGAGTGTGTACATTTCTTTGTCTTTATGAGGCAACTGTCGTGTTGCTCATACAGCAAAATAATAGTAGTTAAGTTTAGTTCGATTGTAAGTGGCTTTATAATCTTGTTCATATTTTGTTTTGTTTTAGATATAGAATCTGATGGTATTCACAAGTTACGTGCGGAGGACGTGTTTTTCAACAGACTGTCGGCATTCCAATGGGAACAAACTGTGCCCTCTACTTGCCGACTTGTTTCTTTATTATTATGAGGCTGACTTCATGCGGGAACTTCTTAGGAAGAAAGATAAGAAGTTAGCAATATCCTTTAACTCTACTTTTCGCTATATAGATGATGTTCTTTCACTAAATAATTCAAAATTTGGTGACTATGTGGAACGCATCTATCCAATCGAGCTAGAGATAAAGGATACTACAGATACAGTTAAGTCGGCCTCATATCTTGACTTACATTTAGAAATTGACAACGAGGGTCGGTTGAAAACAAAACTTTACGACAAAAGAGATGATTTCAGCTTTCCAATTGTGAACTTTCCATTTCTAAGTAGCAACATTCCAGCAGCACCTGCATACGGGGTATATATCTCCCAATTAATACGATATTCCCGTGCTTGCATTTCCTATCATGATTTTCTTGATAGAGGGTTGCTGCTCACAAGGAAGCTATTGAACCAAGAGTTCCAAATGGTGAAGTTGAAATCATCCCTTCGTAAATTTTACGGACGCCATCACGAGTTGGTTGACCGTTATGGAATAACCGTTTCACAAATGATATCGGATATGTTCCTTACGTCGTAACTACAATCCCCTTCCCTTTCATGAATGTGACCTACCGAATTAGACGATTTACCGGATTTGTTATCACATAAGCAACACGACGGGTGCCGCATGTGGAGCAGGATCTGCTTACCCTTCCGGAGCACCTGAGATCACCCCTAGTTTTTTGGTGGGGTTCGTGTTGTTTATTCTGTAGTTTTCTATGTTGTGTCGTGTGTGCTGTTGTTTGTTTGTCTTTTTCATTTTTAGCCATGGCGTTGTCAGTTTGTTTTAGAATTATGAGTTTGACTGTCCCTTTGGTATCTTTCGTCCCTCTTTTATTGTATGGAGACAACATTATTGTACAAACATAATTAGATCTGGCGGTTGTACAATGTTCTCAGGTAATGATAAGGCATTATCCTATGACGTGCTTCTTTCGCTTTATAAACATACCCATGCTCGCAATCCAACAAAATTTGTTTGCACATGCGTATATTGACTACTGCTCTTATATGTTGCACATGTTGTTACTAATAAACACACCATTACTACAATGTGTTACTATTCACAATTTACATTGAGCTATATAGTTGGCTGTTCACAACTTGGCCTTCAAACACTAAGGGAGATAACAACATTTTACTGATGTAAAACTGGTTCCCTTTTAAAAATTTAGGATATAACGCCTGTATATCTAGGTCACGGTAACAGTTCCGTTGTCGTCTGTTGATTACGTGTGTAAACAACTTCCCAAGTTACAGCTCATCGCACGGAAGAAAGGAATGTTGATCATAAAGGATAAATTCATGCGTTATTTTTAAAATAAAGAATATAAATTGCTTCAGCCTGAAAGTTATCACAGTCTTAAATGATTCCCAACTTCACAGTAGAACTTTTCTGTTGTATTGTGACACGCATATTGTTAATGTTAATAAAATTTATATTTTTATTTCAATTTAGAATTTTAGATTTAAAACCTTGTACAATTAAACAGTGGTTCGAGCTAACTACCTACAAACTGTCTTGGAGGGTTAAGGAAGAGCCTACACAAACTATCTTCGCTATCAACTTCAAATAAAGAACCTACCGTGATTGGTCTAATCAGAATTGAAATAATTATGCATGCTATACTTCAGTATACTTCAGTATAGATTTAACATTGGTAGTCATTAATGCTCGGGCAAAAATAATCTCGAATTAAATGCCTACTAATGTTAAAACTACAATAAAGTATACATTGAAACACTTATTTTTACTTTTGTATTAGGTTTAATACTTCTTTTGTATATATCTACAGCATTCACAGTTTTAACTTAAATGGGGGATAAGCTTGACATATAGTTAGGCATCTGACCAGAATGAAAGGATGTTGTTATTAACAATATAAGAGTTTTGCTTGTTGTTGTTTTTATATCGATATTTCGTTGAAATTTGAAATTCATCTATTCATTCACCAATCTTTAAACCATTGTTGTTGCATCATCTATTCAAGAAACAGTTGATTATTTTTCAAGAATCCACTGAAGATTTGACTAATTTGTAATCTAATACTACTCACTTGTTCATTGAATGAGAGATGAGTGAGTAGATTACATTACAAGTGAAGACATGACTGATGTTTACCAATAAACAAAAATTGTTGACAATACAGAACACAGAAGAATTATACGCAAGCGTATTATCGCCACAGTTAAACCGTTTTTCTAATACTTGCGTTATAACGTAAACCTTTGTGGCGTTAACACGCTTCCGTAGAATAGTTAACAAAACCATCAATAATTCATTTGGTTGGAATGTCAATTAAATAAAATGCTTGCTTTCTGCTCTTTTATCGGGTTGTTGTCTCTTTTGCACATTTCATTTTTATTTCTAATGCATTGAGTAAAAAAAGTCATTGGTAACATTTTAACGGTTAACGGCTACATCTAATAAAGTATAAGCACTCTCATACATTCTTCTTTATAAGACACTTTATGAAAATGATCAGATATTTATACATGTACATCAATTTATTTCACAAGAATGATAGTTGGTCCAAAACTGAGTTGTGTATTTAACAGCATCGAGTAAAAATCCTTCACACGTTACTTTGAATTCCCAAAATTAACTTGAAGCGTGATGTTGATATTATTGCCATCCACTTGAAAGGTAGACGGTGCACTGTTAATTTGTAGTTCTGAACGGGGTTTCTTTTGTTCTGATGGCTTACTGTTGATTGTCTGGTTGGCCTTTCGTTTCATTTCGGTATTTGTTCTTTTATATTCGCGAACTGCATTACTTTTAATTTGTGGCCTGTTATCTCAGATATTAGCTGCTCGTCCTGACCCTCTTCATATAACCTAGTAGCAGCCGTTGCACGAAGCGAGTGGTTGGATCTGAATCCCTTCAGTCCGGCTTCTTTGCATAACCTTGCAATCGTTGCTGTCAGCATATTTATACCCACGGGCATAGCAGCAAACCAAACTTGTCGAGTCGGTTTTGATAAGGGTTTCAAGTAAAAGGCATGTTTTGGGTTTTTTTCTGCGTATATGTATGATTATTGGCTTAATTGTCTGTCTAGAAGTAGTGCTATATTGCAAACACTTTGTTTGTTCGTCTGTCCGATCGTCTAATAATATGTTTGTTATAATTTTCTCAGAAACAACCTGACTGAATGACTGAAATATTTGCTAACTATGTTCTGTCTGTCTGCAATTCGTGTACATTTGCCGATACTCTAATTTTTATGTCTCAATATGTTGAAGTACAATAGTGGTATGCTCATAGGCGGAACCAGGGGGACGGGGGCTTTTTGTCGGAAAAAAATATGTTGATTATATATAGCATGTCTGGAGCGGGCCCCACTTATGTCATTCAGCGGCCTCCCTAATGAAAACTTTTGGAAACGCTACTGATGCTTATACAAAAGAGAAGACTTTGTATGATTACCAATGAGGCAAATCTCAACCAGAGACCAGATGACATAGAAGTCAACGACTATAGGACATCGGACGGCCTTCAACAATGGGTAAAACATATACTGCAGATTCAATGAACGAAATACAAATATGGTGTACAATAACAAACGACAAACATTGAATTACAAGCTCTTTTAACAGCATGTAAATGGACATTTTTTCGTTTAACTTTTGGTCTATTACATCCAGTTTGATATACACAAAAAAAAAATACAACCAATTAAACAAAATATCCTGTGACAATTCTACATCGTTGGTACCAATTTGCATTTTCATGTCCAGAACAGGATGATACATTCTCTTTATTTATTATTTTATTTACGAAAAGGGGTTTAGTACGACATTGTCTACCCATGAGGGTCTCGCAAATGCAGACGGTTTTGTTATTTTATTCATAGTCTGTTGAATTTGACCGCACAATGACAATTCCCTTTATACAATTTGGAGTCTGCTAGGTGCAATACAAGAAAATACAAAATAAAGACACGAAATATTTTGATTCTGATTTTTTTCAATTCAAGATAGTTCTGTTGACTTCATTATCAATGAACGAAAATAGCTGTTCTCGTCATGAAAAATATTGCACAAATTTGTTGAGGATAGTTGTTTTGTCTGTAACTCTTGGAGTTCCATTTATACGTTTTTCAGTGAAAGCTTGCTGTACACCACGGTAGTTAAGTAATGGCTTTTGTTAAATGATTTCAAATCTTCAAAATTACGCGCCAGAGATTTTGTTAAAAAATTCTCATTAATCACGGGTTCATACGTTTTCTCATTTCTTTTAGTTTCAATAAAATAACATGTTGATGTCATAAATAGCAGGTCCTTTTGTTCCGTAATGTGTCTTATTTGTTAAAATGTTATTCATCATGTTACAGTTTAAGCAACGAACAGTAAGATAGCTCCTAAATCCTTGCAACTTTTCTTTCTCTACGTTTTCCTGCTCTTCAGCGGATTTCTCTGTCTTTTAGAAACGGCAAGGCCGCTTTTTTAGCAGGTACTTTTTTTTTTAAATTTGCGCAACCGGATTTATGACGTAAATGAATATTCCGCGAAAATATGACTTCATTTCAAGCGACGTCGTGAAATGTTGATGTTCTTATTAGAAACATCGCAAAATTACAACGTTTTGGTTACCCACGTCGCGAAAACAACACGAACAGTTTTAAAAACGTTATTATGTGCCCCTGCTATTGTATCGTATTCCCTTAAAAGACAAAAAATCACCAATTTCTCCTTTATGCATTAATTTAAGCATATAGTAATGTGATAGTCAAGCGCAAGCACGATTTCAGTTTTGTATATTTCATAGCGAATAGATTTTCAGATTTGCAACTAGTTGTCATACATCTTGTTATAACGTTTATAACATGTTTAAAGATAAAGGCCTCATTTAAATAAGAAAAAGATAATACTACGATTACGAAGATAAAGGCCTCATTTAAATAAGAAAAAGATAATACTACGATTACGATTTTAATCTTTTCTTCGCTTTAATTCCCGTTAAAGCTATGTATAAAAAGGGATTTTACCACGTATAAAAATAACTTTTGTTGCAATGAAACAGTATATGAATTTGTTTGTTAAACTTCAGGCACAAATTGTAAAAAAAATTCTAGCTTAAAACGGAAAACATTATTTTTGTCATCATAATCATGGAAGGTAAGACATTGAATTAAATACAATATATTTTGATAATTTTCTTTTTGACAAATTAGATAATATCGGCTCTTTACACATTAAATTCAAAGTGCATAAAGTTATAAATATATTGTTTGGACATCTTGGCAAAAAAAAGGTAATAGTTATCAAAGTTACATGTTTTTTGGGTTCCTATGAAGAAGTATTTAAAAAAACATTTCGTTTGGAAACTTTTAATTTCATTCCATTTGATGTTTTCAAAAGAATGTCTCGCGTTTTGGTTATTAGGTTATTGTGATACATCTCTGTCTTTGGGTACATACGCCTACGTTTTCATACTTTTGTAAAAGGGAGACGAAACCAAATCGACAATGTCATGGCTAAACCGACCCTCATTGTAAATGACTTGATGTAAGTCAAATTATGCATGAGACCTTCTTGTATCTGTTAATATATTCAAAATGAAAGATTGCGTTTTGGTTATGAAATTATTCAGATATCTCTCTGTGTATCAGTACAAATGCATATGTGTGTATCAGTACAAATGCCTATCTTTTTCTAATTTTGTAAAGTATAATATAAGAAATGCCACGAACCAATCACAAGTAATAATATACATTTGATGTCAACAATGTTGTCAGCAGTTGTTTATAAGTACATGATCTGATAATATTGATTCAACGGCAAATCTGGACATTGCTCATTGTTGAAGGCCGTACAGTGAACGTAAAGTTGTTACTTTCTGTGTTATTTGGTCTATTGTGGAGAGTTGTCTTATTTGCAATTATACCACACCTTCTTTCTTGATATTGAATATTGTTTTAATCAGTGGGTAATAAAATTAATATTTGAATTTCTGAATAAAAACATAACCTATATTTAATTTATCTACGTAAACAATAAAATCAAATCAATCTTTACGGGCAGTGAATAATCCAATGTGAATCCAAAAAAGAAGATGTGGTATGATTGCCAATGAGACAAATCCCAACAAGAGACCAAAAATTAACATCTTAAGGTCACCGTACGGCCTTCAGCAATGAGCAAAGCCCATACCGCATAGTCAGCTATAACAGACCCCAAAATGACAATGTAAACAATTCAAACAAGATAACTAACGGCCTCAACTATGAACAAAAATGAACGAAAAACAAATCTGTAACACATAAACAAACGACAACCACTGATAATAGGCTCAGGACTACGGTCATTTGCAGACCAAAACTGATATATTTTATACTGTGAGCTGAGATGTATTCTGACTTTATACTACATAATTTGGGGTGTAATAAAACATATTATACATCAATATAGGTGCATGCATTTGCTAAAAAATGTTTGATAACGATAATTATACCTGTTTTTAGTCAATCCATTTGTCCAAATAGTAACAGAAATATTTTCTGTGAAACTGTATTAACATAGTGAAAACTTACCATACAATAAAACACTATAAACATGTAAGTAGTCTATAAGGAGTTTTGTGAATGAAAGGAAATATCCCGTAAATTAACCTGGTTCCATATAAAAAAAATGTAAAATTTTTGTTTATATCAATTATTAATCACATTTGTAAGGTAATCAGTCTGGCAACTTTGTAATCATCTTTGTATAACATTTCTTGTTCCTTGTTATTATAATATATTTTGGTTGAACGATTATCGTTAAAAAATTCATTATATTTGAATGCCTGGATGATCTATAGTATATCTTGATTGATCAGCTGCTCTATTTCACGTCAGTCTAAGCCCCCAAAAATGTAGTTTGTTACAAGTAACACGTAGAAAATGAAATATTCTTCACGTAAAGTTTACGATATTATAATCTGATCAATTTACAAATAGACATTTTTATCATGATTTCGTTGGTAGATAATTTTGTTGCACTGCGGTGTTTCTGCTGTTCCTTTGTTTTCCACTTATGGTTAATGCTTTTTCCTCGCTTTTAGTCTGTAATCCGAATTTGTTTTCTCTCTCTATCGATTTATGACTTTTGAACACCGGTATATGCTGCACGGTAGTATTTCTTGGCCGATAGGGCTAAAGATACATGTAGCCTTTTAAGGTTTTCATCACTTTGTAATACTGCTAAAATTTCTACATCCAAAGTTATTATATTCATCATACGAATCAGAAATTAGTTTGAATATGTATCATAACCGTTTACTTTTTGTTTGCTATCTTTAAAATCCTAGGGTCACTAGCGCTTTTAGTTTTGTTCATCGTGGAGTGAACACAAAAAAACTCTCAAAAGTAAATTTTCACCTGCTTGTTAAATTATATTCTACAACTGATTCATCCCCCAGCTTGAGAAAGTATGTTCAGTTGATACTTTTTTTTTACAATCAAACTGTTTAAATACATTGACTTAAAAATGGTTCACAAAAGAGCAACCCAAATTCTAGAATGAAAATACCTATATTACTTGTGACTTTTATGGTAAGTTTTTACTATGTTATAACAGTTTCACAGAAAATATGTCTGTTACTATTAGACAAACAAATTAACTAAAACGGGTTTAACTATAAACGCTATGAAAAACTTTGTTAGAATTTTGTTGATCGAGAAACACCAACCCCCCAAAAAAACCGAGATGCTTTTTTAATCATACTTGTAATATCATCATATTGTAAAACAAATAAACACAGAAATATGCTTCAATTAAATCACACTTTTCAATATTTGATATTTACATTTTTTATGATTTGCACAGAAAACAGTAGCTTTTCTATTCAAGAGAGCAGTTATGCTTCAAAAAGTGAGTTAGTACCTACCGGCTTACCATACAGGGACATTAACCATGAGGACTTCATCCCAATACGTCACATAAGACTACCTTTACATGCTCATGCATTCTCATGCATTCTCATGCATGGCTTACAATCACATACGACCATATTGCGCAGCTGAGGGTGAACTTGTACCATGTGGAATACTGTACAGATACCAATCGACAGAACCTTATAATGGGAGGAATTGTCAAATAATTTTTCTCCCGATACAACACGAAAAAGTGGGAATACAAGAAACAAGAAGTACAGAGTAGACATTGTATGTAAATGAACATTTATCAAATACCTCCGATTATTTTTTAAATCTCAGTAAAAAGAATATTCCACTTTGTTCATAAAAAATTGTAAATTTAGACAAGAATACACTGATTGGTTAATTTCAAAACGTTCAGTAGCAAATAGTTGACAAAAAGCAAATAACATTGGATGAATTAAAAATAACCTACATTTTACAGTTTAGAGGGTGTGAAATTATATGCAGAAATAGTTTTCTGTAGATATGATAATTTGTTATACATTAGCATACCTTAAATATAAATATATTTATAAAAACCCGATTGAAACTTGCAAAACGACTATATGTAAGCATCCTGATTCAAGACCGAAAGGGCAGAGTAAAACATTTAAAAAAAATATTCATTATTGTAAAAAAAATAAACGAAAACGAACAATACCAAAAATTACGTTTTTGTTCATAAAAAAGTCGTACACACTTGTAAATAATTTATATATTACTATCTTTGACTTCCGGAAATACAAACACACAATTGTACGAAACATATATATTATTTTACCTAATAAGACTTTTTTTTTAGTTTTTCATTTGTAATTTTGTTCAACATATGCATCACATACATGTATACTGTGTTTGAATATTCAACAAAGAAAGTGTAATGATGAGTATTTTGAGACACATTCTTCATTTACTTTTCAGATTTTGTCACACATCATGTAGGACCAAAAGGAAACCAGCAAATGAAATGATATAACATAGACGCATATGCCGATTATACAACGGGTTCTTAACATGATGACTGTTTGTATTCTAAAATTTGTATAGATGTTTTAATTTGACACCTGCACAATTAAAAAAAGAGCAAACATTTATGTTATACAATTTGTTTAAATCAATCCAAAGAGAACACTGTGTTGTAATATATCTTTACACACAGTCAGATGCAATTGTTTGGAAAGCTTATATTTTAGTTCTACATATCCCATGTAATAATGTGGATGCACAAATGTATGAATTACTACAGTAAATAAAAAAAGCATTATCTCCATTTGTAAGAGCAAAAAAAGAGTGCCTACTACATGTGAACTAGTCTGTTCATAAAAAAAATTCGTACAAAATCGCACCATCTAAACATTACACATAATTTCTTTTACCGGATGTACATTTCTGTCTATAAAAGAGAAACTTCTAACTGTTAAGCTACACCGGACATAAGGAACTGCCGATACCAGGTTATGATCAATGATTCGTATAATATGTTTGTAGTCTTAAGTAAGCCATTTATTAACGATGATTCCGTTTTAAATTTGCCTACTATAAACCTCAGATATGTGGTGAAGCAGTACATTTCCAACAAATAAAGATAATTCATAGTTGTCAATTGCGACGTCTTAAACTGCAGTCCTTGAACAACAGAGGAATTTTGATTTGTACAAAAGGATAAATTTGAAAAAAGCCTACTAAACTGTATATGTGTATCTAATGAATACAACAATTAAGTGTAAGCTACATAATGATGTATCTGTGAACTATAATGCCTTGAATGGTACAATATGTTTAGAAGAGTATAAAGTTGATCATAGATGAATTGTTTACTAGGAGACATCAACAAACTAAATCATGTGTATAAGCTAGGGGGCATGGACATATATTTTTTTAATATATTTTCACAAGACGTATGTTGATTTCTGAACAGTTCATATTGTGTAACTAATAACCGAACTATAACAAATCTAAAAACTCTTAAGTAACGTAAACAGGTCTCATTTCATTACAATGTTTACAACGTTAACACTAAGATAACGACGTATGATCAAACATAAAGAACACTAGAGTCAAAAATGTAAGATGTATTAAGTAATTCATTAGAAAAAGAAAAAAAAAAGACCTATTCCAATCGCTGACCTATTTACATTTTATATTTTTTTCTACCTTACACTTACCTTGTGGGTCGACTGTAATGATACTGTGAACAACAATGGTGTGACGTTTAGTCATTTGATTGGTCAATAGTGCGAATGTGTTTTGTCGTCATAAGTCTAATTGCTACGAGCAGTTAAGGTTTATGTATCCTTCTGTAGCCATTTTTGTACGAACTTTTCAAACTTCAATTGTATCAAAACTACAGATATAATGAATAATAGAGATAGGCCATTTTGTACATATTCCAAGGGGAAACTTGATGCAAAGCATTATTTTTTACTGTTCCATTGCATTTAATAGAAAAAGAGGACTTTGTGACAAATAAATCAAGATTTTTATAGAAAATCCACAGCCTTTATCCTTGTACTCTCATATTTGGCAATTTGATGACTGATAGATATAGTATTATTGCATGCAGTGCTAGCATTGATTTCCTTAAAACAAGTTTATAATTGTAGTTATTGGTTAAGACAAGTATAAATATGGCAAAAATCAAGTACACCTTTTAGGGTGCGCTCGACTTTAGTGACTCAGCACGAGGTGTTTTGGAATTTACAGGTTACTTAGAACTTTTTGTAAAAAATAAACACTAGCACATCATAGAAAATCAAGTGAGTAATTTATGTTTCAAATTTTATAACAAAAATCTCTGTATTAAAGGCTGTGGATTTTCTATAAAAATCTTGATTTATTTGCCACAAAGTCCTCTTTTTCTATCAAATGCAATGAAATAGTAAAAAATAATGCTTTGCATCAAGTTTCCCCTTGGAACATGCACTAAATGGCCTATCTCTATTATTTATTATATCTTTAGTTTTGGTACAATAGAGGTTTGAAAAATTCGTACAAAAATGGCTACAGAAGGGTACATAAACGTTAAACGATATTCGCTTACATCTATTTACTATCATTAGTATACACCTGTAACCGGGTAAATACCGTGGGAAATAATATCTCCATTCATAAAATAATATTAAACCCAATAAATAGATCTTAGAAATCGTTCTAAATTATATGATCACTATCATAACTACTAATATTTGAATAATTAAGTGCATACCGTGTGAACCCCACCATTCATAAGTATATAGTCACGTGAAAGTAGAAACTTGAAATATAAGTGTATTGGCTATTTATAGATAACATGGTTAATAGACAATAATAGTGCATTGACTTGACATATCAACGATATAAGGATGAGGCTTAGAAACGGGGAAATGCGAGGCTGTGCCGAGCTATTTCCCCGTTTCGGGCCGAATCCTTATATCGTTGATATATCAAGTCAATGCACTATTATTGTCTTTATACTGCAATCTAAAAAAACATTTTCAATTGTTGTTTAATGCGTTATTAAAGGTTATTTATTTGATTTAAATATTTGGGGAAATCCCCTTTAAAAAGGCCTCATATCAAAATCATGCTCACGGAGAAATTTTCAACACAATGAAATGTACATTTACCTGTTGAAACCCACACTCGATGGTGAACGATGGACTAAAATATCAACCATAAGCATAACAAATTAATGATTTATAGGTTGCAAACAAAAAATATTAATAAATGAAATATGTTTTTCCAATAATTGCAAAAGAAACAAGGTTGAGTCGTTCCACGCATCGTTGTATGCATTGGAAACAAGAACAGGTTGAAGAGGTCATATGAATAATTAAATGTTATTTCGGCAATTTCTATTTAAATATTCATGAGGAAAAGTGATATCGGGTCAGTGACTGTATATGACATAGAAATATACAGTCAACGCATTTTGACTGCTCAAATAGAACGAGTGCAGTATAAATAAAAATAACACTCCGACATTCCGACGAAATATTTCATACGAAAAATATAATAAGTAGGAAATGTTTGATCAATTTGATTAATCAAAAATCAAATTATGCTGGTAACGTTTTGGAAGATTGCGTGCTCATTTCTTATTTTGTCGTCACGTCTAATATTAATTGTTCACGCCCATGCTATCTTTATATTTCTATTTTTAATACAAATATAAACTTTTTGTTCCATCATTCCATTTGTATTTGAGGATTTTGTTGATGTTCTGGTTATTAAGCTATCGAATCCTTTCGTTTTTTTCTTCGAAATTCTTATATGCAAATACTACAAAAGAGTAATAGAATTAACTGAGAGAATTAACAACATTTATTATTGTTTTTTTAATTGTTTCCTTATTTTAACTTGGCTGTATCACAGAAAACATACCCACGTTAAAGTTGTGTACAGATACAATAAAAGTTAAAAAATAACATGGTTGAATAGCAACTTCTATTATTTCAATGTATCATCAAAATTGTTCCCTTCGTAAATCTGCAATTTTTATCATTTGAAGGTCATTATCCATGTGAGTTTAGTTTTCAGTTTATTTTAATTATAATTATTTGAACAAGAAATTAAGGGAAACAAACTATTTTTTTTTTATAATAAGTACAATATTTTTTGTTAAGAATAATTATAATGCACACTTTAAAATAACACGCTACACGGGTTATTCAGTGTGCACCACATTTTTTATGTTATTTCGAATAGACAGAAAAAAATATTACAGTCATTCCTTAGATAATATCTTAGCATGCGGTAAATCTTTTAATCTTTCTTGGCTTTTTAAATATTTTTTCGTTATACCGACTATATGAAATGCAACGGTTATTCATGTATTTATCAATGCTATAATATGCACAGTCCTTTTCGGTAGGAATTATATTTGTATTTCTATGAGTTAATTATACCAGAAACATTTTTTGAGAAAAAGCGCGTGATCGCGAAGAAATATTTTTAAAATTTTGTATAATAATATAATTATATTTTCAATTATCATTTTTTAATTCAGTATTTCACCGATATATTAACTCTAAGTACACAACTTTAACGTGGGTATGTTTTCTGTGATACAGCCAAGTTAAAATAAGGAAACAATTAAAAAAAACAATAATAAAAGTATTCAGCTAGCATTATTCTATAGAATTGTATTCAGGATTTAGACTTTTGACATACTTCCAAATAGTATTACTATCTTTACAATTTGAAATAGCATTTTGGAAATATTTCTTCTTTGCATGTCCTACTAAAAATGAAACCTTATTACGCCAAATTTTATTATTATATCTATCACCAATTCTGTGAAAATAATCCCTTTGGTGTTTAGCGCTATTTATATCAGAAGTCCTTCACTCTAGTTGTTGGGTATTTTTCACCCTTTTAATTTTCTTAGGAGCATGTTTATCTAGGGTGCTCAGAAATAAATTATACCAATAATTAGCTGCTTCATCAACATCTCCAATAGATTCAATGAGATGAAAAGGAGTATTTGTTAAATTTTCAATAAATTTATTTTTATCAAATTGTTTGAATGATCTATATTCTATCGACAAATGCTCCATTTTTGATATTTTGGGGTTAAGTTTTTCTTGTTACGCAAACAGGATAATGAACACTGACAGTATAACTAGGCACCTTTACTTCTATAATATGGTCTACATCGGTCGTATATATATGGTATATGGTAGTTGCACATTTATTTGTTACTCTTATTGGTTTATGTAAAATTTGTTGTAAACCATACAAATTAATACAGTCCTTCCATTTTTGATTTCCGACAACTGTATGATTAATATGCGAATAGTTTATATATAAATATTAAAATCTCCTAAGAGTATAATTTCTTTATTTTCTGCAGACGCTTTATCTATTTCTTTTTCAGCTGAATCAATCCGAGATTGAAATGAACTCGGTGGACGATTAAAAATGCCTATTTTAAAATAGAGTTTGTGTTTGGAAACTTTTTTTTTTTTTTTTTTTTTTAATATTAAACATATTTTATTAACAATCACCTGTAACATCAACCCTCAGTTGCCCAGGGGAGCAACTAAGGGGGCCCCAATTTTTACAGTCTCATTTGTCGGGAAAAAAGCAAATGAGAAAAAAAACCCTCCCACTATGAATTATTAACATCACCTTTATAAATCTTATCTATCCTTGTACAAATGTACATGTACCTGCAATCATTATCGATCTATATATCTTTACCAGCTCTCACCAAATATAATTTTTTGAATAAAGTATGTTTTTTTCTTTATTTATTTCTCACAAAGGCTACCTGTATTTATTAGGCAGTTTCAATTTTATCGTACACATCAAGTCTTTTGTTATGTTAATTTAAATTACATTTAATTTCTGGTCGAGTGATCATTTACCACGTGCGATTTGTTAAAGGGGTGTGTAGTTCATTCATAAAAAAATGGATTATTGATTTTGATTTTCAAAAAGGATTTATTTCAAAGATATGGTGAGTAAATATTTGTTTATAAAATGAACCTGTTGATCCAACATGACTTGTTACAATTAGATGATATACATGAATTACATACACAATAGAAATTACATGCAGGGAGTTGAGAGCAGTGTACATATTATTTCTCAATCGGTAGTAAAGAGGTAACTGCACTGCCCTGACCACACAAAATATATATTTATATACAAAAAATGTCACACATAGTAGAAAATTCTTCGTTTTTCGTATTTGGTTTAAGACATTTGAGCAAAAATTGCATTTCATGTTTTATCATATTTAAAATCACCGATTTACTTATCCCTTTCTTTTGATATTTTGCGATATTTCTAGTTTTCCAGATAACCCATTTCGTGATAAGAAGCACCGTGTCTAAAATTTGGGTATAAGATGCATCTGCATTAATGACCCCAAAAATTATACTTGTTTCCAATTTTTGTAATTTTTCGATATTTAATTTTGAACAAAATTCCCATATTTTCTCAAAAATTTCCCGCCAAACGTCTTCCACCAGTTTACAATAAATAAAAAGATGAAAAAGTGATTCGTTTTCATTGCAAAAGTGACACTTCCCGTTTGAGCGATTCATTTTTTGTAATTTGTCTTCAGTGTAAATTATATTATGTAGTAACTTCCATTGAAGTTGTTTAGTTTTTCTGTTAGCTAAATTCTTATTTAAAGTTTCCCAAATGTATGGTAGTTCATTCCCAAAATGTAAATTCCACTTAAGCTGGCTATTTGGAGCTGTTTTATTCTCATAAAAATATCTAATATCTTTAAGGCATAATTTTTTGGCATCAACGACAACTCCATTTTTTATAAATTGACAAGAATTTGTAATTTTTATAGGTCTATCAGAATGACTTTGTATGATAGAGTCTGTTTTTGGAAACTTAATTTCAATCCATAAAGATTCAACACTACTTATTTCTAAATCGATTCTTCTCTGATGACATACGCTATTTCGTATGAAGGCAATCACACCTCCGCCATAATTAATAGCGTTTCTATCTTTTCTTTCTATTTTGTAACCTTCAATTTGTAATGTTTCGGTACAAAAGCACTCTAGCAAAAATGAAAGACTGAAGTACAATTAAAAATAACTTGTGGAATAAAAAGTTGTATAACCAGTCAAGGTCGTTAAAAACTTCTTTCCCAACAGGAAAAACACTTATAATGCAACCACGTGATAATGAATGACACTGCACGCAGAGTCAATCGAAACATTTTCGTGTTTTATTATATTTTTGGGTGTTGGAAATGTAAATTATTTGAATAGAAAATGAACGTTTGAGGAAAATTATTCGGAATTTATAAGTTAATTCCATCAGACGTTGTCTATAATGAATGGTAGTAGAATAGAGTATAAAAATACATAAAGATGTCAAAAATAGGAGTACAAAAGTCACCATTGTGTTATCATCTAAATCAATATAAAACAAATATGTTTACCAAAAAAGACAAAAAAGACAAAAAAGACAAAGCACTTTTGCAAAAAATGAAAGACTGAAGTACAAAATATTACGATAGCACAAGACACAATGACGGGATGAATAAGTACCGATCCACGCCAATAAAGATCATCAAAATAGACTAAACTGAAATAGTAATATTTATAAAGACAAATAAAAAATAATGCAACACGTTTGAACACATGTTTAGTTGAAGTACAGCGTAAACAAACTATGTTCTAATAGACGATATAAATAAGTACATTGTATGTGGTATAGAATTTATTTTTGTGGATTTTCATTTACATATACCGGCATACTTAAACTAAAAGTTAAAATTGGACGCAATCAAAACACTTTCAGAGAATGTTTACATGTTGCAATACTAGTATATGAATGATAAAGAGATGAATACCATTTTTTTTTTATCATATAGGTCTGTGGAAATACATTCAAATTACAAGTAAGACAAACCAGAATAAGCTCTTTTACTACTGTTCCGTGTTATGTTTTGTTTTTATTGATGCTTTGCAATAGGATATTCATTTGCAATCTCATGTAATGTCTCTTGCTAATCTTGAGTCCTTAATCTTGAAATCTTGCTAAATGGGTATTTACTCATTCATTTGTGATTCAGTTATTAATTGTGTATTGTCAGACATAGCATCCTATTACTTGACTGTACATGTAATACAATTAAAATGAGCTTTTAATCAACCAATAAAATCCTGGTCAATATTAACATCGTGAGATGGTTAATTTCAAAATTAATCTTTTTATGTTCTCTTCCAAATGAAAAACAAGGGCTTTGATCGGTCAAAAAGTCAAATGTTTGACACCGGGCAGATTTATTCGTTTTCTTTGAGTCATTTGCTTTAAAAACGAAAAATACTAAAGGAATATTTAAACTCAAAAGTTTAAAATAAACTGACAATGTTACGGCAAACAAATCCCGTCGCATAGACAAACACCAGTACACAAGCTGCAACATAGAAAACTAGACTGAACAACATAACATTAACATAAACCGAAGTTGATTTCATGTGCTCATGCAGGGAGAGGTTAGCAAATCCGACTCCACACGTGGCACCAGTCGTGTTCCTAATATAAGTAGAAATCGTGTGATAATCTAAAATGATAGGCCACATTCTAGCAAAAGAGGACGGGAGTATGGTAACGACAAAGGGATATTTTCTGCCGTCATCTGTTATATTCTCGTGATGGCGTCAATAAAACATTCAAAGGGATAATTTGAACTATTCCACATGAAACTCATAGTTCAACAGCTTCATTGTTATCAACAACTCTTTGACATCAAAATTATGATAGCTTATACAAGTTCTCGAATATAGTTTCAACTATAATCCAGTCAATCTAGCATAAATTTGACCCAAACCTTAAAGTAATTGCAACAAAAGATATTTAAGTTTTAATCTTTAGCATTATACCCCAAATAAACACAGAAAACGTCTCATAAAATCTTACCTGAGGAAGACTTAAAAATCACGATTTTAAATTCCTATGGAGATATGCATTGAAAAAAAGAGATAACTCTTTAAAAAAGGCAGGAATATCAATAAAAATTTATACAAAATTATAACTTTACCGCTTCTATTCAACAGAATGTATTGATTCTTGATATTTTAGCCGTCTTTAGAGTATAACAAACAACTCTTAAGGTGTTTTCATATTGTATCAAGCTTCAATCTAGATTTCTTAATTCAATAGTTGACAATACCAAATGTTCACATTATGTTTTTCAAAATGGTCACGAAGCAAAAAATTTGCAATTTTTTTAATGTAAAATGCGAAAAAAAGAAAAAAAAATACCCATAACACTTCAGTTTTGTACATTTCATGAGCAGAAAATTATATAATAAAGTCAAATACAAACTTATAACCACATCAAAGTATCATACTTTACATACATTTTAAGAAAATCAATCAAAAATTGACAAACAAATACTCATTTTTGCAGAGTTATCTCCCCTTCCAATGTTAACTTCTATAGGCAATTAAAAATACTGATTTTGAGTTTTCTCAAGTTAAGATTTCTTGTGACTTTTCAAATTGAAAGTTCACAAAAACAAAAGCTTTGTTCTAAACAGACTTCATTGTATAGATGTTAGTCACGATTTGAGACAGACTTGACTCGATGCGTTCATAATAGTCACAAAATTTTGAATAATTAAGTAAGATGACATAGTCTTTGTAGCGTAGCGTAACGTGAAGTTTAAGAATAATGATATATTCCTTCCGTTCTTCTGGATAAAAGGTCATGTATGAAATAAGCCCATCGTGAATTAAGAAACAAGACGAAAAGATGATGAGCACAGATAGTTCCTATTGACATACTGATTGTTTATTAACAAAATGCGTTCTGCAAACGTCACAAGTATGCTGTCAATCAAGAAGTCAGATACCTAGAAAATGTAATTTTCAGAGAATGTTTTGTCTGAATTTAAGTGATTGCCTTCAAAGTACGATTTTGTGCTTACAAAAAAAAGCTTGCATAACTGAAACCAAGAATATACCGTGTTTAGCACTTCTTTTTGTAACTTTTGGTGCGTTATAAACATAAAATTTAATGCACATGCTGATTCTGTGAAATATGGGATTTTTGAGGAACATATAGAAGATATTATAGAACTGTTTAAAGCAAAAATAATTAGCAAGACAAGTTGTGCAAAAAATTGAATATGTCCATTGAGTAATAAGATCGGTTCATTTACTTGAATGACGATTCGTATACCTTGTTTGTGTGTTTTTTTCTCTGTCGGAGCTATAAGCATATACAAGACAGAGATAATCAATTGTAAATTGCAAAGGTTTCAGCAGGACCATATAAAGAAATAAGTCAATTGGAAATGCTTTGATACTATATATGCCCTTGAATTTTTACTAGATAACATTTTTGTTCGCTTTGGGGATTCCGTATATCGTCAGATTATCGGAATTCCAATGGGGACTAACTGTGCACCACTTATTGCGGACCTGTTTTTGTATTGCTATGAGTTACAATTTATGACAAAAATAAGCAAAGACCCATCGAAACAACATCTGATAAACAAATTTAATAATACTTTTAGATATTTGGATGATATTTTAGCTCTCAATAATGACGACTTCAGTATGTATATTAAAGAAATTTATCCTGTTGAACTTACTTTAAATAAAGCTAATACTAACATTGACCACTGCCCTTTCCTCGATCTTGATATCTATATCACTAACGGAAAGCTGAATACTAAAATTTATGATAAAAGAGATGATTTTTCATTTCCTATCGTTAATTGTCCATTTTTAGATGGTGACGTTCCCTTGTCACCATCTTACGGTGTTTATATATCTCAACTTGTACGATTCGCTCGTGTATGTAACAATGTTTTAGATTTTAACGAGAGAAATTTATGTATTGCTGAAAAATTATTACACCAGGGTTTTCGATATCACAAACTAGTCAAAACATTTACTAAATTTTATCATCGGTATAAGGACATCATTCGTAAATAAAGCTCAACATGTAGACTTCTTATACGTTCAGGTATTTCACATCCAATTTTTTATGGAAATATTCTTTATAAAGCACAAAGGTGTCAGTATTCACCTCAAAAACTAACAAAACCTTTGAAAAGACTTATTAAGAAGGGATATAGTTACGATACTGTTGTCAGGTCATTAAAGATTGCATATTTTGGCGTTAATATTGATTCACTTATAGGGTCTTTGCATCGGAACTAAACACATTTATTCAAAAACCAGTTGTTGGCATGACACGGGTTATGTTCTTCTCATATATGTTATGATGGTATGATACTAAACCCCTAACGGGAAGGATTGTGCCTGATGTTCATATGATGAAATCATAATCTTTCAGTCAGTTTAATTGAAGTCTGGAGCTGGCATGTCAGTTAACTGCTAGTAGTCTGTTGTTATTTATGTATTATTGTCATTTTGTTTATTTTCTTTGGTTACATCTTCTGACATCAGACTCGGACTTCTCTTGAACTGAATTTTAATGTGCGTATTGTTATGCGTTTACTTTTCTACATTGGCTAGAGGTATAGGGGGAGGGTTGAGATCTCACAAACATGTTTAACCCCGCCGCATTTTTGGGCCTGTCCCAAGTCAGGAGCCTCTGGCCTTTGTTGGTCTTGTATTATTTTAATTTTAGTTTCTTGTGTACAATTTGGAAATTAGTATGGCGTTCATTATCACTGAACTAGTATATATTTGTTTAGGGGCCAGTTGAAGGACGCCTCCGGGTGCGGGAATTTCTCGCTACATTGAAGACCTGTTGGTGACCTTCTGCTGTTGTTTTTTTCTATGGTCGGGTTGTAGTCTCTTTGGCACATTCCCCATTTCCATTCTCAATTTTAATACTGACCAATATCGTCGATCGACTTCTTGCAGAACATCAAAAAGACAGAAACTTAAAAAATCAATCAAAATATCATAAAGACAAGAACTTCAAAAATTATTAATATGTCACACACGCCAAAATCATCATTCGTCCATCTTTTAGGAGTAATCGCCATTGAATGACGGTCTTTACTTAATTTGTATGTATGTTTTGTTTTGAAACCTGTGTGGTGACAGTGTAAATAAAATAAATGATCAACAAAATATAAAAAGATCTACAAACAAGTCAAATGACCGAAACCATTAGTGAATACCTGTTAGGGGTTATTGCCCACAAATGATAAATTCTACACCTTTGTTGTTTAGTCCTATTGAGATAAGTTTTCTATTATTTTTTACGAAATTCCCTTACACAGTCTAAAATATTCAATTTAAATTTGGTCGTTTATTTCTCATTCGAAAATAGGTTATATGATGTGCTAAATACTGTTAATTCAGTGATTGATAAAAAATATAGTGACAAAAAATGAACGAATGCTGATTGTATTATTATCAGTAGTTATATAGAAATGTTTCCGTATTTCATATTAAAATTTTATTTGCAGGAAACAGTCAGCTTTGTGCACAAGAAAGTAACATTTTCGCAAGCAGTGAATTAGTACCGAGTGGATTGCCGTACAGGGACATCAACCATGCGGACTTTATTCCTGTTCACAAAAACATGGTACCTTCTTACGTACATGTACAACCATTAATGGGTTTCAATCAAATAAGGATGTATTATGCAACTGAGGATCTATTTATACCATGTGGAATATTATACAGTAATCAATCAACGGAACCATTTGATAGAAGGAATTGCAAAAGTATTCTCCCTCCGATCCGGCAAGAGACAGTAGGAATACAAGAATCAACAAGATGGCAATAGACAATCTTTGGTAAATAAATGAAACTATTTTTTTGCAACACAATTTGATAAAAAAAAAAAAAATCCAAAACAATTTAAAAAAAAACCCCAAGCAACAAAGGACTCTAGCATATAAGTGCATGCTGCATCTACAAACTGGCTCCCAGTACAAGCTCCTAGCTATATATAGTTAAGGGCTTTCATAGACATGCGATGATGAATTTAGGAATTTATAAACATGACAAGTATTTAGTGCTTCCATGTGTGTTATCCTTATTTATATATAAAAAACATAAAATGTACAATATCTTTATGACTTTTGTCATTTATTGACAATGATGTTAAAGGGTGCACGTGGCTATGCATAACCCTGCGATCTATACAAATTGCTTACTACTTGTTCATTTTGATATGTTATGTTTGGTCTTTGCTCAAGATCCTAAAAATCGGCATAAAAACATGTTCGTAAATGAAATCTGCAGTAATTCAGCAAAATACAAATAAACGCACTAATAGAAAACAATAGAAAATATATATTTGAAAACAAGAAGAAATGTAAATTCAAATACATCACTTGTTCACCAAATAAGGGAAAAAATAAGTTTAAACGATAGAAACCATTTAAGTTATACAGCGTTCAATGTTTTGTATTGCGTTTTAACGGATTGATTAGTGCAATTCTAAATTAACCATAATTGTCTGTCTAAAACCCAGCATGATAAAACATATCCGTCTTGAGGATTGGACCGTTTTCTCGTAAAGATAGAATATAGGAAAGACATTATTACATGTTTTGCTGACGACTCCCGCCCTCACAAAAAACAAACCAAAACATTACAATAATCCGGACTATGATAATATGTCTTGTTGTTCTTGATTATTTTTTGTTCCTGCTTATTCAACTGTATATGATGATTGAAAACAGAAAAGACAACCCTGATTTTCTTTTTCAGATGTTTCGCCACAGAAAATAAAGAAAGTGGATGCAAAAATAACACAATTCTGATGGATATATAGATTATGAAACTGATAACTGAAACATAGTGAATACTTGTTTTATACATTCATATTTAATAAAAATAACGTTAAATGTTGGATTGCCTTGATAAAGAAAGAAGCATTTAATAAAAATAGTATACAGAACATGCATAAAGAATAGAAGAAATCATTAAACATAATATAAGGCAGGCATTACCTGTGAATGGGAACGAAGTCTGTATGAATATTTTTTTTAAGTAAAAAAAAAATTATTAAAGAAACGGAAATACCGTAACGTTTCCAATTTTGGTACTGTTGTTAGGGATTTAGTTGTGACGTTAAAATATGACGTCATATTCAATGTAAACAAAGCAACACTTTCATCAGTTTTTTTTATATCAAACAATTATCAAAAATAAATTGGTATGGAGTTCCAAACCTATATTTTACTAGACTGATAAAAATATATTTTATTCAAAAGGTCAGGAAGCATGCCGTGGTACATATACAATATTATGTTTGTTTGCATATTAAATTTTGTTAGCATGGTCAAGATGCGCAACTACAGGAACCATAATACATATGTTGTTATTAGTTACCAAACTCTTAGCTGATCTTCACATAAAAGTATTAATGAACATTGTTAGAAAATTATAGATAATGTAAGGTTTTAAATGTGTAAAAAATAAAATAACAAAAAAAAACAAAAAAGAAAAAAAAAACAGAACACCAAGGAAAATTTAGAAGGGAGAGTCATTTACAAAATGGCAAAATGAAAAGCTCAAACTTATCTAACGAACACAAAACAACTGTCATAAACCTGATTTGGTACAGGTATTTACTTTGTATAAAATGGTTTTACATCAGGCTAAACCTCTGACTTGTATGACAGTTGCATATAATTCCCTTATATTGACAACAATGTATGAGCAAGTCGGACATTATAGGTAAAAACGTCAAAAATGTGGGGTACAGCAGTCAACATTGTGTTATAATCTGAATCATCATAAAAACTCCATTTTTTTTATCCTGTTATTTAAAAAGACATTTTAATTTTTTCCTCATAAATGCCATCTATACTTTGAGATACTAAAAAGAAAAGAAAAAACACTTTATGTTCTTTTTGGTTTATTCAACTGTGGGTCGAACCGATATCAACTCGTTGCAAATATTTAAATGATTGTTGTGAACTTAAATGGCAGCAACTTTAACAGCTCCATATAGAAATTATACCACGTAAAAAATTGGCAGTGGTGATATACATGTACCTTCACTGGTTATCCTTGTTTCATCTTCAAAACTGTCATTTATCATACACATATATAAATTTACAAAATAGTTTGTCTTAATTATGGTTTTCCTCTTGACATTTTATTTATTTTAAGACCCGAAGACCATCCATGTACATTTGTGTGTATGGTGATGTATTGATGTCTTAGTGTCATTGTCTCATATTAAATAATACTGTTTAGGCCATCCTACATTTATGCAAAATTTTCAGGAATATGCCAGAAATGTCTTGAACAGTATAGTAGTCTAGTCTGTCTACGGCAAATATTGCACAAATCTAAACAAATTGCAACAGAAATGGTTTCAACGGTTTTATAATACCAAAGCATGACCAATCATATATGAAAAGTCTAGAAAAATCGTACGATCGGAAATCACAATTTTGGGCTAAAAACATTGATTTTAACCCAAAATCGATGAAAATTGTGAAAAAAATTGAAAATCGAAGTTTTGCCACTATGTGAGCCAATCAAATGTCAAAAACGAATTCAGATGACTTAAATACTTACAAAGAACATTTCCGATGTAAAATTTACAATCCAGAGTTATAATTTATTATCCTTTTTAATGATAAAATCACAAAAAATGCAAAAAAAAGCATATATGGCTGTTTTCAAACGTTTTATTTGAAGGCAGCTTTAAAGTACAACATTTAGCACAATTATTTACAATTATTTACGAAATGAAAAAAGAAAACAAACAGTTGTTTTAAGGAAATCTAATTATCTAACAACGAAATGAGCCCAAAATTACACCCCCCCCCAAAAAAAAAATGAATAAATTTCTACATAAAATGTATTAATGTTAGATGTGTTACAACATTCATCGAATCAATATTGTAAATGGCCTAAACTGAACAATGAGTGATTATTTTGTTTTTACTTGGTTACTTTTGTTTTCATCTAAAAGTATTAGATTGGTAAATATAGTTTCTGAAAAATTGATCTTTGAAAATATTTGATTTTGTTTTAATTTAACAAAAGACAGACGAATTTTGATATAAGTCTTCTTAATGTATAGTTAAATGTTTGTGCAATGTACATGCATATTGATGCCTTCACATGTCGTCAAGTTCATCGACTTTTGTAATATTACTTGTATTTGAACAATTCACTCCCCGACATTCCCCACACGCTGGGGAACAGTCTATTCCGTGTTTACGACAGGAGCATCGTTTTGTGTCACAGTTCAATTTGCAATTACAACTGATTATCCTAAGAAACTTTTCGGGAGCCGGTGGTATTATTGCTCTAATTGGAAGCAATTTATTGTCCTCAACATGCCGACCCAATTCCTTTGGATCTTAATTATCACCTTTCCCAATCCAAACTTGGGTTTGATGATAACCTCTAATGCAATGTAGCTTAGCAGCGTCAGATGTTGGTGGGAGAGTGTGCATATATATATATAAGGTGAAAGTCATGCAGTAGAAGTAGAGAATGATTATGAAGATACCAAAACGACAGAAGAATTATTTCTTTCGAGTACTGAAGATACGCACGTGAGTATACTAAATTTGAAAAAAAAGAGAATCTGATCTGGTTGTGGGTTGCATGTCTTTATGTCCTTGCCAAAAATAGATGGGACATACATATAGTTTAACCCTTGTCTGCAAAAGAGTCTGCATTCAGCAATAAACAATTTACCACAGTTTTTTTTAAACCGCTTGAAATGTTCAGCCTATTTCTGGTATTGCTTTTTTTTTAAATCCAAAGGTTTGGAATTTGAGAAATGGCATGCAGTGACATTCGTGTCATATCGACACATCTACTTGAATGAAGGCTTGGTATAGGGGGAGAGGGGTCCACAAACAAGACATTGATATGGTGAGGCCTTATGTTTCATATTTCAATACATGTATGACAGGTAATATTTAAATGTACAAATCATTTAACCATAGTTACATGAAAAGGTGGAAGTACCGTGGGTTGTGTATGTTTTCACTAAAGAAGCACTGAACAAATAATAATGAAATAATTTGTTGCTGAGAGTTAAACTTATAACCATGTTTTTCTTCTTCAGGAAGTTGAATAAACAAGTACAGTTCAATAAAGTTAATCATGTTAAGTGTTGTGATGTTTCACGAATGATTTTACATTATATAAGGAGACATAAGAAGATATGGTATGAGTGACAACGAGACAAGTCTCCATTCAAGTCGTTTTTCTCGAAACGACACATAGCACCTTTTTTATGAATACCATGCAAGGTAAGAAATTGTTATTAAATGTTTCATTTTAATTTATTATCTTGTAAAGAGTACACTTAAAGCGAATTTTGAATGTTGCATTTCCAATTAACTAATTATCAATAGCCAATAACAGTACGATAAAAGAAAGTACAAACATAGCTACAATCAGTAAAATCAATTTAGATATATAGGTTTTTATATGAAGAACACTCTCTAAGTAAGCATATTTTCTAGATAAAATACAATATGAAATTGTACTTTGAATTTCCTATTGTTCTTAATTTTTGAAAAGTCAGTTGTTTCTCGAATCTTATGTTTTTTTTTACACAGACACAGTTATGTCTATGTTTCAATATCATATAAGCGGATAAATATGGCATCTGTTTTAATTATTTTATTACTGACAATCTGTTATGAATTCAAGAAAAACAGTAGGTGATACGTTAATTAAATAGCGTGTCTATGATATAACAAATGCAAAAAGACTAATGGAATATACAATCTAACGCAAGGTTTCAACAATCAACAATTGTTTATACCGTTTTCAAGCATTTAACCGACACACGTATATCAACATTCTGAATTCAACAAATTAATATAAAATTACCGTTCAACTATTAAGTTTATAAAGATCGAAAACATCTGAATATTAAGACATAACCAAAGTAAAGCATTGGGGAGGGTTATATTACGGACCACCACATCAATATGTGGCGGAAATGAGCATGTCCTGAATTCATTTTCTATTTAAACTCATTCAGGGTATAATCCGGATTTTTTACGTTTAATTAAAAGCTTACAATGACCGTAAAGAAATGACGAATTTTCGTTCGTGAATCAGCAAAAAGGCATTTTAAGGATTTTTTTGGACCAAACAAAACACGCTTCTTATTCAAATAAATAATTCTACCTGAGACAACCATGACATACGACTTCAAAATATATTGTTATTTATTATATAATTAATCAAGTATTTTCATCCAGTAAAAACGGCAGTACAATACAGGTATGATCTAAAAAATCGATAGATTCTTATTTTATATAAAAAATAGAATTAAAAGATAAGTTGATTACACTTATAAAATATTCTCTTATGTGGTATTTTTTGGAACTTTTGACCCTCAAAGCTTTTCAACTTTGTACTTGTTTTGGCTTTCGAACTTCTTAATCTGAGCGTCACTGATTAGTTTTAGTGTAGACGAAACGCGCGTCTTGCGTATTTACTTTTTTGATAGCTATTATTTGTGTGTTTCTCTATCCTTGATGTTCTCCTTTTAATTATTACTGTACTCTTGTCATGTAATGTTGTCATTCTAATGTTATATTTGATATAACCATAAAGACGGGAAGTTTGGCTACCTACAAAACCAGGTTCAACCCACCATTTCGTTTTTTAAATGTCTTGTTCCATGTAAGGAAAATGGTCATTGTTAAATTATAGTTAAATTATGTGTGAGATACATTATAGTGTTGTGATTCTTTTGTGTCGTAGTTCTCCTCTTATTTTTGATGTCTTTCTCTCAGTTTTAGTTTGTAATCCGGATGTGTGTTTTTCTCAATAGATTTGTAAATTTCGAACATCGGATTACTACTGTTGCCTTTCTTTACCGGCTCCGGCATCAAAGCGATTTATATAGAGTTTTGCTATTTTGCCGGTCTTATTTGAGAAATGTAATCAAGACTGTATGAAATATTTTGTAAGAAACTATTTATACAGAAATGATATATGTGGCTAGATGTCAATAACCCTTTTCTACGCCTTGCCTTCCTAGTCATTCAATTTTGGAGAACTGCATCCATTTAAATACATGTACATACGATAAGATCTGTGGAATATTATTGCACTTTCGAAAATGGAAAACAAAATTTGTTATCAAACAAACTTGATTACCGACTGATATAAAGAGTTTAAGCCGGTTTTGGAGTACTTTTGAAACTTGAAACGAGGACTATAAAGTTCATTAAAAGCGGACAAAACATTAAAAATTCATAAGGATTCCGTAGAACCCAGTGTCTGGCCTACTTTATAAATCTTATAAATGTTTCAAAAACTTTAACTGTAGGCTGAATGTAATGTTAACTGGAAGAATAACTAAGTCCACTTATATGCAAAATACAGAAAAACAGGAAATACATTGTTACAAAATCTCCTTCTGCATACTAGCTTTTGATTATGAACAAGCTTCTGTCCAAGTATGGTAGAAATCCATGATGGTTTAAGAAAGTTAATAAATTTTTAAAAACATCAACCACAATGTGAATGTTATGTTATCTTGCAGAAAACCTAACTCTATTTATAAATAAAATACGGAAAAAAGGATTTTTGTTTAACAAATTTTACTTCTGAAAACTATCCTATTATCATAAACAAGCATCAACCCAAGTTTAGTAGAAATCCAGGATAGTTTAAGAAAATTATTAAAATTTCAAAAACTTTAACCACAGAGATAATATTTGTGGATGTCGCCAACGACGACGGAATATAAGATCGCTATGTCTCGCTTTTAAACATCTATCAAAACAAACGACTGATTTAATGATTGAATTATCTTTGTCTATTTTGTTTCATGTTATTAAACAAATGAAGACCTAATTAATAAAAGTTTAAAAATTTATAGTCCATTTTTTATGTTCTAATGTGTAGGTGTCACACCACCAATTACTCCCTCCAATTTAGAACGTATGTGAAAGTAGGCCTACTCGGACAAAAAATAGTGCATTTGATGTCATTGTTTACTTAAACTAACCAACAAATTGGCAGAAATGAAACTTTTGGTGAATGAGAAATATATTAAGACCATTTTGAGCAAAAATTTACATGTCTCTGAGTTTGCATTAAGAATTGAGGATTAATGCGCTCCATAGTATACTAATTTAAAATTTCCAGAAAACCAGGTGTTCTTTTTTGAGTGCTTCCTTGCGGGTTAGTTTTTTTGTTAGGAGGCTTTAACGGTATGTTGAAAATCGGCATGCAGAAAGCTGATACATGTACAATTTAGGATATACCTGGTTTCTATGAAGTTAAACTTAAAATGTAAAATATCAAGAAAGCTGTAAAAATTGAAAAATTTGGTTGAACAGATAGGAACTTTTAATTGGTGGTCTGACACCTTTATGGAAATGTCACAAAATGAATATAACTCATCAAACATACTCGCACAGTATTTAACATATGTCAATGAAAGTACAGATGTGTGAAATACTGATGTATAAAAGCGCTCCTGAGACTATAAAGAATGCTTCCTTTCCTCAAGTACTTTCAAACAAGTAAAATATTACGAAACTGGAAATCCGGAACTCAAATGCACTTGAAAAAAAAGAGACATAAGACCATCAGTGTGTTGCTCAGTTTGTTAAGTAGTTGCGTGTTCTTCATTAAAATCTGTTGAAAAAGCTTGCTGCAGCTATTCGGATCGTATATAATTCTTTGTTTTTTAAAATCAGAATTATGGAAGGCAAGAAATTGATTTAGTTGATATTTATTTTTGAAAAAAGGAAAAATTGGTTTAATGAATAGTTCATAAAAAATTAAAAAATATGATAATCATGACACAAAAAGGAAAAATACCATGGTTACGGAATAATGGTTATGAACACTATCATCTAATCTGTATGCAGACCTCTAACAATTTCCGGTTAATTTAACACTTAATAAGACACATATATAAAAGTATAAATAGATTAATCCTTGACCAAATCTGATGACAAGTATCATTCAAGAATATAATTTATATAACAATTATAAGTCGTTGATTGAATTGTTGTTGCTGTTAACGTCCAGTCGGACATATCTTAAGCTTAGCAAGTGCCAATATGTCAATAAGCAAATTGAAATAAAACTTGGCATAGAATTTTGGCACCTTCAATTGTATTTCTTCTTCAAGAAATATTAGGAATAATACAATGTTTCGGTCACTTAGTCTTATCTTCTATTATTTAATCTGAATTATTTTATAACATTGTTAACGTTTGGTATTTTTTAATTCTATGGTTAACGCTATAGTAAATTACTTTTGAAGGAAAACCAGAGATTTTGTTCAAAATATTTTTTTGTCAAATCTTGGGAGAGTCGTCTCATTAGCAATTATATCGCATCTTCTCATTTCTACATTTAATTAGATAACACTCAAAGTATTCAATATTCGAAATTTTCACAGAACACGGGACACTTCCATCTTATACTTAAATATAAGGGCATGTTTTGTCTTGCAACAGACCAGCAACGAACCCCAACGATAATATTGCGTACAACCTTATAATATATAATTGATCAAATTTCTTGTAAAATAAACCACAAAATATATTACTTTAATGAAGACCTAAGTAAGGATTGAGTAAGACTGTTTATATACTTATTCATTGTGTATAAACATGATTGTGATCCAGCAGAATAAAACGTATCTGTCTTTCAGATTTAGAATTAATCAATCAATATTACAAATGGCTTTTTGTTTATGAAATGATCGAGATCGTTGTTCGCCATCTTGATTAGCATACCTCCTAGATACCATTAAGTTTGTTTTTGTTGCACATCTGTGTTTCTGTTGTTCCGTTGTGTTCCTCTTATAGTTGATGTGTGTCCCTCGGTTTTAGTTTGTAGCTCGGATTTGTTTCTCTCAATCGATTTATGACTTTTGAACAGCGGTAAACTACAGTTGCATTTATTGGTAGAACTATACGTTTTCAGTATTGAACACAATTATGTGTGATTACCTAAATAGGACTGAGTATATTGCATTGATATCTTTTCTTAGTGTTCTTCCATCACATATCCGCTTATCATAGTAATATAAAAGAAAATACAATTGAATACATGACAGTTTGGGTTTTCTTTTCAGATTTTCTTACACATCACGTCCACGGAGGACAAGAAAGAAATGTGTGACACAATGAAATAACCAATATACAAATTGAAATATTATATCATTACGTGATTTTTTATAAACTGTAAATTAAATATTTTTTTATTTCATTCATGCACAAATTTTGAAAATAGATTTAATTTCTTACAATTTTGTTAAATCAATCTGTAAAAAATCGACTAAGAAAATAAAAATCTCTACTGTAGTGTTATCATATTAAGTACAGAACTTTATGATAGCCAGGCACAGTGCGATACATAAGGGTTTCAGATTTCTTCTTTAAATTTCCTGGTACAAGCAGTCTTTGAATATCTTAAATGAGATCTCGCGAGAATAGACAAGGTGAGTTATCTTGTCATTCTTTGCTGAACTGTAGTACTGTTAGTAGGACATTGTCATATTTTGTCGAATTGAACGAAATATTTACTTAATATGGGGAGATGAGAAATATATATATATATATATTAAAAAAAAAGATAAAAAAAAAGAAATCAAACTCGACAAAACATTGATGAAGTATTAATTTTACAAGGTTACATTTGCTTGAATGACTTTGAGTTTTATATCTACTTCACCCCAATACTTAACCGAAAACTTGTCTATTTATACTTAATTATAATAGTATCATATCTTAAAATAAAGGTTTAAAATTATGATATAAGTTATCTTAAGTTCAAAAACTGGGCAGTGGATTCTTAGAAATTATTCCACTCTAAAAAATAAATGACTTGAGAAATTAGATAATCGGAAATAACTTACTATAATATTCATGTGGGTCAATGGTTTTCAAAGTTTAACAATGAAGAATGCTTACTTTTTACGTTTTTCACTTCCCTACTACTTACGGACTACAATGTCATACATGTATGTATTATTTTACGAAAATGAAATAAAAAACAGACTAACTCAAATACACTTAAAGCAAACACAAGATCAGTTTATTGGTCGGTATGCAGAATGGTTACGTGTTCTTGATTAAAATCTGTTGAAAAAGCTTGCTCTAGCTAATGACGGATCGTTTATAATTCTTTTTCTAATCAGATTTATGGAAGGTAAGCAATTGATTTAGTTAATATATATTTTTGACTAAAGGAAAATTAGTATTAATGAATATTTCATAAAAATTTCATAAATATGATAATGATGACACAAAAATGAAAAATACCATGGTTACGGAATAATGATTATGAACACAATTAACTGTGATCTAATCTGTATGGAGACCTCTAACAATTCCCGGTTAATTTAACACTTATACACCTTTGGATTTCAAATGTTTGGCTTTGGACGTTCCTGATGAAAGTAAATCCAGAAAAGCTCTTCGGGCACAAGACATTGTTAAACGTGTTCTTTTCAATATTTTACATCACTGGGTCGATACCTCTGAATGTGGACTACATGTATCAGTCCCCGAGGGTATCATCAGCTCTGTACTGACATGATTTAACAAACTTTACAAAAATGTCCGTTTATAAATTTTGAAATTATAATGAAACTAAGGTTTCAACTCCCTCAGGAAAAGTTGGCTTTCGATGAGTTTGGCTATTTATTTGATGTATTTTTGACATATAGCTCATCAACAATTTTCGATACTTATACATCTTTGGACCTGTTTTCAATATTTTAATAAGACACATATATAGAAGTATCAATAGATTAATCCGTGACCGCACCTTATTACAAGTATCATTCATACTCAACCCACCATTTTTCCTTTAAAAATGTCCTGTACCAAGTCAGGACTATGGTCATTGTTAAATTATAGTTCGTTTCCTTTTGTGTGTTACATTTTAACGTTGTGTTTCCGTTGTGACGTTTGTTTTCTCTAATTTTTGAGTGTAAATTCACATTACTATAAGACGTGTCAAGGTACTTATCTATCCCAAATTCATGTATTTGGTTTTGATGGTATATTTGTTATTCTCATAGGATTTTGTCTACTGCTTATTCCGTTTATGTGTGTGTTTTATTTTAATGTTGTGTCGTTGTTCTCCTCATATATTTAATGCGTTTCCCTCAGTTTTAGTTTGTTACCCCGATTTTTTTGTGTCCATGAACTTATGAGTTTTGAACAGCGGTATACTACTGTTGCCTTTATTTATTCATGACTATAATTGATATAACAATTATAAGTCGTTGATTGAATTGTTGTTTCTGTTAACGTCCAGTCGGACATATTTTAAGCTAAGTAAGTGCCCATCTGTCAATTGGCGAATTGAAATAAAACTTGGCCTAGACTTTTGGCACATTTCATTGTGTTTCATTCTTTTAGAAATATTAGGAATTATACAATGTTCCTATCACTGAGTCTGATATTCTATTATATTATCCGAATTATTTTATAACTTTTTTTACGTATGGTATGTCTAATTCAATGGTAAACGGTATATAAAATTACTTTTGAACGAAATTCGGAGATTTTGTTCAAAATATGTTTATTTCAAATCTTGCGGAGAGTCGTCTCATTAGGAAATATACCGCATCTTCTTATTTCTACAGTTAATTAGATTACACTCACAGTATTTAATATTTTAAATTTTCACAGAAAATAGAAATTTTTCAATGCAAGAAAGAAATTATGCTTCAAGCAGTGAGTTGGTACCTACCGGCATGCCGTACGGGGACATAAACAATCGGGACTATATATCAATACATCAAAAAAGAATTCTTTTTCATGTACACCCATATATGGTTAGGACGTATAGAAGACTGTATTGTGTAGCCGAGAATGAATTTGTATCAAATAACGAGAATGGAATACTGTACAACTACCAGTCAACAGAACCGTATGATAGAAGGAATTGTCAAATAATGCTTCCCCCGATACAAGACGAAAAGGTGGGAATACAAGAGACAACAAGAACACAATGGACAATCTATGGTAAATATAAATTATTTGCAATATTATCTAATCTTAAGTTGCAAAGAAAATAAAGCCATAATTTATTTATTGATTGATTAAAGTTCATTTGAAAATATATTATGCATATTCAAACAGTTCATACAATAAGTAGGTCCTATTATGTTTAATCAACAGGTATTAAAGGCGGGACACTTCCATCCTATACTTATTTATAAGGGTATGTTTTGTCTTGCAACAGGCCAACTACGATTATATTGCAATAAGTTATGTTTTAATAGTACAACCTTATAATATATAATTGATCTAAAATAAACCACAAAATGCATTGCTTTAATGAAGACCGAAGTAAGGACTGAGTAAGACTGTCTATATATTAATTCAAGAAAATACAAAGGAATAAACGACAGTTTGTGTTTTCTTTTTCAGATTCCACGGAAGACAAGAAAGAAACCGGTGATACAATGAAATAAACACTATACAGATTGAACTATGATATCATTACATGATTTTTTATAAATTGTAAATTGAATATTTATTAGTTCATTCATGCACAAATTTTTAAAATAGATATAATTAAATTCGTTAAATCAATCTGCAATTAATCGATTAAGAAAATATAAGCATGGTAAAATATTTCAAAAATCAGCTAAACCTAGTTTTTGGTGGGGTTCGTGTTGTTTATTCTTTAGTTTTCTATGTTGTGTCATGTGTACTATTGTTTTTCTGTTTGTCTTTTTCATTTTTAGCCATGGCGTTGTCAGTTTATTTTAGATTTATGAGTTTGACTGTCCTTTTGGTATCTGTCGTCCCTCTTTTTTTAAATCACTACAATTTAGATCCTGTTTATGAGTAGAATAAAACTTTTTAAAGAACTTTTCATATATAACACTGATATAACTTGGTTTAAGCGTAACTTTAGTTAAGAATCCAGTTCAATCTTTGTATCTTTTTTTTTAATTTACCAAAAAATGCATATTTTCAACTTTTTTGATGCGTAGAATATTGTGCAATTATGAAATTTCTCGTTTGTTTTTCTGAAATGTGCAAATGTGAACAGGATAGTGAGCATTGCAGTACTTCAGTTTGAATAATACTTTACCAAAAATTCATATTTTGTATTTAGAGACAAATTTTTGGCAATTACATGAATCCAATGTTCAATAATATCAACATGATTGTGACGATTCAATAAATTGAGCAAGTTCTTACAAGTCAATGCAAGTCGAATATCATTAAAAACAATACAAGATGAAACGATGTTTATCGTTCATATTTTCACAAGTGCATCCTTAGATTGATAATGTAAGTCTTTTCCGCATATCTATATCCTCTTTATGCTATTCAGTTGTAGGAGATTTTTAAATGTGTCAATACTCATAATTGTATAATTGCTTTTGCCATAAACTTGTAGGTAAACGTTAAAAATCGGCATAAGGGCAGATTTACTCGCTTTTTTGAGTTGTTGATTTGATAAAGTATCATTAGTAATGTATTATGGGTGCATTTATTGTTAAATGCATTCAAAAATTACATTCAAGTTGTGAATAAAACACATTTGTTATTATCATAGAAAAAGAGTGTCACATTCCAAATTTTGGAAAAAACATTTAAACTCGAAAAGAGTGTAAGCTCCTATCTATAATGCTATTTATTTCCTACCTCATTGATAATGTATGATTTCCTATACTTTTATTTTTATTACTTAATCCTTGAAGTACATGAATCAGATTGTGTTTTCCTTTTTTCCTTCACATTGCTATTTTTAAAGCAATTTTGATAATATAATTTTCACATCTGTGATGAACATAAAGATAGCAGTAATCCACTTTCAGGGTTCTACAGTTGACATGATATTAATCCATTCTAAAATCTGAAAATGTATAGGTAACTTTCTCGAGAATCACTTAGGAGACACTAATTATCGAAATGTGCATCTGGTTCATGAAAATTGGTACCGTCGATGTTATTTTCACAGTTTGGAAATATTTGATCTGAAATATAATAATTATGTAATTCAACAACTTGTTGGTCTTGAAACCTGCAATTGTAAACAGCCATCATAATTTAACTACAAGTTAAATCAAACATGTAGATGTATGAATAAATTGAAATATATTAATTTCATATGGCATCATCAATAAAATCTGTTATCGGGTGCCACATGTGGAACAGAATCTGCTTACTATTCTGGAGCCCCTGAGATCACCCCAGTTTTTTGGTGAAGTTAGTGTTGCCTAGTCTTAAATTTTCTATTGTGTGTTTTGTGTACTATTGTTTGTCTGTTCGGCTTTTTCGTTATTAGCAATGGCGTTGTCAGTTTATTTTCGACTTATGAGTTTGAATGAACCTTGAGTAGCTTTTTGCTTTCTTTTATCAAAATGTAATTACATACAACCTGATATAATCAACTCTTCCTTATTTATGAAGTGAAATATAATATTGTAATCTTTCTAAAAATTCTGATCAACTTTATCATCAATGATGGTTAAAACAATTTTTCAGTGAACAATTATGTTCACTAGACTGGTGAAATCAGCATAAAAGAAAATACACGTATTGTGAAACTGTTTTTTTTTAGATTTATTGATTTGTAGCTATAAGTATTAACAAATTATTGATTGTTTTGAAGTATTTTTGTTATAACAAATTAACTCAATAACTGATCATATTTAAGTGTTATATCAATCATGTGAATTTTCTTAGCATGAGCTTGAAGAGATGTATTTTGTTCAATAGTAACCATGTTAATGTTTATAAATTAAACATAGTCAACCAAATTTCAATTACATTATACATTATCACTGTTAATCATTGGCAATCAAACCATATGTCCTTAATACATTGTTGAAACTTACCTGTCTGTATATAAAATTTTAAGTAGATTGAGATCATATCCTCAAGTCTTCTCGCATCCTGTAGGTAAACAAAATAAATATAAATTATTGAAACACTTTTAATGCCCAAATCAAATGGGGCTATTTTTTTTTACTAACAAACAAAAACAATCAAATAAAAGATACAAATGTCTGTACCGAGTCAGGAATATGACAGTTGTTGTCCATTCGTTTTATGTGTTTCATCATTTGATTTTGCCATTTGATTATGGACTTTCCGTGTTAAATCTGATCACCTTAATCGCCAATGATGGTTTAAAACCCACTAGTAAATCATCATGTCAACTAAACTAATGAAATCAGCACCATAGAAAATACATGTTTGGTGAAACTGTGGTTTAATTTTATTGATTTATAGCAATAACAAATTATTGTTTGTTTTGAAGTTTTTACAAACAATAACTCACTTATAAAGTGTTAAATTAATCATGTATATACTGTTAGGCTCAGCTTGAAGTTCAATACATAGTTTAAGAGATGCATTTTGTTCAATTGTAATCAAGGTAATGTTTATAAATTAAAAAATCTTCAATTCAATTTCTCTTTCAATGTTTAACGCGTTCATTTTGTTTAAATTGATATTATACATTTAGTTGAAAAAATGGAGTTTTGGCTAATCCACTAATCAAATAAAAGAAAGCAAGTTGTATTACTGGTTAATCATTGGCAATCAAATTACAAGTGACAACGCGACGGGTGTCACATGTGGAGCAGTTTATGTTCGCCCTTCAAATCACAAAAGATAAGCCCTATGATTTGGTCGGGTTCGTGTTGCAAAGTCTTTAGTTTTGTATGTTGACTTTTTTTGTAATGTTTTTTGTCTGTTTGTCTTTTTCTTTTTCTCCATAGCGTTGTCAGTTTATTTTCGACTTATGAGTTTGAATGTCACGTTTAGATATTTCGCCTCTCTCTTTTTTTAGCTTATTTCTATAATTCATTCCAATACACCTTTGTCAGAGGCAGATGTTTAGGTCACCGGTGTATTTATCTGATATTAATTTGTTATCTTGCTGTTAAATTTTGTCTAATGGAATTTAGGAGGATACATCTTTATCTAAAATGATTACATTTGACTAAATTTGTTATTTTATTACTTGTAGTATTCTTTTAATTATATTGATGCAGCGGTTCTAGGACGAGTCTGTATGTGTAATTTAACGTCACTGCTTACAGATTGTTTTTATGAAATATAGACAGACATGTTTGGAATATTTGTTTTAAGTTTTTGTTTAAGAAGGATCTTTTAGTTGTATGACCAACTTACGATAACAAGGGGATATCATATATTCAGGTCTGTGCATCAGTCCGTTCATTCTCCCCGTTCAAAATTTAAAACAATATATCAAATTAAGGGTTGACACGGATTAAAAGGGTCACTGAATATTAAAATGTGAAGGGGCACAGTGTCCCATAACCTAGTCCTTTTTTTCAGATGTTTTGAATGTACACATGCATGATGTGTATTATAAATTTTCATAATCGCTACCTTGATTTTGGTATTGTGCTTCTCTCAAGAAAAGAAGTACTTGGGTTCAATCCTCAACCGGTTCAAATTAAAGATTTAATTTAGCTGCTCCTCTGCTCAGCACTCATTTTTAAGGCGTAAAAGCAACGATTGGTAAGTTTGGAGTCAGATTAATGTGTCTTAGTAGAGTGACATGTCTTCCTGCGGGTTGTTACCTTGTGAACAAAAATGTTTGGAACATCGTTTCGTTCTCGTACACAGACGGGTTAATATTCATCTTATCGTCCGGAATATCCATAGTCAAAATTTTATCGTTGCGCAAAGTCGTTATCACCTACACTGCAATGAGAATACAAACATCGAAAAGGGAAAACAATAGCGTGCCATTTTGACTCCATTGCGCATCGTGATCATAGGTTTTTCTTTGTTTCTTACTTATGACATATTCACTTCAATGAGTTATGCGATACAAAAACTAACTCGGTAACCCTTTTATCAATTTAAAGGATAAAATACTATAAATTAATGTACTTCAAGGGATATAAAATATTTTGCCTGATAATGTAATTTGTGTTTTGACTCATGTAGCAATTTAAACTGTCATTTCCGTAAATCAAAACCAGAAACATAGAGCAATCCTTAATCGAGCAAACCTTATATAATTAAACTTATATCAGTTGTACATAGGGAATATTTCATCTATGAATTTTATGATAAAATGAAAATGCTTTCATTTAGAAACAAAAAAGCGATGGATTTATCAACATTTTAGCTCTTTAGCGCTTTTAGTAGGTTTTAAATTTACCAATAACAGACTCTATTTTAAAAGAGTAAAATCCATTTTATTCCTTTTTATAATCTTTTTCAATGTTTACTATAAATGAATGCAGATTTCCTAAAGAAATACACAACTTTTACAATATTCCATGTTTTTATTCTTATAATTGATAAAATTTACATTAAATGTTTGGGAAATTTCCCAAAATATATGAAAGTTTTTATTTGTGGTAAAAATGTATATATGACAACTATTTATTCGGGAAATGTCCCGAAATCATTTTCAACATTAAATTTTATGACATATATATTGGCAAAGTGTTTGAACAAACAGATCTGAAGCACATTTCGGGAAATATCCCGACAAAAATAAACTAATTACAAAATGTATAACACAGATGTCTTTAAATATTTTCGGGATTTATCCAGAAAAATCAAATGTATATGCTAGGTCTCATGACTAATAATTTCTTTCAACATTTCGGGAAAAATCCCGAAATTATTTTCAACATTAAATTTTATGACATATATGTTGGCAAAGCATTTGAACAAACAGATCTGAAACACATTTCGGGAAATATCCTGACAAAAATAAACTAATTACAAAATGCATAACACAGATGTTTTCAAATATTTTCGGGATTTATCCCGAAAAATCAAATGTATATGCTAGGTCTAATGACTAATAATTTCTTTTCACATTTCGGGAAAAATCCCGAAATATAAATCTAATGTCAGGCACACACTTGGTGCATAGATGTTTTTTACCCATTTCGGGAAAAATCCCGAAATAAAATCTACAAGCAAAAATTAGCATTTTGATTTATTAAACATATAGAGAAAAATCCCGAACAAAAAATCTTTGAGATTTCACAACACAGAATTTTGATACATAAGAAATTTTTTATGTAAACTTGTTTCTAACATTTATTGAAATATTCATAAAACATATGTCTCACTTAAAATTTTTTTTTTGGATATTATGTATAACCATACTTTTCATTACAGTTCAGAAAAAGCATTTTCTAAGAAATATAAAGGTTGCTCTATATTGCATCACATTTGCAACATGCTAAATTTGACAAAGTGCATATAACAGGTTAAACATACAAAATAAAATTCCATTAGTCTGATTAGAATAACCTGTTTTAAAAATTATTTCTGAATTAAAAAGACTAAGATTGCATATATATGTGCAATTACTATGCTCTAGTTAACTAATAAGCTCACATATAGAACAACAATCATGACAATGTTTACTAAATAGCGGTTGCATTTAAGAAGCTAAAAAGCACCAACAAGATTTACAGGATGTACACCTATTCAAATAAAATGATATTGCAATATTACATTTATACCATGCGCATGTATACCAAAAGAACAGTTTGAAAGATATCAGGAAGTCTGCAGTCCTTTAAACTATGTTTGTCATTCTTTTTCTTTCATTTATCTTCAAATCTGTGTCTTTTAAGACTCGCACCAATTTGTCCTCCAAGATTTCTTTGTATCCTACAAAGAAAAGTCAATTCAAGTTCAATATTCTAAAGTCCTTCAGGCATATTAATATTCATGATTTTTTTCCCCCCGACATATTTTGTTCTGTCTTATAATCATGATAATAGATGAATTCGTTATCACAGGTCCTTTCATAGCTTACTGTATGTCATTTGTTTTCTTCAATAATTGAAGCCTTAATACTCTGATGATGTTTAAATTTTGTTCTTATAATTATTATGGCAGTTGTTTCCTTAGCAATCATACTGCATCTTTTTTTTCTAATCTGGTGTTTTCATTTTTTGATATATATATATATGTGTGTGTGTTACTTTACCAATTCTTACCTACAAACAAATGGGGCATTAATCGGCTCTGACAACCAAAAAAAATAAAAAAAATGATGTTTAACAAAAAATTAAATGGGGAATGTATCAATGGATCACAGATGATGCCCACGCTTGCATATCATATAAAGTTATAAAAGGACATAACTGTAATAGTGACTCTACCGAAAACACTTGATCTGATTTAGTGGTAATAGGTATTGTGTATAAGTTTCATAAAATTTAGTTTATGCAAACTTAATTTAGAGAAAGGAAACACAAATCCAGCAATTTTTCCATTTTCAAAGGGACATAACACTAAAAAATTTAATGACAACCTCAAAAGTCAAACTTGATCTGTATTTTGTGGTAATAAATATTGTGTACAATTATTCATACATGTCATAGCATTTGGTTGAGGCAAGCTAATTAAAGTAAGTGAATGGAAATGAAAATTTCAGCAATCATTCAATTTGTGAAGGGGCATAATTCTAGAACGGTTAAAGTGACCCCCTTAAAATTCAAATTGATCTGTATTTTGTGGTAACAAGCATTGTGTATAAGTTTAATTGCATTTAGTTGAGGCAAATCAAAGTTAGAGAACGGAAACTATAAATATAAGCATATTTTTCATTTGTAAAGGGGCATAACTACAGAACAGTTAAGTGACACCACTCCCTTAATACATACTTGATCTGTATTTTGTGGTAATAAGCATTGCTGTGTATTGATTTCATAGCATTTGGTTCAGAGGCAAACTTATAAAAGTTAGAAAATGGAAACAAAATTCAGCACTTTTGTTTGTTTGTAAAGGGGCATTACTCTAGAACAGTTAAAGTACATGGTGCCACAAAATCATCCCATTATTGCACAAATGTAGTTATTTGTAAACATGGATGCTAATAAACAATTGGCCAGCTAATGAGTGATTGCAATATGTATATAATATATATATATATAAATGCAACATTCAAATGTCATATAAAAAAGATGTGGTATAATTCATTATTGCCAATGTGACATTTACTCTCCACAAGAGCCCAAATGACACATAAATTAACAATTAAGCCTGCTTTACTTATGATTGAAAATTTGTCGCTTTTTTTTAATAATATCACATAAACTTGATCCATAAAAATGAAGGAATGGTCAGTCTAACCAGTCAAGCAAATACAGCTTACAATCATTTCATATACCAATGTAGTGGCCTTATTGCTACATAAGTGTCTAAGAGACAGAGGATTTTATTTGTGAAACAGCACATTTTGTTAAAAATAACATATTTTTGCACAATTACAAACTTTCAAACTTACCGTTCACATCTTCCCATTATAATTTAGACTAAAAAAGACCTTGAACTTCACAGAGAACTCAGAATCAAAGACCTTTCTCTTCCTATTTGTCTAGGCTAACTGCATGTCCTACAGATATGTCAATCTGAAATAAGAACAGAATGGCATAAACCTTCATGCTGAAAATGTTCAATGTGGATTCATTATTATTCATGGGATACCAATTTTCGTGGTTTTCATTGAAACAGCTGAGTCACGAATTTAAATATCAAACGAATTATAAATTTGCCATCGGGTTGTAAACAGACTATGAAAAAACCAAACAAAACAAATACAAAATTTCTTTAATCCACAAAAATTGATACATGTGACCACAAAATTTAAATGAATCCACAGCATTATCCTTAGCATTTTTTTTTACACATGAACTACTTGAAGGCACATTTATTTAATTTAAATTTGTAATATGCACTAATGGATAGATAGATATTAGATTAATTTCTATGAAATTCTGTCTATGAAATCAGGACAGAGTTAGTATTTTCACCTAAATAGGTGGATATTGGATCAATTTCTATGAATTTATGTCTAGAAAAAGAACAAAGTTGAAAATAGATAAAATATATCATTCATTACGAATAATCAATCGAATTCTTAAGCAGAAAACTTCAAACAATATTCAGGAAATACTGGAATCTTATCAAAATAGATTCTACAATAGGTGACAAATTCAATAAAAACCTATCAATAGGATTCAAAAGAAATAGAAACATTGGTGAATTAGTTAAACAGCTATAAAAGAATTTATGTGAACTTAAGAGTTCCTTCTAACATTTAACTGTGCAGAACTAATTAATGACATTAATGTAAACAACACATGTAAACTGTAATTCTGATGAAGACACTTCTTTACTATGAAAAACTTAAATTAGCAGGGGCCCAATCGCTAATGGCCCCTATAATTGGTGTGGGCTACTTAACTTTCTGCTTTTCTATATTCGACCATTGGAAGAAAAATGAAATATAATACTTCCATAAAAAAAAAATCAAAAATCAAAAAACCGAAGAAAAAAATATTTGGTAATATATTCTTTCAAGGGCAATAACAGCTTTGAAGGATCAATTGGCAATTTAAATAATACAAGTCCTATTCCCAGATCTTACTTTGCTGAACATATTTATCACTAAAAAAAAAAATTAAAATTCCTTCTTTCTATTATTATCTGCAAAAAAACATAACTTTTGGTAAAATAATTTCTTAAGGCCAAAAATCCTATAAAGGATCAATTAACTATTTTGGTCATGATGTAAGCTTATTCGCAGATCTTTAACTTAGCTGAACATAAATAAATGTCTCTACATCTATAATACTTCCTGCATGAAACTTGAAATTCTGCTAAAATTTTGTCTTTCAAGGGCAATAACCAAGGTTGGCAAAAAAGCGGTCAATACTGGTATTGACCATGCCAGTGGTAAATACCGGTATTTACCGGGAAATACTGGCAAATACTGGGAAAAACCGGCAAATACTGGTCGATAACTTGCTATTGCAGGAGCAATAACTTCAAATAGCCAAGGGTTTTCAAGATTGGTCTTAATTTTAAAGGCAGATTAATCTTGAAATGCTACGTTAAATATTAAAGTTATTGTTTTTTACCAAACTAGGCAGTGTTTCTTAATTAAAGGACAAGATAACAAGAGACTCTCAAGAGCCTGAATCGCCCATCTGTATTATTAGATTTTTAAATGTTATATATAATTAGCAAACGTGATCAACAAATTGTGTAAAATTGACTTTAAAGGGCAATAACTCCTTAAGGGGCCAATTAACAAAACTGCATTTGACCAGTATGTTCTATTTTTAGCCATGGCGTCCATGTTTGTCAATGGATCAAAACTTCGGATACAATTTATAAACTAGATACCCTTAGGAACATTTAGTTAAAGTTTGAAGGTTACGTATTTGGCCCAGTAGTTTCAGAGGAGAAGATTTTTTAAATAGTTTACAACGACAGACGACATAGGACGCCAAGTGATGGCGTAAGATCACATCGGGCCCTTCGGGCCTCACTGAGCTAAAAATTACAAAATATATACTAGATACCCTACGGATCATTTAGCCAAAGTTTGGTTAAAATTAATTAATTACAGTAGTTACAGAAGAGAAGATCTATGAAAAAGTGTACACCAGACATTAATGGATGATTCAACAATTAATGCCAAGGGATGGCAAAAGCTCACATGGCCTCTTAGGTCAGGTGAGCTAAATAGAAAATAAAACTTTTGACAAACAAACAAAAAATCATAAGTCAGGGGCATTATTTAAACAAGTAACATTTAAAACTGCCTATATAAGTTATGTTGAAAACCAGGCTATTTTCAATACTACTTATATATTAGGTAACTTTTCTAAATATTATTTTTATAGGTGTCCAAAAATGCAGATTTTACTAGCTTTAACAAATTTTCACAGTATCTGGTTATTTTCCCCATGAAATATAAATTTCTTCTGAAACACTAATTAACTTGCTGATGCACTTAATTATCACTTATCTTTCATATGGATACTTCTGGGTAAATTTAGATTGGTCTCTTCAGGGACTATTAAATTATCATTTTCCTCCAAAATCTTGAAGGTAGACTGGTATAAATAGAAAGTTAACATACTTGTGAATTAATTAAGATTTCAAGTTATTTATAACTGCTAACCCAAATCAACTACATGTGTTTCTTAAATAAGTGTTATTACTAAAAAAAATTAAAATGTATAAAATAACTTATTCAAGTAATGTTTTGCTATTCTTGGAAATTTAAATGTGAGTTTCAAAAGTCCAATTTGCGATTTTTTTCAAATAGTGGGCCAGCAAGAAAAGTTTGTACTATGACGTCAGATGCAATGTTCTAAAGAAAGACAACTCTTTTCTTCAAAACAAACGAGAAAAAACAACATGAAAATTACTCATAACTTTTTTGAAAGGTCGGTGACACACACTTTTTTTTGCTTTATTTTGAAGATTACATACACATGGCACTTTCCTTCTTGAAATTTTGTATGGATAAATCACTGGCAGAAATTTTTTAATACTGGAAACGTTTTTCATTTTTCATTTTTATTTTTGGCGGGGATGAAATAAATCATATTTTTAAAGATCAAAACAATACGAGTTTTAAATTTTTGAACCTGTATTTGATAGATACAAATCTACTGTTTAACGTGAAACAAGAACTATGCTTGTAGGTTTGATATAAAGGATGTTTTTGAGAGTTTAGATAACAAGCAAAAATTATGTTAATATTCAGGAAACGCGAAACTGAGGTTGCTATATAGTGACAAAAATAAGTCGGTGACCTCCAATTTGTTTCATCACATTTTGTTCCTCAAATCATGAAATACCTTCACACAAAATTTTAAGGAAAAATCACTGGTAGAAATGAATAGGTTGTTTGGTCTTTAAGTAACAATACCTAATTTGTTTACTATCAACCACCTTGACACTTTTTTACAGAAAATGTAAATATTTTAATTTGTCAGATGCTGTGAAAAAGTGTCCTTCAATTGGACATTCTTTTATGATAAAGTACTATTAAATTCTGTCCTACAAGGTTGACATTCAATAAGAGGACTTTTTCACAGTGAAAGCTAAGTGTCATTTAAAGGGAGATAATAAAAAAGTCACTGATCTTTAATTCTGCTAAGTTTTTTTTTACCTATTCTGCATCGAGCAAATGAAAGATCTAGTCGATGAATCATGACTTATTGGGAGCTGTCAACAAGCACCAAATCTAAAGAAACTTCTGACACGAGCAAAATTCAGTACACAGAACGAAGGTGGCAGTAATACAAAAATGGGGGATCCCAGATGTGGAACATGCTAAATGCTAGAAGTAAAACTCTGAAATCAGAAACAACAATTACACCGAAATATATTATTTATTGTGCAACCTGTCCCACTTGTAATCAAAACTACATACAGGTCAAACCATTTGATAGAGGAAGAGTTCACAAACAGCTGTCTGGACAAAGGTCCCTTCAATTAGAAACTCTCCATGTTCTGAACACTTTGACCAATGTGGAAAGGGAAAATTTAAACTATATTCCTTTCAGGTCAGGTGAGCTTTTCTTATCACTTGGCGTCCGTCGTCCATTGTCGTGCTGCCCCTGAATTGGAAATTTTAGCAAAATTTTGCCGTTTTTGGTTATTATCTTCAATATTTTTATGGAAATAGATAAACTGTAAACAGCAATAATGTTCAGCAAAGTAGGATCTACAAAAAAGTCAACATGACCAAAATGGTCAGTTGACCCCTTAATGAGTTATTGCCCTTTATAGTAAATTTTTGTCAATTTAAAAAAAAAAAAAAATCTTCTCTGAAACTACTAAGACAAATTTAACCAAACTTGTCCTCTATTATCATTAGGGTATCTAGTTTAAAAAATGTGTTAAATGATGCCATCCGGCGAACCAAGATGGCCAACATGGCAAAAAATTGTAACTAGGGTAAAATGCAGTTTTTTGCTAAAATATCAGAAACCAAAGCATTTTAAGCAAATCTGACGCAGTTAAATTTGTTTCGTTAGGTCTAGGTCTATCTGCCCTGAAATTTCCGTAACAAACATGCAAAATGTTGTTGGGTTGCTGCCCCTGAATTGGTAATTTTAAGGAAATGTTGCAGCTTTTGGTTATTATCTTGAATATTATTATAAATAGAGATAAACTGTAAACAGCAATAATGTAGAGCTAGGTTAGACCTACAAATAAGTCAACATGATGAAAATGGTCAATCGACCCCTTAAGGAGTTATTGCCTTTTATAGTCAATTTTTAACAATTTTCATAAATTTTGTAAATCTTGTAAAATTTTACAAAATAGTTTAACTACTGGGATAGATTCATAGGTTCATTAGATAGAGATAATTGTAAGCACTAAGAATGTTCAGTAAAGTAAGATCTACAAACACATCACCAGCATCAAAACACAATTTTGTCATGAATCCATCACTCTGCTGTACTGTCCTTCGTTTATGATATGCACATAGACCAAGGTGAGCAACACAGGCTCTTTAGAGCCTCTAGTTTCAGATGTGGACCTAAAATAAAATTCCACTTGAAGCCAAGGAACGCTATTTTATTTAACTGTATAAGCCGACTTTTAATAGGAAGTGAAATTCGGTCTGTGAATAAGATTCCGTAATATATACAAACTACCACATGACGTTACTATATTAGGTAATATCACAAGTTGTTACTAGTAACGATAACAATTCTGTCTGATGAACTGTTAGGGATGCAGCGAAAGTGCTAACAGAAACAGTGTTCGATTTATAACGTGATTTTTTTTTGTGTTTTTTATTTTTATGTTCTTTGAAAATTTCTTCATACATTGTTGGTCATCAAAAATGTGTGTCATTAATATTTACATGTACTTGGGACCTTTTGAATGTTCAAAACTGTTCTATTTGCTTAAAAGTAATCTGAAGCAATTTCTAGACAAGCTTCGATCATCAGGGTAAAAAGCCTTGTGACCTAAATATTGATTAATCAGTTAAGCTAATTCTTTTTTTTCATTAATAAAAAAATTCTACAGATGATTTCGTATATATAACTTATATTTATTTCAAGCAAACTATAAGAATGTTTATAAAATTTAAAAAAATCACAGAATCTTAATAAAAAAAGAAAATGTAAAAATAAGGCAGCTTATGCACTTATGTAACCTCAACAGCGAAAATGACAAATGTATAATTTTATTTACTTTTTAACCGGATTTTTGTGACAAAAATGTCGGTTATTGAATTGGGGATGTACGGCGGGCGGGCAGGCGGCAATCAAATGTTGTCCGTGCATTAACTCATGAACCGTTCAACTAAAGCTTTTAAAATTTTAATATGTTGTTACTGACAACTAAATGAAGGTCAAGTTCAATAATGACGATTTTGACTTTTACCGTTCAGGAGTTATGGTTCTTGAAAGATTGAAAAATGGAGTTTCCAGTCGTGTCCGTGCATTTACGCATGAACTGTTCTACCAAAGCTCCCCAAATTTTAATATGTTGTTACTGATGACAAAATGGAGGTCATGTTCAATAATGACGATTTTGACTTTTACCGTTCAGGAGTTATGGTTCTTGAAAGATTGAAAAATGGAGTTTCCAGTCGTGTCCGTGCATTTACGCATGAACTGTTTTACCAAAGCTTCCCTAATTTTAATATGTTGTTACTGATGACAAAATAGAGGTCAAGTTCAATAATGACGATTTTGACTTTTACCGTTCAGGAGTTATGGTTCTTGAAAGATTGAAAAATTGTGTTTCCAGTCGTGTCCGTGCATTTTCTCATGAACTATTCAACCAAAGCTTTTAAAATTTTTATATGTTGTTACTGATGACAAAATAGAGGTCAAGTTCAATAATGACGATTTTGACTTTTACCGTTCAGGAGTTATGGTTCTTGAAAGATTGTAAAATGGCATTTCCATTCACGTTGTTGCATTTACTCATGAACCATTCAATCTAAGCTTTTCAAATTTTAATATGTTGATACTGATGACAAAATGGAGGTCAAATTTGATATTGACGATTTTCACTTTCACCATTCATCAATAATGGTTCTTGTGATATTGCCAGGACACAAATAAATGTTAATAAATCCGGTTTGCTGTCGTTGTGACAGCCTAGTCTTGTTTCAATTTCTCATTGATGTGTTGTAAATTTTCTGTTAGAAACTCACACGACTCTCTATCTAAACTAGTGTGACAGTAACACAAGACTGTTTTATCTTAATTTTGCATATTTTTTTTCTAGGTGTACAACTGTGCAAGTATTGAACATCAGCTTGAAATGCAATGTGACCTAAAAGACAGTATAATAATGGACAGATGTAAGTAATGATAAAATAGTCAATGATATGGGAAATGTATGAAATTGTAAGAAAAAGTTGACAGGCATATTGTTTTACACCTGTCCTTCCGTCGGTCATTAAACTATATATATAGGTCAAAGTACAGCATTCAGCAATGATCATACTGCATAGTCATATATAAAAAAGGCCCTGAAATTACAATTGTAAAATAATTCCAAACTAATGACCTTAATATTAATATACAAATAAAATAACTAAAAACAAATATGCAACACAGCAACAAACAACAACCACTGATTGTCCAGGTTCCTGACTTGGGACAGGCACAGAAGATAGCAGGATTAAACATGTTAGTGGGATCCAAGCCCTAATAAAATCATATTTTAGTTATTCTCCTCAAGAAAATCTAATATAATGTAATTAACATCAACCATTGTCAACACTTTTAAATGTTGTACTTAACTTTATATATAAAGAAGATGTGGTATGATTGTGAATGAGACAACTTTCCACAAGAGACCAAATGACACAGAAATTAAAAACTAAAGGTCACTGTACCCTCTTCAACAATGAGCAAAGCCCATACTGCATAGTCAGCTATAAAAGGCCCCAAAATGACAAATGTAAAACAAGAAAACTAACGGCCTAATTTATGTACAAAAAATGAAAAAAAAAAAAAAATATGTAACACTTCAACAATTGACAACCACTGCATTACAGGCTCCTGACTTGGAACAGGCACATGCATTACATTGTACCTTAATATTTTAATTCGCATATTGGTATACAATCTATTGTATGTTTTTTTCTTTTTTTCTTTAAAAAGTTATATGCAAGTGGGGGCATAATCTGTGTCCCATGGACCCAATCATGACATTTATTTATTCAGAGAATTTTGAAGGAATAAATAATGAATAATTTTTCATAATTTTTTTTCATCTTTTAGAAAAGTCGTCTCCTGAAACAACTGAGACAAATCTACCTAAATTTGGCCACACTCATCATTAGGGTATGTATATATAGTTTTAAATGTGTTTGATGACCCTGCCAACCTACATGGCAGACATGGCTAAAAATAGAAAATAGGAGGAAAATGCAGTGTTTACTTATATCTCTGAAACTAAAGCAAAAGTATGACAGTTGCATTATTTCATGCATCAATTGTAAATGGTAAGGTGAGCGATAAAGGCCCATTGGAGCCTCAACTTTCTATAGCCATTATTGTAATAGCTGGTCAGTGGTCATAAACAGGCCTCTACATTATCATTTTTTCTAACTTGTCCCTTCGGACAAGTTGCAAGAAAATCAACTTGTCCGAACTCTTAGCTCACTTGTCCGAATGCATAATTGAAAATCTTACATATTGATGATTTATGCAATAATAACACTTGCGCTTTGATTGTACCTAATAAAGGGAGCATTTTGTAATGTTATATGAATACCACATCAAAATACATTTCATTATTTCAGACTGAAAGATTTTTTGCAAGACTGAGTTCTCTGACTCAATGTCACTATCATGTGTCGATCATTAAATCATCATTTCTTCTCCTATGGACCTCAGTATTCATTCTGTAGTAGTGGTATGGGTTAAACCAAGATGTTAATACACCTGGCCACCTTGTATATGATTAAAACTTTTTTAATTTATTGATGGTGTCAAAACAAGCTTTTACAATTTATTTTGATTTGTATATATACATTGATATATGATCATGAAGTACATGAAACATTTCACTAAAAAATCTGCCTTTTTAGATTTTTTTTTTTTTTTTCATCTTAAATTTTTATATTAATAGATCTTATTAAATAAAGCCTCTTTTAATGTATTGTTATGCATAAAAGCAAAAGCAAATGAAACATACTTTAATTTAAAATTTTAAAGTTGAGGTAAAACTCAATATGGAGGTGCTCCTAATACAAAGAGGCTTATACTAAGAAAAACATTAACGTTGGTTTCTTTCCCCTTACTTATATTCCCCTGGTCAATGGCCTAAAATATTAGATATAAAGAAGAAAAATAAGAGCTTGCATGGTTAATGGCGTAGAAGGAAGGACGAATCACCTGAGCACCAATTTTATCTTTTTAATCGCAAAGTTTTAAGTCACATCACAGTCTACTGATTGAACATTTATGTATAGTCACTCTCACCACACTTTTTATCCATTTTAAAGCGTGTATATATTTTTAAATCGTCTTTTATCACTTAAAACACTTTTTTAGTCCTCGCCGCCATCTTGTAAAAATTTTATTTTTTGTTTTTAAATTTTAAATATATCTTATCCAATGTTGTCCTCGGTGTCTCTCTGAGTTATTTTTAATATTGTGGTATCCAGTTAGTATTTAACTAACCAAGAACACTTAAAATACTGAACAATTATTATTCAAAAGTGGTTACATCATGTCAGTGGAAAAAGTAGGAGTTCGAATCTCGGCAAGAATTCGCCAACACAAACAACCTACTGATACCACAATTAAAGTTAAACCATATGTTATGGGCCCAGAAAAAGCAATGAATAAGAAAGAAGATTCTTGCGATAGAAATATGGTAACTTTTGCCATGAAGTCTAACAATAACTTCAGAGCTGAACTTAGTACTGCTGCATATGAAATACTGAAAGTCCAACTATTTGATAAACTTGACACAATGTCATGCTCAGACTTTCCGTCACTAGGCTTCTCTGTTCAAAACAATGTAGACCAAGTTAACACTATAGTCTTCCAGACAATCAAAGTTACCCTAACAAAGGGAAGTAGTAATTCGACAAATAAACAACTTAAATTTACGGTCAATCTTTATAACTCTACATCATCAATTGTGGCCAATGGCAATGGAGTACGATATTTTGTAGACAACTTTTTTACTCCAATTCTTGAATATCTACATCAACACTCAGATAATATTGATATCATCAACAATGGTGTTAAAGGTATGATTGTTAACTCAAAGATAGAAACGATTTCTGAGAATCACCTCAATAAAAGTTCTGAGAGACAGACTCTCGCCATAACAGATAGTCTTAGTACAAATACGTCGGCCTCAGTTAATATGGCACACATAGATACAACATCTCGATGTCCAATATGCTCTGATGTTGCAAATGATGACACAATTAACTGTGACACTTGTCTTGAATGGTTTCATTACTCATGTGTTCATCTAAACAAATCTAAGGTGGACAAAATACCAGCAATAGCACCATTCACGTGCCCGTTATGTTGTAATGACCTTTTACATACAAACACTTCTAGTACAATTGAGACTTTGTGTATACCAACAGATGAACCGATACCTTCTATACCGTCTTCAGTTAACATAAACTTACCTTCAAGTGGCGTTATATCAAACATATCTACATCTTCATCTTCTAGTGTTCTTAAGTCATCTATATCAGTTGCTAACTCTGTGCCATATGTTATTCCAACAACAACTAGTTCAAATTTTAGTACTGCATGTCTGACTTCTACTCTTCGTCAAATACAATCAACTTCCAGTTATAATACAACAAATACAACCTCAGTATCATCAGGTGCAATATCATCTCTCATATCACCAATTAAAAGCAAGAAGAAAGCTCCAAATAAATTAATGTTAGAGAATGATAATCTTAGATCTTTTATCATAGAACTTGAGCAGAAAATTAATGATCAAGAGAGAACTATAAATTTGCTAAAATCTGCAAAACCCAGTAATGAGTATACAAGTACACAAAATTTTACGAACAATCAAAACAACATGAATGGACTTCCCAATTCTGGGTACAAGGAAAACATGGACAATATAGAAAAGAAGCTTGCTACTCTCATGGACTACCAACACATGCTTGCCTTCTCAAATCTGAACTCTAGAATTGATAATCTTCAGAACACTATGATGAACAATCCACATACTCCATTCTCAACAGTTCAAAATCCGTATGCTCCATCTTTTCCAATTCAAACTCATTTTTTAGCATAATGTACATCCTCATTCATACTTTCATCATGGAAACAGCTTTACCGCTCCTTTTAGACAGGTTTCAAATATGCATATTCGGGTAAACCCGATTTATCAACAAGGAATTAATCTCGCTCATCCGGGACACAATTCGTTTACTCCGTCTCATCTGTTTCACAATGCTCATGTCTCGTCAAACATCACTCAGTCTGCTCAATCTATAAATCAAGTACATACCGACTCAACTCAATCTCTTCATCAAAGAAATTCGCATCATTTAACTAAACCACCCACTGGTCATTATTCTAATCGTAACCTTAGTAATGCTCAGGCAAACTCCAACACTCGAAGAGGCCCATCACACACAAAGAGAACACATCCTCCATCATACGGTGAATCAGTTTCAAGAATATATAGTCAAAAACAAAAAGATGACTCTCCATCTTCATCATCTAAATTAATTCAAGCGAATAACAAACCTAACATCAACAATCATAATGAAGTTAACAATACCTTATCACAATCTAGTGAAACCAAAGTCATTGAAAACATAGTGGTACCATCTAATGAAACCAAATTCATTGATAGTCAATGTTCAGATCCTTTGCTAGACAAAGGAATGACAGAACCGGACATTCGGGAGATGTAACCGTGCAATCGAGGGACGTGATTGACCATTTTAAACTTTTAACTTTTAACATAGAAGGCATTCGAGGCAATGCTCCTTATTTGAAGGAAATTTTACCTTTTAATGATTTTATCTGTCTACAAGAGCACTGGTTGTGGCAATATGAACAACAAGAGGCTACAAAATTTCTTAAACATTTTAATTAACTTCCCGAAAGTACACTCTGTGCGTTCACGTGGTAATGGTGGAGTTATGATTTGCTGGAACTCCAAGTTTGATAGCTATGTAAAAACCTTAAAGGACGGTAATGAGCGTATTATTGCAGTAGAAATTAACAGCTCTCCAAAAAGGATTTGTTTGATAAATTGCTACCTTCCTACATCTGGATATTCTGATACAGCCGTTAAGTATCAAGACAATCTTGACTTGCTTGAAATCATCATTCAGAAGTATTGTGATTCACACCAAATTGTTCTCGTAGGTGATATGAACGCAACAATGTTACTTTCTCGACGTAACGATTCAGATAGACGTTTTAGATCTTTTATAGATAAACACAAACTAGGTACTCTTGCAAACATGGGAACTGCACCAACGTATCAGCATGGTAAAGGATCATCTCAGATCGATTATATTTTCAGTCATACTGTTGACAATCTTCTTGAACTTGAAATATGTCACCAACATCCAACAAATACGTCTAGTCATGTACCAGTTGTGGGCAAAATAAAAGCCACGTTAAGCTTGACTTGTGCAAAATCTATTAAACCTCCTGAAAGAAGACGTAATCTATGGAAAGACTGTGATATTGAGGCATATCAAAGCACTCTGTCTAACTCACAGATACCCATCATTGAAAGACCAGATCAAATAAGACATTTATTGACCAGCTTAATGGTAATATACTTGCAGCTGCCAACATTGCTGTACCATCTAAGAAAATTCGTCTGAAGGGACCAAAATGGAAGGCTAGTCCAGCACTAAGACAATTACTTGTGAAAGGCAATCTAATCCACAAAAATTGGATTCAATATGGAAGACCAACTGTGAATCACCCAATTATTGAAGAACGTAGATCTATCAAAAGACGCATTAGGTCACAACAGCGACAGGACATGGCATGTGAAAGGAAACAATTCTATAACCAAATAGTTGAATCTGGCAAGTCCACAAACTTTTATAAACTGATAAGAAGAGGATTATCTAATACTATTTCAAAACCACAAGGCTTCATGAATGAAGGCCAAGTTATTCTTGATCTTGACAAACAAAGAAAAGGTTTTGCAAGATTCTATGAAGACCTTGCTGTACCAAAACAACTAGAACAATTTGACTCTGATTATCATGAAAATACTCAATTTAACTTGGAGCTTATTCGTAAAATTGTCCTTGAAAATAAGGATACTTTTTCACCTATTACGCCTGATGAAGTAAAATCTGCTATTTATAAACTCAATAACAACAAATCAAGTGATGAATACGGAATTTGTGCTGAGCACCTTAAACTTGCAAGTTCTACTATTTTTAACGTACTGTCTGTACTGTTTAATGCCATAATTGAACACTGTTATATACCTTTACAATTTTTATCAGGAATCATTACACCTGTTCACAAAAAAGGGAAAGACGCTACTGATTTTGGTAGTTATAGAGGCATTACTGTTTCATATACAATAGGAAAAGTTTTCGAACATGTCATTCTAGACAGAATTGAAGGTCGGTTACCTTTAGACCAGTCTTCATTACAATTTGGCTTCACCAAACATATCTCAATATTACTTGCAGCGCTACTGATCAACGAATGCATCGTAGAAGCAAAGGAATTCAACCTTCCATTATTTATAGCGTTTTTAGACTCTCAAGGAGCATTCGACGTTGTCGATCATCCGTCTTTAAAATGTAAACTGTTGTAAAATATGGAATGTTATTGACACCTGGTATACACATTTAACTTCAAGAGTAAAGTGGTGTGGTCGTCTTAGTGATAATTTTCCTATTAAACAAGGAGTGCGACAAGGAGGCATTTTGTCCACAAGACTATACAAGACCTACATAAATGACCTTCTAAAAACATTAGAACGCAATAGACTAGGAATGCATATTGGAACAACCTATATTGGATGTCCGACTGTTGCTGATGATATTGCTCTAGTTGCCAACTCTGCAACAGATCTCCAATTGATGTTGAATGTAGCTAATTCATATGCAAACCGTGAAAAATATGTAATACATCCCGAGAAAAGCACTATACTTATGAAAATTCCACCTAAGCGATCAAATACTACGTCTTCAGACTGGAAATTAGGTGACAATGAAGTCTCAGTGTCTAAAACAACCACCCATTTGGGTATAATTAGATCAGAAAAAAAATGAGGTTTCAATAAATATAGATGACCGTATTTCGTGTGCTACAAAAACTCTGTACAGTCTCACTGGTACTGGTTTTCATGGAACTAATGGCTTACCACCAACCACATGCATGAAACTGTTCATAACTTATGTTCTTCCAAGACTTCTGTATGGCTTAGAAACATTTGTTCTAAAGCAATATCATCTTAATGCTCTAGAAAAATTTTACATTAATTTCCTGCGTAAAATCCAGTGTTTGCCAAATAGATCAGTTAAAGGCATTACTTATCTGCTTCTTGGTGTTAGACCTGCCACGGCTGAGCTCCATATTAGACAATTGAACCTTTTTGGATGTATTATTCGAAGTGAAAACTTAACTTTAAACAAAATTCTTAGAAGACACATTTCAACAAAATCAGAAACTTTAGACAGTTGGTTTACCTACATAGATAAACTTCTAGTGCAATATGATCTTCCCAGTGCGGCTAAAATGGTTATTAATCCACCGTGTAAATTATTATGGAAAAAGAATGTGAAACTAGCAATTGATAAATTCTGGACTCAAAAATTACTTCTCGATTGTCAAAATAAATCTACCCTGTCGTACTGTGATCTGTCAAGTTTGAAAATTGGAACTGTTCATAAACTCTGGTCTTCAATTGAAAGCAATATTAAATATGTCCGCCGTGGTGGTATAAAAGCTCGTCTAATTACAGGAACTTACGTTCTCCAGTCCAACACAAGTAAATTTAATCAACATGAAGTTAGCTCTGTTTGTCCACTTTGTCAATATGAAGATGAGGATATAGTTCATTTCATTTTAAAATGCAACGCTCTATTTAAATACAGAAAATCATATATAGAAGAATTGGAAGTGATAATAAACAGCATAAGTAATCCAAATACGTGCTCATGGAATAGTCTGGTTGGAGATTTTGGTCTATTAACACAGTTGATTCTTGACCCTAGTGTTTTGATAAAACAGAAAATATTATCATGTAGTGAAAAGACTCTCACTAAAATAGAGGATTGCTCACGAAAAATGTGCTTCTCCCTACATTGTGGAAGATCATTGATCATAAACTCTGAACATTGATTGTCAAACTTAAAACTGTGATTATAAACTCAGAACATTGACTTTAAACTCAGAGACATCAAGGGTGTACATATTCTAAGACTCTTAACCCTAAATGTTTATATTGAATTTTCTATGTAAATAGTATTGATAAGATAATCCCTTTAATGTGACTATACATATCATTAATGAACATTTACCCATTTATGGGGTGCACCAATATAGTGGTGGATAATACATACCAAAGAAGAAAGAATGGCTGCCAGCATGTTCAAATACGTTCAAACAGAGACATATTATACAAGTTTTATATGTCTCTGGTTCAATCAATGAATATTATTTCATTTAGTATGAATAAAACAATCATTCATATTTTTGGGAATGTATAAGTCTTGAATTTGATCTATTTTTATTTGACCTCGATTTTTCACTTGTCCCATCGGACAAGTAGTATGGTGAATATACTTGCTTGACACCTGTGTCCACTTGTCCCGGACAATCGGACAAACGTTAATGTCGAGCCCTGATAAACCTATGAAAATAAGTCAATTATTTAGCCTCAGAGCACTACCAACAGATTCTTATCCAGTGTATTTGATCATGTTGATGAATAAATTTTATTACAACTCGTTAACAGGGCAAGATATGGAAATTTATTTTTCTTCTGGTTTTATAATATTTAGATAAAACAAAGGAAAATGATATTTTGATAAACATTAAACATGTTGTTGTGGTTTTGTGCTCTCTTAAACCATCAGATTATTACTGTACTGCAATAAAAAAAAAACATTAAAGAATATCAGGGATTTACGGGAACTTGAAGTAATTGAAAACTTGTTCAAAACCCAAACTGCACTTTAACTTTACTTTGCCTCAACCATTAAATGTTGTGAAATGTTTACACAATGCTTGTTAACACCAAACACTGATCAAGTCACTTTCGTCATTCTCATATTATCATGAATATGTAACTTTTTTAATAGGAAAAAGGATATATATTAGAGATATATTTACAAGCAGGGACATCTGTGTCCCATGGACACATTCTTGTTTTATTTATTACATATTTTAGTGTATTAAACTAATTATACTGCTTCCACCTTTCAATATTCTAACAAAGCTCTATCTCATTAATGGATAAATAAATGATACTAGTCATGACCTCAACAGATAATTTTTTTCAGGTTCTCTGGTCGTAAGAACCTGTTGGCCACACACATGAAGATTTTCATTGATCCTGCTTTCAGCTAAATGTCAGAAAAATTAAGAACAAAGGAAAATATGCTGAAACTGTACAGTCACCGGTCAGGATTATTTCAGAAGTGAAATTATAATACAATTTATTTTACTGGTTAATTCCTTTGATTTGTAATTTTAAACAACACACAGAGGCTTAGCATTATTGTTTTACAAGAGAGACACCAAAAGATGGGGTCAACATTTATCATTTTTATCAAAATACGCCCAGGACAAACCATGGATACACTTAACTTGAAATATGGTGCTTTCATACCAAAATTGCATGGAAGTAAAAGAAATAAAGAACCATTCATGTCAGCAATCAGGGGATAAGATGAAAGAATGCAGAATAAGGTACTGTAATATTCTGTCTTAATAAGAGTCCTGCTTCTCTATATATACATATGCTTTTTGTTATGCCCCGTCGTAGCGGAGGGGGCATTAAGTTTTATCCTTGTATGTTTGTACATAATATTAGATATAAGAAGATGTGGTATGACTTCAAATGAGACAACTCTCCATCCAAGTCACAATTTGTAAAAGAAAAACAATTATAGGTCAAAGTACAGTCTTCAACACAGAGCCTTGGATCACACCACACAGTAAGCTATTATTAATTTAAGGACCCAAAACATTACTATTGTGAAACCAGCTGTCAAACATGAAAACCAACGGTCTAATCTATATAAAAAAAAGAGAAAAGACAAACACTTATAGTGCATGATCTTCTCACTGTGTTGAAGACCCATTGGTGGACTTCGGTTGTTGTCTGCACTTTGGTCAGGTTGTTGACATATTTCCCCCAATTCCATTCTCAATTTTATGAAGAAGTTATCGAACTTTATTCTTGAAAACGAGACGGAGGTATCATGTTCACATGGCACATCTGTTTATTTGTTTTAGTTCACTATAAACTTAAGTTTGCTTAACCAAATGTACTGAAACTTAAACACAATGCTTATTACCACAAAAATCAGATCAAGTACTCATTTGGGTACTGTGTGTCACTTTTACCATTCTTGATTTATGACCCTTTAAAATGTTATATGCAAGCAGGGGCATAATCTGTGTCCCATGGACCCATTCATCATTTATTTATTCAGAAAACTCTAAAAGGAATAAATAATCCATAATGTTCATACAGATAAAACATATTGTTTTAAGGATTTTAATCTGTTTATTAAGTCACATGCAAACTCAATATTGCTCCCCTTTTAAATCTCGATCAGTGTTTGTAAAAAGAAAAAAGTAACATAAAAGAATGCAGGTTGCCAGGAACATTCAAATTGGAGAAAGGGAAAAGAACACAACTCTACGCTAAATAATTTTGAAAACTTATTGGCTATACTATCTTTATTTATAAAAATGTCAAAAACATTATGTACATTATGATCATGTTGATTGTGTGAAACGTCACACAAGGCAATCAAAATGGTCAGGAGGGAAAATAAGTTTTATTATAAATGTCAAATGGTTATAGTCGCAACCTATCAACATAATCAACATTGTTGATTTCACAGTTAATATTTACTTTTAGCATGTTCAGCAGAATAGAACGTTTTTGTTATATTTTATTAAATGTTAATTTACTTTGCTCTTATAGGCAGAACTAAAAAGGAAGAGAAAGCTAGGCATCAGTAAAGAAACAGATCAATTTATAATATGTAATAAATCCATCTGAATATAACAAACATTGCACATGCTATGAAGATTTATTCACATGTATACTATGATTTGTAGTTATATTTTATTGTATGTATTTGTAATATTAAAAGTACATGTATTTTACTTTAGAACAGTATTTTATTTTTTATATTTTGCTGTGGAGAATATCAAAGAAATTTAGAAAAAACATAATTAAAGATAGTTTCTTCCATGTTTTCTGTGACAAAAAAAATGTGCAAATTAGGAAAATTAAATGAGGCTACATTATTGAATATTTTTGAGTTTGAGTTTTAATTTTTCATTCCTATTTTAAAATTTCATTGGCATTTGAAATAATGAGTTGAAACTAGTTTTTATCAATTATTTTGTTTTCAAGATGTACAACAGTAGAGAAGGTTAAGGTTTTGTGTACAATAGTTTACTATGATGTAATGGTCAAATAAACTTGAAACTTTGTACTTTCAAGTGTTCATTTAAGTCAGTGTTTTTTAAACAATTACAAATAAGTTACTGAACATGGAAATCTGATTGTGGAAGCAGAGTATAATGTGTTATGGACACATATATATATATATCTCAATCCCATAGAGCATCGCCCTCCTCACCAGCCTCTCAGTAATGGCATATTGACTTTGAAAATTTCCTTTGTTTACACTGAAATATTTGTGATAGGTCCAGTTTAAGGAGAACCACTAAAAGTAGGTCAGGGATAATTTATATGCAGTTGAATAAGCTTTTGGACAATGCATGTGCTTAGGGATTTTAATAATCCTGAACGCTTAATCATGGTTTTATAACTTACAATCTTTTGCAGTTTTCTATTTATATGTTAAAGTTTATGCTTAGGCCAGTTTAATATCGACCACTTATAAATAGGATTTAGAGGATGCATAGGCCCCCCTTTTTGTGGGACAAATTTAGTTGATATTATATTTAGGGAATTACTGAAGCATGACAAAAGGGATGCAGTATAGAGTAACCTTATTATTTCTAAGAAATTACTTTTTTTTTTTAAAGAAATGAAAAGTATGGTTATAAACATATTTTTATGAATTAAAATTTTAACAAATGTTGGAAACAAATTTATGTAAAAACTTTTTTTAATGTATCAAAATTATGTGTTGTAAAATCTGAATGATTTTTTTTTCTGGATTTTCCCCAATATTTTAAAAAACCAAAATGCATAATTTTTTCTTGTAGATTTTATTTCGGGATACGAAATGGGTAAAAAAAATCTATGTAACAAGTGTGTGTCTGATATTAGATTTATATTTTCGGGATTTTTCCCGAAATGTGAAAAGAAATTATTAGTCATAAGGTCTAGCATATACATTTGAATTTTCGGGATAAATCCCGAAATATTTGAAGACATCTGTGTTATACATGTTGCACTTAGTTTATTTTTGTCGGGATATTTCCCGAAATGCGTTTCAGATCTGTTTGTTAAAATGCTCTGCCAACATATATGTAATAAATAATAATGTTGAGAATGATTTCGGGACATTTCCCGAATAATTTGTTGTCACATACATCTTTACTACAAAAATTTTGAAACTTTCATATATTTTGGGAAATTTCCCAAACATTTAATGTAAATTTTATCAATTATAAGAATAAAAACATGGAATATTGTAAAAGTTGTGTATTTCTTTATGAAATCTTCATTCAATTTATGGTAAACATTGAAAAAGATTATAAAAAGGAATAAAATGGATTTTACTCTTTTAAAATAGAGTCTGTTCAATACGTTAGCCTCGAATAATACATAACAGATAATAATCGTCAAAATGCGCATATGGTGCAGTAAAATTAGTAACGTTTATGTTATTATCAAGAGACAAATTCTACAAAACACTAATTTCGACAGTTCTAAACTTGTCAAAAAAAATCTCCAACTGAATAATCTTTTCCAAACAAATACATAAAAAAATAGATAATTATATAAAGAAAGAAAGGCGGAACATAGGACAACGAAAACATAAGCATGAAGAATATACAATATTGGAGCGTTCATCTTCAAGTGATATAACAAAATGTCATAATGGAGACCATGATAACTCAAGTCTATCGTTAGAAAGAAAAGGAAGACGTGATTATACGTGACCTTGTGTCATTTTTCATCGCGAAGAAATTATTTAAAAATGGACGAAAATTCTTTTGTATAATTCTTAAAGTCTTGGAATATATTTGTAAAACTCCGTTGGCGTATTCAACAAAATGCATAGGTTGGCAATAAGCATTCCCATTAAATACGTACGTATGCCGTTTTATTCGAGATTTCCAATAAAATGACATACGTACGTAAATCGAAGTACGGACTTAATATGACTGAATATTGCAAACCGGTAAATTTGATTAGACATTTAAAATCGTACACAAGAATTTACTTTCATATAAAAAAAATAACGTGTTGAAAAATGACAGAAATTAAGGATTTTCATTTATCACGTCATTTTCAATACACTAACGCTCCACTATTCTATATTTTATATGCTTATACTTTCGTTATCCGATGTTCTTCTTTTCCTTATAAATCTATTTATCAATCTTTCTTTTTCTATTGATATATATATTTTTTTTTGTGAGGATAACATTTTCAGAAGGATTTTTTTTTCTGACAATTTTATTACAGTGTCGGAATTGGTCTTTTTGAAAATTGAAAATTGAGATAAAACTGACGCTTCTCTTTAATTTTTTGATACAAACATTTCTATTTATCATAAAATGTATAGATAAAACATTCGCTATATAAGTTGTATATAAGGATGTGCGGGACTGTTGATTGGTCTGTGAGGTTATGTTTAACGGGAATGCTATATGAGTCAAAATACAAAAGACTTTTCCAGCCGAAATAATTTATATCCTTTTAAGTACATTAACTTATAGTATTTTAACCATTGTAATGATAAACAATTCTAAGGGGTCACCGTGTTTTAATACATAAATCGTTGAAGTGAATGTGTTAATTACGAAATATAGAAAAGTATACGATAATAAGATTTCGATGCGAATCCAGGCCCCAAACTAGGCAACGTTTTGAGTGGAACATATACAAATTCCAAAAAGTTGGAACAGGGCCCCCTGTCTCCTTAAAGCCGTTAGTCAGTTAAAACGGTACGGTATGTTTTCCCTTTTCGATGTTATATTCCAAATGCAGTGCAGAAGATCACGATACTGCACAACCTTAAAATATAAGTGTAAACCTAAAGTAGGGCCATACGTGCTCATTTCATGATTATGGTGTTTGAATATGCATATCAAGGACGAGAAAAGGAATATAAACCCTACCTTTTGCTAAACCGACCTCCGGATCAAAAAGTTGACATGTGCTAATTCACAGGGTCCATAGGAAGATATGACACCCTAACTAGACACATTGTTTGGACTCCAGACCGACCCATCTTTACTATTACTCGTAGATATTGTGTGAATAGCAAAGAAGCAGCCAATCTTTAATTTTAACCGGGCGAGTATCGAATCCAAGACATCCAGTACTGTAGGAGTGGCGTATGTTCAATTTAGGCAATGAGGCAACCACATAATACATGATTTAACCAATACAAAAAGACAGATAAATACAAAACATATACCGTGTATTTCATAGTATACATTACAGAGTTACGACAGTTCAAAACATTGACGTATTTCACCTTAACAAACTCTTTCTTCGTTTCAACTTAAATAGATTAGAAGTCAAAATGTCTTTGATGAAATGAACAAGGTAGACACAATAGACACAATTAAGTATACCTTGTAAAAAACAGATTCAAACTAAATTGTGAAACTGACATGATGCTTAATTTGAATTAACAACCATTTGTTAGTTTAGGTTAGTTGTAGTTTTCAACAGACGCTTGACATCACTATCGCTCAAACAGTGACAACTGAAAATTAAACTTTTTTAACCAGCATGCAGTTTCATTGCAATGTATTGATTAAATGGGCACTGGACACTATCATTATGTCAAGATAACATACAACAAATCATGATTTTTCATAGACATGATCTTTGTGCCAGTGTGTGACCTATCAAGAGCATGGTTACCTAAACTTCCCCTCGGGGTGGGGTGGTTCGTTAAATGTCGCAGGATGTACTAGAATGCACTCTATACAGGACCTTGTATAACACGTGCTGAAAAGGGTCGTCAGTTTTGTTGTTCTATAGTAAAAATACACAGCCACGTCCAGTCGGAGTGTAGGGAAAGTGTAGATCTACAGGTAACCAAACCCAAGAAAAGGGGATTCATAGGAAGCCAGTTGAAAGACAAAATGTCCGACACTGTCTAACATTGGCTCCCTCTCCAATTGCAAGTGAAACTTATGATCCTATCCTGGTAGATCCACTATACATAATTATTGGAGTATGAATGCAGCTCTTGTCACTTGATGTTAGGCAGCAACACTCAATCAATCGATCAAAAAATCCGTTTAAAACTCGTTTTTTTTTTTGCATTTGTAAATGCTTTAGATCATTTGGCAATCCTGATCTGCCAATGTTCAGTGAACCACTTAATTCGGGCCAAACTCTAATTTGAAATATAATTTAAAAAGTTTTATATTTGAAACGAGTATCACGAACGAACGGAGACATTTGTAAAACGTCTATGCATTTTCATATTTGAAGTTTCGTTAAAGGGGGCTCGGCTTCCCGTAAATCAGGCTCTTCACACATGTTTTTTAAACATATTTGTATAAGTTAAATGCCAAACAGTTCATTAAAAAAACACAATTTTACAGCAATGACGTTAAATTACATACATTTGTATAGACTCTTCCTAGAATATAAAGACAAGGTGTAAAGAAAATACATGTAACTAGTTTAGTAAAATGTAATTCATATTTCTCTTGAAGATGCATTCTCATCCATTTGATAAAATTTTACGGAAAGATGATAAAATATTAATCATACAGATGTTACAGTGATCTGAATTTCTACTTCTGACAAAAGTATCTTGAAATAAATTATAGAAGTATGTTAGGAAAGATAAAATATGTGTATATACCTTTTACATTCCGGCGTGTTCTAAACTCCGGTTTTAACCTTATTACTTACAAATCAAAAAAGATAATATCATCTCGCTTCGGATATCATTTTTTTTCAACATAATTTTTATTTATTAGTTTAGGAATTCCCCCTTTGAGAAATAAATATATGGGTCGAGTGAAATGACATGCTTTGATAGTTGCTTTTGATAACTGATAACTAGATAAATTATAACCTTATAAGGTTGTTGTCAATAGAATATTCTCGAATTTAATACCATATTAGGTAACGAATAAAAACAGCTGATTGGGTTCATTTTTGAGAAGCATATATTCCAACAGAGTATGTGTATAAAACGAGCCAACATTTGTGCAGTCTATGATCCCCTCTTAAATGCCTCAAACAATAGGCCATGAGAAGTTCAGAAAGGTTGGCTATGTCGAATAATGTCACTACCATTAAAACAGGAGGTTTGGCATGCCACAAAACCAGGTTCAACTCACCATTTGTTCATCCATATGAATTTTTGTTTCTTTTGTCTTTCTTTTTTTCAACTTTTTGGTAGTTTTTTGTATATCAAATTTAATATACCGCGTTGATTTGCCGAGTAAAGGATACAACTGTTCTTTATTACTAATTTTAATAGTGAATAAGTCTTATATTACATATTTTGTTTAGCATACAATGTAAATATTAAAATTCATTCAAAGATATTGAAGACAATAACTGAAATAAGAATATCAAATGATAACTTAACCAAAGCAACATTAACTAGATATCAATATTTGATTTGAAATGCATATTGGTTTTTAAAATGTATAAAAATCTGAAAAATATTGCATAGATTTACGGAGAATATATTTGTTCAAAATAACTGGCTACGACGTGAGATAGGTATACAATCAAAAGAATGTTTTGTCTACAAATAAGATTAATAATTGTAATTGAGTCATTGGGATATATAATTCTCCAACTTAGGATAGAAATATGATAATGTTAACAATAGTCAGTAAGAAATTTATGTCTGCATTACTACAAGGGAGGCGAACGATACCAAAGGGACATACTCATAAGTTAGAAATAAACTGAAAATGTCATCTCCATAAAAAAAAAGAAAACAAAAACAACAGTACACAATATAAACAACAGTACACAATACACACAACATTGAAAACCAAAGACTGAGCAACACAAACCCACCACAAACAAAGGGGTAATCGCGGATGCCCTGGAAGGGTAAGCAGATCCTGCTCCATATGTTGCACCCGTCGCGTTGCTCATGTTAGTACAACCATGTTAATAAGTTTATTTAGGTAAGTCACATTCTGGAAAAAGGGGGACGGGATTGTAGTTACCGTAGTTACGATATACGAAACATATCTACGTCATCTTTGAAACGGATATTCCATAACGATCAATCAACTGGTGATGGCATCCGTAAAATTTGTGGAGGAATGATTTCAACTGCATACCTTGAAACTCTTGGTTTAAAAGCTTCAATGTTAGCAGCATCCCTCTATCAAGGAAATGATGATAGGATATACAAGACTTGGAATATCGTATCAACTGGGAGATATATACTCCGCCGTATGCAGGCGTTGCTTGGATACTGCTACATAGAAATGGAAAGTTCACAATTTGGAAGCTGAAATCATCTCTTTTGTCGTAATGTTTTCTTTTCAACCGACCCTCATTGTCCATTGCAAGATATAAGTCAAGATATTAGGCACACTTAACTGTATCTATTGTAAGCTTTATTTTACGTCCCTCTTTTATCTCAAATGTAACGTGTAAATGCATAATAATGCTCCAATATTTGAACAGAAAACAGAATGTATCAACAACATTGTCAGCAAAATGAGCGAAGAGGATATAAGAAATTAGACAACAATAAACATCAAGTTGTAAGGACAATAGATTTGAATTAATTTGAAATCTTTAAAATAACTCTTAAATTGATTGATTGGTTATTGTATACTTGAAGCAATGTTACATTTAATTCAATGTTTACACCTTCGAAGCTTGTTACCTCTTGCACCATGAGTAGTATGGTCCAATTATTCATAATAAGCGTTTGTTTCGCATTTTTAGAATAATTTTCATATTTATCTTATTATATTTATTCTTTGCCATATGTTAGCTATAGCGCACTGCAAGTTCATTTACTCTCTCTGGGAATACAAACAAAATCGACAATTGAAGCCAGTATGACCTAGGTCTTATCGTTATTAGGACTGAATATTCAATATTGCAGTGAAATGGACGATTTAAAAATACTCAAATGGCTTCAAAACGAAATACTCTTCTTTAACAACTAAGCATACTGATTTTCCTTTTAAGTGTTACAATGAGGTGTTGTTTCTCTATCAATTTAGTATAGATAAGTTTTTCTTTACACTTTTTCCTCAAATATCATTTGTTTGCCTTTGCTGTACCATTTGATATGTGTTTTGCTTTTTTCACTGATTTGGTTAAAAAATTGGAGAGGTCCTAAGAATAACAGATTTCATTTATGGATTTTTCAAGTCAGTTTTGCTAAAATCGTGGTTTACATCAAGCATTGTACCGTAACGATAGGATTTGCTATAACATGTATAAGGAGATTATCCAGTGCGCTGTATTATTGATTTTCAAACAAAATTATATTACTCGACGTAACCATCCTATCTTAGCGTATCACAACCTTTTAAAACTGACGAGGGGTAGCATAGACTGCATGGATATGTATGGATGACAGTTCTAGTGCATGATTTTAAAAGTCATGGAACACATTTTTTAAAGTTAAGAGACGTATTTTCTAAAATGTATTTGAGTTATGTACACATGCCATTTGACAGGAAATCTCTTATATGCAATTAAAGAAATGTTAATTGTTTGCAGCAGGATAAGTTATACAGGAGAAATATTTGAATATTTTTGACATGTAAAGACTTTCAAAGTGTTTTATAAATTTATTATGAATGCTTCAAATTATAGAATTTCACATATAAATCCTGTGGGTTATACAAAAATCGCTCTATCCCTTCTAATTGATTTAAGTATAGTTAATTGTTTTGATTTATCAATGTCTAATTAAAGGGTTTTCGTTTATTTAAGTTCCTGTCGTTTTGTAATGTGTTTATTTATGAATTTTCGTAAGTATATGATTATTATATGAATATATATACCGTGTTAGTTTACCGAGTAAAGGGAAACAACTGTTCTTACTTAAAGATTTTAATAATAATGAGTGTTACATTACTTTTTTAACGTTGATTTATCATTTGTAATTATTTAAGTTTAGTCACTGATACAAAATACAATAACTGTAACAAGAATATCAAATGATTATATCAATATTTGATTTACATGTATATTGGTTTTTATCCTGCAATTTGATGTCCTAATATACAGATATCACTATGCTGTATCTGTATACTATATAGATATCGCGTTAAAGCTCCGCTCACTGCCGGACTGAGTGTGTGACTTCAGAATGTGTATTGCAGTAGAATTTCAATGACGTATTAATTGCGAATTAAAGATTACTTATATACGTTCTGTTTGTATTAAAACATTTCATTAGAGCAATAAGAATTACACCAAATTTCTGATAACATATACACATTAACAGCAGTCTTTTTTACGATGACAACTATCGATTTCAAAACCTGAATGTGTATGATTATGTAACAACAACAACTATGTCAATTTCAGCATGCATGTTTAGTGAATGTCGAGTCTGAAGCGTATGACAACTCATACACTCCTGTTACAAATTGCACAATGTTTTGCTAATTGTTTTTACTGTTAAAATTAGTTGTTCTGTTGAAATAGATAATTATTCACCTAGAGCGATGAATTATTGTTGACCATTCGAGATTCTTTTTTTGCGAACTCGTCTCCAGCTGAATGTGTGATTACTACATATCGTATTACTACACGGCCTCAAGGGATTTCAAATCAAAAATAAATGCAAAACATGTGTTTTTGTGTCTTTCAAAACACAAATAATATACAGAATTAATTGCAGGATAAAGACAATAACTGTTAGTGTCTTCAAATATCAGCTGTATTTGTACTAGGCTCGAAACAGGTGAAATAGCTCATTAAAAGCTCGCATACACCTTGTTTCCTAGCCTCGTACGAATACCGCTAATATTTGAAGACACTAAACAGTTATTGTCTGAAAAAAATATTAAGTAGATTTAAAGAGAAAATATGTATTCTAACTAACCGATTATAACGTGAGATGAGCACAAAATCAAAAGAATGTTGTATCTAGCAATAAAAATTATTGGGTCAGTAGGATATATAATTCTTCACTTATAAGATAACATATTCTTGGTGATTGATTTAGTATGTATAGAATGACATACAAGAACTTTAAGAAAAAAATAATGTCTGCATAACTAGAACATGTAAATGCATATTTTTTTCTGATATTGGAACAGAAAACAGAATGTATCAACAACTCAACACAACGCGTTCACCAAAACAATATGTGATGAAGACCTAAAATATAAGACAACAATAATACTAAATTGTACGGAGAAATGATTTGAATTAATTTGAAATCTTTGAAATAACTCTTAAATTGATTGATTGGTTATTTCTTTCTTAATGTTAAATGGCTAATATTTAATAAGTTTCAAAATGAGAAATATGTTACATTCAATTCCATGTTAATTTCCTAAAAAGCTTGTGACCCCTTTAATGTAATCATAAGATATTACCAAATTCATAAAAAATCAGTTTACTTTCTTTTGAAATTATTTTGAAAAAACATACTTTGGCTAACAAAGGCAAAGCACATCAAAACCTTTAGCTATTCAAATAAATGATGTAAGGCACTAATACAACATAGGAAATTACCTACAACCTACTGAATTAGAACATAAATCCTTAGTGAGGATAGCCAGTGACCCTTCCATTAGGTTCTGGCTGCTTATGGTCAAAACAGTTATGCTGGTAAATCATATTCAGTGACATCAGTGATTAAGATACGAGGAGGAAATTCGTATAAAAAGTTGAACAGTTACATTGTAAGCACTTCAGGATAAAACTTTTAAACCCAACTAATGTTAATATTTATATACTTTGCATTGATTTGTCTTCTATATAACCGAATCATACTACAAATGTACCTACACTGTTTCAAATGGAATATTCAAATGTTTACTAGACTTCAAATGATTTCAATTTTACATTCTGTCTTGAGTCAGAGGAGCATTAAAATTATAAAATAAAATACTGAATCAAATTCATTAATATTAAAAATTCTTATACTACCAATCTTTTCCAAATGCATTCAAAATATTGCTTCCTACTAATGAACTACATTCAGAACTAGATGGAAATGTAATCGTCTTAAGAGGATTATATACGGTAATGGTACCAATTCAAATAGTTGCATCAGATGTGTAAATCAGTGTCTGTACAATGATTTTCGTGGCAATTTTTGATAAATAATTACATTAGATGTATGCTTCACTACAATACGTAATTATGATTGGCTGACTGCACATCACGTGCTATTCCTTAAGCAATTACATTACTCAATAAAACCTTTCAATCATGATAACTCGAGGTCCCACAATAAAGTGAACAGGTGAATTAAATAAAAAAAATAATAATAAAATTCTTGTTTTCATCATGTTCATGATCCTAGCTAAAAACTGTAATTATGCTTCTTTTTGCAACTTCATGGGTTTCAGCGATTCATAAAAATGTACTTCGGTCAACGCTTTTACACTCCAATGAAGTTACAAAAGAAGCATTCAATTCTAAGATAAAGGTAAAAGTAGTATACCGCTGTTAAATAGTCATAAATCGATTTAACTGAAACAAATCCAGGTCACAAACCAAAACTTAGGGAAATACTTGAACTATAAGAGGAAAAAATCGGAACAACAGAAACACTTATCTGTTACAAAAATAAACGCCAACATACCTAGAAACGGACTATTTGCATTGTGATTTGATAACAACTTTTGTGAAAATTCATTTTGTGTGACAAAGAATCAGAGCTCTGCTTGATTGAGATATGTTCCTTAATTCAAAATGATTTTCAAATTTATGGCGGCAAATATCGATGAAACACTATCCGTATTGTCACGTAGTACAGATGAACTGGCTACTAGGCTGGTGATACCCTCTGGAACTAATAGTCAACTTACTAGTACATGTAGTAATCGAGTCAAATGTAGTAACTTATTATATCTTAAAAGTATAATACTCTGTGTATCACCCGTCTCCATTTTTATGTTCTGTGTATCTCCCGGTTTTCATTATTGTCACGTGTCTTAATAATTATTCCGTATATGTGCTATAATGTTTATGTATTAGAAAATAGTCAATTTGGCACAAATATCACATGTATCAATATTAGAAAAAAGTAAATTCGTAGAAAAATATCAAATTAAGTTTCTTTTTGGTACTTTCCTAAAGCATGTCCAATAACTTATATGATATTCCTTGTGTAATTAAGTACGTAAACACAAATCTGTACATACACATCCTAGACCATGTGGAGATATTAACATCAAGTTTGAAACACTTGTCAACTTGGACATATCTCTGCTACAAAACTACCTACCCGTGTGTAACATAGCCAACTCCTCGCATGTACTACACGGTGAATGCATGCATGTGCAAATAGTTAAAAATTCGAATAATGTCATTTTTGTAACTCCCAGCGAAAAGGAAGAGAAAATAAAATAAAATTGTGTATCTGTTTTCATAAAAACCACAGTACGACACTTAGTATAAATATTATGTGAAGTAGATTGAAGGGATAAACGGAAAACATTTATGAATTTGTAAGCGTTTGATTGCAATGTAAATGTATAAAAATTTTAGTACCCTTGACGTACATTATATTTCTATCTTCAAATGGATAACACATCTAACGACTCATTCGTACCTGTATGATACATGCAGTATTTTTTATAGTGGTACTTAAATGTGAAATTTATAGAACCTTGGAGGATTATGATGTTTCCTATGTGAACAAATAACGGCTGGGCAAAATACGGTTACTTATATGTATTTCTCTTTCCCACTGTATGTAACTTACTGTTCAGTTCTTCATTAATTTTTACATAACTGCTTTGTAAAATGAAGCATGTGAATACTGCCAGAGGCCGCATTCATTATCTTTCCAGTGGCCCACTACTTTTTCCAGTTTGGTGATGTCTTATGGTTAGACAAGAGTCAATTACCAATCAGCTATTTATGTTAGCCTTTATCATGAAACCCACAATTTAACAACGTACTGTTTATAAGTAATCTGACAGGAGTTACATTTGAGTCATCCCCCTTTTTGTGGGGCTCGAGTTGCTTTAGTTTTCTATATTGTGATGTGTATGCTCTTGTTCGTCTTCTGATCTTTTTCTTTTTTTTTCGCCATGGCGTTGTCAGTTTATTTTCGACTTATATGAGTTTGAACGTTCCTTCCGTATCCTTCGCCTCTCTTTTGACCAAATATTACAAGTTGTGTGTTACAGTTTGGTCTTTGTATCCCAATATGTGTGGTTTTATCAACTGTATGTATTTCCATATCATCCATAAGAAGTGTCATTATGAATATTGGTGTTAGTTGTTGGTTTGTGTAGGTAATACAACGCTTTTAGTAGGTTGTAATATATATAACTCTCTTTTGCTGTAGTCGTTAGCTATGTTGACAAGTATTTGTGCTTCAAACTGAGAGTTACTAGTTATATTAAGGTCATAAGCGCAAGTAGGCGCACTACAGTTGACCGTTCCAATATGTTCTCCAACACATATACATATTTCATTTAATAGATCATTTACATAAACTTTGTAAAGGTCGGTACTAAGTTAAATGCCTTGTCGGACACCTTGTTCAATATTGAATGCATTGGATTGTTCCCCGTTCCCTTTGAAACTGGATCTTTCATTCTTATATAGATCATCAATCATGAGTATTTCTTGTGGAGTGAGTCCCATATGAAATAATTAACGTATAAGGTATGAGTGTTTTACTACGTCAAAGGCATCTAACATGATAAATATTGTTTCTCTGTTCAGACCTTTGTTCTCTCGTTGAAATTCCTCCATAATTAATGAGCAATATAAATAAGATGCCTTTTTGGTAAAGGCCTCGCTGGAGTGGATTTTTTAGGACGGAAAAATTTAGGATTGATGCGAAATTTAAGTACTGTTTCTATGATTTTTGATAGAGTTATAGTTATTGTGATGCCTCTATAATTTTTTGCGACATTCTTGTTGCCTTTAATTTTTGAAGACTGGTTTTAATATTACAAATTTGATAATATGAGATATAAAGCAGAATTCAAAGGAGCTGTTTAGTAGAGTTTGTATATATGAGGCAAGTATTTCTCCACCATGAATTCAATTTTCAGCAGTGACTCAATAGATATCTGGGGATTTGCTTCGATTAAGGCTTTTAATGGCATCGTTGACCTCTTGTTTCTTCACTGTAGTTTGTTTGAAGTCATGTTTGCATCAATTTATACTAGTAGCATATTCGTTGCCTACCTGTTCAATATATGCTTGGTCGAATTGACTATTTTCACTTTGTTCAGCAAGATTTGCAAAGTGTTCTCTAAAGCCCTCAAAGATTGCCCCTTCAGTGTTGTATTGGTGTCCATTTACATTAAGCTCCTCAATATGCATACCAAATCTTTCTCTTTGACGTCGAATAAGTTTGAAAAATAAATTGAAATTGTTAGTTTTGGCATTAATAAGTTTATTTTTCATTTTTAGCTGTTAATTTGCTAGTGTTAACAAATAATCTTTTCTTAGGTTAAAAGTTGGTACTTTTTTCTTCTGTAACCACTGATTATTGGGATCATTAGGTTGGTTGTTCTGTTTCCAATCATAGTATGCATTTTTCTTGTCCGTTATAGCTTCACGAATTTCAAGTGTCATTACTTGTAGTTTTTATTTCTTCTTCATTATTGGTTTGGTTGATCCTGAAGTTCATGTTGCCTTGGATAATAGTTGATTTAAGTGTATATAAGCATGTTCAATATCCTGTACAGATTGGAGTTTTTTGTTCTATTATAATATGCCACTTTCTATTATTGAATTATATTTCTCAATATCTACTTCGTCCCAGTTGATTTTCGGAGTCGGACATATCCTTTGGTTTGGTTTATTGTGTATACAATAGTTATATTTATTTCTTGCTACAATAGGTTAGTGCTCTCAGATGTTTCCAGGTATGTTTTCAAGCTTGATGATTTTAACAATACTCCTGCTGAAGTTTTCGCTATATAAAACGAAGTCAATGCAAGTTGGCAACATTTTGGGTGTATAAAGGTCAAACCTAGATCTTTAATTAAAGGATTATATTCTTTCATAAATTCCTGAAGATGTTTTGATCTTTTACTGTTAGAAAATTGGTTTGCATTTCCATTTAGATCTCCTCCAAGTAGTATGATGTGAGTATCTTTAAATTTTGAGTATATTTCGTATAGTAGATGTATACACTACAGTTTAAATTTTTCGATGCTGTATGATGACCCTTTACAAGGCAGATATACTGATATGTTGAGAAGTGTCTCTGCCCCCTGAATTCATTGCATGGTATACGATCATTCCCATCTGGAAAATGTGTGATGTAACTATCAAGTTGTTTTTTCCACATGATTGTGACACCTCCGTGACCTCTAGGTACCTCCGTTGGTTGGATTATATCTTTTGAGTCGACGGCTTTACCAATTTCAATATATTCTTGGTTCAATTCATTAAGCATATCAATTTGACAGCTAATTAGCCATGTATCCTGTAGAAAGCATATATCCGCAATTTTATTTACATCATTTAATAATAGGCCAAAAGTATTTACATCTTTACAGTTAGAAGATAAAACATTTAGGCACTGTCTACTATAATCATCTGTATTTTCATCTTCGTTACTTTTTATCAGAATGGCAGCTGTCTGAGGCTTTTTTTTGGTATGAAAAATATTCTGAATTTGTTTTCTGATTTTTGCTTTGATCTCTATAGTAAAGGGGTTGTCCTTCAGTGAATAGAACATTGCACTTGTTCAATCCTGTAAATCCATACTGTGGAGTGTCTAAAAGACGAGCTGTTTGTATACTATGGTCATGTTGGAAGTTCTGAGTTCTGAGTGGTTTGAGTTAACTTTGTGCTTGTTGATTCTTTCGTTCTGTTGTTGTGACTGGTTCCTTTCATTTTCAATATTTACTGCTTCTTTTTTTTACTGTTTGTTGTTATGAGGTTGTTATGAGGTTGCTATTATTACTATATTCTTGATATTCATTACATTCAAGATAGTAGTGATTGTTGTAGGACCCCTTATCATGTAGATAATAGGGGTAATGGTAACTCTGCTACTGACAACTATAGTAAAAATGTCATGTTGACTATGAGTTGGAATAGAGGGATAGTCATAATATTAATAGTTGTATGTTTCAGCAGGAGTATTGTTTACATTTTCTTTTAGTCTTATTAGATGATCTATTTCTTAATATATAGCCTGAGACTTTTTCCTTTATAGCATTGGCTAGACTATCGTTGTTACTTCCTGTTGAATTTGAGTCTCTATTCATAGTGGTGACTTCATTCTTGATCTTGTTATATATGGGGATTTGACTGTTTTTTTCTTCAAGCTCATTAATTCCTGCTTGAAGTTTATATAGCATGCCATACAGTTTAATTAAATGTACGACATCTTCTTGAAATCGTGGTTGTTCCTCTCTTTTTTCAGTTTAAGTTATTGTTGCTTTAATTCTTTTTGCTTAGTTTGTTGTTCTTGCTTATTGTCTAACATTGGTGTGGAGGACATACTTTCTTTCTCTGGTGTACTGCTCACTTAGTCACTTGCTGTCTGTATAATTGTTGTGTAAACATGACTAACATCTGTTTGGTGGTCAGTAACTTCATCGATCTTTCTTTTCATTTTCTACTTGTGTTTTATTTTCACTAAGAGTTCGTTGTGTTTCTATTGCATGGCAGCCGTAACATTGATCAGAGTTTATGTTGAAGCACTTGTCATGAGAAATGTAGATGCATGTTGGACAACCTTGTTTGTCATCAGATATTTAATCATTGCACACTAGACCTTTTTTTATCATCTATCGTCTCCTCTCTTAGTAAAACTTCAGCAGAAGTGATAGCATACGGCTCAGTAATTGGTTGCTTGCTACATCTTTTACAACAATGGTAAATATGTGGTAGATTTTGAATTTCTGTGAGTGATAGTTTTTTACAAGAGTAATGTACCCAATGACCATTTGTACACTGAATTGCCCTAGTCTTGAAGTTACATTTACAATTCAAGCATCTTACAGTGCTAGGGTCAACAGAAGTTATATTATTAGCCTCTACATTACTTAGGATATGTTAAAGATTATCTGCTAGTAATTTTTTGAAGTTGTCTATTTTTATGCCATTCACATTTGTTTCCCTCATGATTGTATAGATCTTTCAAGGTCTTCCTGAATAAAGAATAAATTTGTCTTTTTGCCATTGACTAACATAGAGTATCTAGTTGTATATAGATTGATTGTATAGCCTCCATTATTGTCATTTTTAAACGCGAATGAATATTGAACTGTGTTGCCACCTTTATCTTGTAGCATCAAAGAGATTTATTTATTAACTAAAAAACCAAATTGCAATGTTTTAATTTCTTAACCAAGATATATTGAAGGGTAAAATTCAATATTATTTATTCAAACTCTGTTCATTGTGACACAAAAATATTGTTACATGGAGAAAATAGATGAAAGGGCAATCAAAAAATAAAAATAAAGTAACGATGGACTATTTACAAAATTATAACAACTATATTTTTGTTCTAGTATTTCAAACTATTTGTAACAATTTTGTCTCAAATTGACTTAATTATATAACGAATTACTTGCTTAACGCATATATATAGTGTTATTAATAGACTAAAACAAGAATAGTGCATGTTGAGTACGAATCTACTACGTAAATTGTGTTTCATTTTAGTCATACATGCTTTGATTAAGATAAACATCTGTTCATTTACGGAGGATCACAGACAAATCTTTGTACAAAAATTTAGTTCATGACAGTGCATTGCAGTGATCGTACGACTAACACTACGTTGAACTTGAGTGTCATTTGATTGTTAGTTTTTATTCAGTTTTCTTTTGGTTGAAGTAATTGATTTTGAAGCCCGCCAAACTAATCAAAGCATTATTTGAGGATTCGTGTCATGTTGTTAGTATTTATAATTTTTTGTTAATAGAAATATTTGTATTTTACATTTTTTTAACCTTCCCGACGGTGACTATGTTGTCAGTTCATCTTCGACTTGTGAACTTATATTTGCCTAATAAGAATTCTGGTACTCACTTATTGTATTTTAGAAGAACGTGCCGTGTGCATGGGAAGGGTTAAACAACTAAATGACTCTTCTTCTTCCGTTAATACCCATATATATTATATTATTATATATACCAATATTATTCTCATAATAATAATAACAAGAAATAGTAGAGTGCATACCACACGATAGAGCCGATGGCTGGTTTATTTACTATTTAAGAATTGAATGCTGCTTTTTGTAAATTTATTGGGGTGTAAAAGCGTTGACCGAAGTACATTTTGTATGAAGCGCGGAAGCGCTTCATACTAAAAATGTGCGCACGGTCAACGCTTTTACAACCCTATAAAGTTACAAAAAGAAGCATTCAATACTTATAATTACATTTTTTTTAGCTAGAATCATGAAAACACGATTTTTATCAAGTTTTCATTTAATTTACCTGTGCACTTTATTGTGGAACCTCGTGTCATCATGAATGATAAATGTTATTGTCTAATACAATTGTTTCAGGAATAGCACGTGATGTGCAGTTAGCCAATCAGAATAACGTATTATAATGAAACATACATCTAATGTAATTATTTAATAATATATTTGAAATACAGAATACTAAACATCTTTATAATGTCCTCATATAAATATATAAATAGTTCAATGAACACACACATATGTAAAGCAAACCAATCCCTTAATGCATGATACAAAATCTTAAATAACTATAGTTTTTTTTTAAATTTACGTGACCGATCGAGTACACCATGTCGTGCAGAATGATTTAACCGCAAAATCAGACAAAACACATAACCTAAAATCACCACCTATGTGCAGCCAATCAGAAGAAAATAATTTCCTTCAAATTCTTAAAATCAACCGATATAAATCATATTTCTTCTTCCGTTAATACCTTTAAATCAGAACCTCATATTGATCTCATAATAATAATAACAAGAAACAGTAAACTGTAATACCACACGACAGAGCCGATGACCGAAAGACAAAGAACAGAAAATTTTGAAGAAAGTTTTATATATCATGTATCATACACTAAAAGAATTTTAAATTTATGCAATAAATCTATAACCCTAAATTTTTGGTCATTTTGAGTAAATTACTAAGGTGTCCCTAATGTAACCATTTTTGGCCGTTTCGGAACGCCACCTACCGTGTCTCTTAAAAAGACGATCTGGTGAACCAAAATTAGCACAAACACTGAACCCAAACCAATCAACTTGATGAGGTCATCAAAGGGTTTCATCTATCTGAAATACAAATTCAGAAATAGACCAATCATCTCAATCAATAATCCTACTAAGATAATCTGCTCTCTCATTCGCATTACGTTGAATCCATACCATATCTTTATTAAGATTGTGTTAAATAAATGTTCGAAAAAAGTCTCAAGTTAACTTTTGCAATACTGATGTAGTGCCCCTTTACTAACAAGGCTAACAACATTTTGGTTGTCAGTAAACCATTTTACTATTCTTGCCACTTCAAAGTTTATTAGAGCTTTAGTCTGAGCTATACTATACCCAAATGCCTTACCTAAGCGGTGCTGGTGGGAGATTTGACAAAAATACATTTTTCACAGCAGTTAACTCCATCATTGTGGAGAAAATGGAAACTTCAAATTCTAACCACGTACCATTAGCAATAGGATATGGGTTTTCCGAAATAAAGCCACCGTAACCCGAATTGCTTGCATCACTATATACACTAGTCTGTCAAGATACACCAGTCTTAAAGGTGTAACATTGGCTTCGTGTAAATTAAACATCCAAACATTAATTTGACAGATAAATTTTTTGCCTAAATAATTGAGATTTTTATTTGATGTCCATCTAGACTTTTCAGGTTTGGGTACAAAACCACTACTTAACATGTCTTTTTTAGCCTGTATAGCGATTTGAGTACACAATTCCTTATCAATATATACACCATATATATCATCTAAGTACATATAATCTGCTTACCTTATCTCCACTTTTAAATAAGCTGTCTAGTTCGTTTAGTAAACATGTAACTAGCAGTACTGAGACCAAACGGTAATACTAGAAATTTAATTTTTTTTAATACCGTTCAATTCCCATGCAAATCCTAGATATTTAGTGTGAGGCGGGAAAATATCAACAAGGAGATTATACAGAATGTACGTCATATATGAATGTGCATTTATATAATGTTTTGCAATACACAAATGTATCTTCAAATTTTACACTCGGCTTCCATAAATGTCTGTTTATGTTTATCAAATCTAATATTAACCTTTTTTGTTGTTGTTTGACTGAACAACAACAATAAAAGGATTCACAACAAATGGAGTATCTAACGTCTCCAAAATTAAACCTCGAGCTAATAAATCAGTTATAGACGATCTTACTAAATCTGCATTATTCAAAGCTGATAAATTATTAGACAAACAAATTGATATAGGATTTGAATATAAAAGCAAAATGTAATCATTTCTTATTGTGTCTATAACATGTATAATAAATTTAGGTGCACCAATATCTATCCAAAATTGAATTTTTTGTTAAGTCTACCTTTAACAATACTATCAAATTGACCTAGCTCATATTCAAAATAGTTATTGGTGAAATTGCCATCCCTATGATTATCTACTGAAATGTCTTATGAAAGTTCAAGATAATCAATATACTCATCTTTCAAAAATTCACTGGGGCCTGGTTTGGGTTGCTGGTTTATTACCGATTAAAACAGACAGCTAGACCTGTAGTGTGCATTAGAGCCACACGAGTAGCATTGACCCCTCTGCATCTTTCAAGCGTTGAAAACTGTTTGAAGGGGAATTCCATTGAACCAAGGTTCCTAAGGCCCACGAAAGGGCTGCTGAACGAAGTTTTGAACCTGTCCTAATAGAGAATGATTGTTAGCCTTATTTGTGGAACCATTTCATGTAACCTGCTTAGACTTCCCTTTATTCTTACGGAAAGCTCTATTGTCAGCTGAGGATAATTGCTTCATCTTAAGAATCACTTACAATAGGATTAGCGTCGTATTGCCTAGCTCTGTCATAACCTCCCTCGGATGTGTCAGCTATTTTGATGAGTTTATTACGATGCTTGATTTTATTTACGGTAGATGATAACAAATCTTGAGCGTAATCTACATTCCCATTGTCTATAGTCCACAAAGTCTGAACAAGATACTTGAAACTTTCTGTATTAAAGTAAAATTGGATCTTATTACATTGAGTTCGTATTTCCATTGATAGGAAACGTCTGTTTAAAGTTTCTAAACCTGGGATTTCATTAACTGATTGGCCCCTTGCAACTCTTCTCTTAATCCACCAAATTTCTCCGTCACTTAAGCATCAATAATTACCTTGATATATTTAATAAGTAATAGATGAGAGGTCAATTCTTTGTTATTATTATATATTTTAAATACATAAGACGTGATCAGTTGTAATCACTACATGTTGATAATTCTTATTCAATTTTGTATCTATGCGTTTATTTATATTCATATTCCATAGAATAAAAATAAAATTACGTATGGGCAATCTTTTTTTATTCATTTCTATCCTTGTAACACCGATTAAGAATGAAGCCATTGTCAGTCTTTTATAAAAAAAAACCTAAAATGTCAGATGATTG